>JAOXNO010000003.1:32588148-32642007 GCA_028565335.1 Limnodromus scolopaceus | reverse complement strand
GGGCAGGGAGAAGCTTCCCCCTGCTGAAGCTGAACTTCTGTGAAGGAAAATACTGTTTCCAACTAAACTTTCACTGTAGTTCTTTGATCTAGGGTGGAATTTCTGCACAAAATTAAAGTTCACATGAGGCCAATCCTTTTGTTTTCTTTCCTCAAGATGTTTGGCTCCTTTGAATCCTTTGTTGCATCCTAAAGGCACAAGTGTGTCTCTGGATCAACCCTTCAGCCTGTGCACAGCTGCTTTTTCCTCTTCCTTGGCTGGAAGTTCTCCTACATATAGTTGGGATCAGCCTCCCTGTTAGCCTTAAATTATCTCCATACTCACCATCTCTTCTAATCTCGGTTTTGGAACTACCTGGTTTAAGACAGGGTAAACAAAGAGTGTGGAATGGAGGCTTGTGGGAACTAAAAGGTCTGCCTCTGGTCCCTGTTTGTGGACCTCAAAGTAAAATCATTGATTATGGACTTCCACCCCCAAAACCTGTCTGCTGCATCCTAAACAACTGAGTTTCTGAAGATTTTTTTCCTTCCTTCTTACCCGAGTAATATATTTGAAACTGCTATTAAAATTGGATAGTTTCTCTGAATTTACCTTAGCAGCATAATTATAATAATGTTACCCAACAATCTATGCTAATAATATCAGAAGTACAGAAACAATTGTAAACAAGCAGGTTTAAATTGATTTAAACAGTCTCTGCTACAGAGAACTGCATGTACAAGCTATTGCAAGCCATTAGGAAAGCTGATAGATTTGAAGATATTTTGGTGTGCCTTTACAATCAGATTTTCTCCCATGATATAACCTGATTTTACTTCAATTCCTGCCTCTTTGGATAATTTCATGCAATGATAAATTACCCAGCCTTGGAGACGTTTACAGTTCTTAGTTCACTGAGGGTGGAACAGATACCGGTGCTCACATCTTCCAGTTGTTCTCTGAAGATGCTGTTACTAGCCATGGAGAAACATGTCAGGAGGTGATCCTTGTTAAGAAGTATTTGTAGGAGCCCCTAAGCAATGGGACGTATAAGCAGAGCCTCTGAGATGGCTTTTAATGATTTTTTGTAGCCACTTTCCCTCTCCTCTCCTTTTTTTCTTTCTTTTCCAAATGTACTGAAGGAATAAACTGAAAAGCACTGTATATGTTATAAGCCCACAAGGAAATGAGCCAGAAAGTGATAGGGTAAGTTTGGGTTATTAAAGTTGGGTCATACCCCGAAGGAGATTACAGCAAGACGAGCCAACATAAATATACACTATATTTCTGTCATATGTCTTTGTTACCCTGGGTGGCCTGCAGTCAATTAACAGGGTAAGGGGAGAAAAGTAGGATACATGAGTATTATAGGATCCTAATCCAGCTGGTTGAAACCTAGTTCTCATTAACTGACTAATTTATATTCCGTCTCTGGACCAGGTTTTGATATTAGTCCAGTGTAAATCTGGAGGAATTACTCTGCTTATGTGTTTTACTTAATTCAAGTCCTACAGCTATCAGAACCTGCCCCTTTTCCTCTTTTCTCGTTGAATGTTCCTAATCCCCTAAATAACAAATGAGGTTTTCAGTCGAACAAGAGTGCCTGGTGAAAAGACAAGCCATGCTACGTTAAAAGCAAATCTTGCACAACCAGATTATTTTGTGGATTTTCAGACCTTGATCCCTGGATAACCTATAAGGGAAGCCTTACAAAGGTTTTGGAGAAAGATGCACAATGCTGGAAGACATTAATATATTGGCCACGAGTACAGAGAGTGTTATCTCTTAAGATGTAGAGCCAAATTCTGGTTTTCATTAAACTGGTGCAAATCTGGAAAGCACTGCTTGCAGTGCTGTCACTCAAGATTTGCTCTTGGTGTAATAAGAAACAGAGAATTGGTCCAAACATTGAACTATCATCCCACACAGTGTTAAGCTCTGCTGTTAGTTTGGGTAAATGCAGGTATAAGCCTGACTTTTGCTTGGAGCAAAAACGAGGGCTGAACCGGAGCTGCTCTGTGTCAAAAACCCTAAAGACCTTGCCCATAATATGGCACCTTTAAGCACCCCGTGGGAAAGCATAGCCCTGGCCACATTTCTCCAGCCCAGGAATAACCAGGGGCTGCAGGGCTTGTTTTCTGGCGTAAGCTCAAGGCCAGGCTGTTTGAAACGGTACCACTGACCCTGGGGATGGCTGTCAGACCTTCTCCAGCAGGGACACTGTGATCATCCTAGGTGCACTTCAAGTGGTTTAGGAGTTTCATGCTGGAGAGCAGCCCACGGCGAGCGTGGGTCAGGGTGGGTTTGGATGCTGGAATGTGCTTGGTCTCCACCTGTGGTTTGGGCACGTGCCCTGCTCTGTGCCAGACCTGGGAAGGGACTGGCTTGAAAATACAAGGAAAGCAGTGCCAAAAGGGAGAAAAGCCTGTCTTCCTTGATTGGGGGGTGGGGCAGGGAGGATTTTAACTCGACTTATAAGTGGTGCATGGGGACAGGGTGCTGGAGAGACCCACACGGGACAGGGCTGGGAGATGCAGTGCGCAGGGCACCCCTTAGATGAGCAGGGTTTACACCTGAGATGGGAGGTGAAGGCTTCTTTCATCCTCCATTGGAAACCCCCACGTGTTGGCATTGCGGTTGCTTGCTTGAATCCTGGCGGGCCTGGGAAAGGCCCTTTTAATGAGTTCAATAAAGGCACTGTATGAGATTTGGCCCACAACAAGGTGCACTGCTGTCTGTCTTCCTTGTCCTTCCAGGGAAGCCACACCAGTGGCCACCAGCACTGCGTGGCTGGCTGCTGGCAGGAGCAGGGCAAGGTGGGCAAGGGGAGGCTCCGCACTCACCCTGCTCCATCCTGTGGCTGTAAAAATAAACAAACACAAGAGGGGGGGGAAACCCCTCCAAAGACATCGCTCACTTGTTTTGCTTGCCTATCGCAAATCTAAGCACAATATTTTCTCATTCTTGGGCCTGTATCAATTTCTGACAGTACAATTGGAGGCCAGCGCCTGGAGTGTATTGTCTTGAGGAGCTTACCAAGGAAATCGAGAGTTTGGTCAGCAACTGTAAATATCCTCCCGTAATCGAGTTTGTTTGTTCTGCAGTGTGCTCCGGCGTCATGGGCTGTGGGACACCCTGGCACCAGGTTACTGGTGGGAAAGATCCGCTGCTCAGATAAGGATGGGAATAAACTCCACCCACAGAAATGCCACAGAAAAACCCCTGAATTATCCATTAATTGCTTTAAGAGGTGGTGAGTGCAGTACAACAATGGGGTATTGACAATAATATGCCTCGTTGGCAGGAAAAGGGCTTTCCCCTTGCTCTGAGGCTTAAATGCGCTTGTTCTTGGAATTATTAAATGTTTGCAAATCCTGCACTGGCTCGGGGATGCAAAATGAAAGACAAGTACCCAGCAGAGAAACCTCATGTTGGAACGGCCATTTCTTCCTTGGGATGAAGGAAAACTCTCCTCTCCCTGTGAAATACACCCAGCGCCACAGGCTGGGAGTTCACTTGTGATGGAGTTTGCCTCGAGGAATGTTTTTGTTTGCCTCGAGGAATGTTTTTGGTTTCTTTACGTTTCTTTTTGTGACCTGCTCCTTATTTGCAATTCACAGTGTAGGTGTTGTCCTGGGTTCTCAGCAAGTACAAAGAAATCTGTTTGTGGGAGAAGAACCATTTACAAACCCCAGCCATTTTCTCAAAGGCTGCACATGAAGATTAGTGGGAACTGGGTTTCGGGCAGCAAGGGCTGTGGGGAGAGGGGGCCTGGCTGCTCTGCCTTGGGGTGGCAACGGAGCAAAGGAGCAGGCAGGGAGCTCGACCCCACGGACATCTGAGACACAGTAACTGCTGGGGCTCAAAAGAAAATAAGCGCTACAAAAAATTTCTCAAACCTCCTTTAAGTCTTCTGAGACAGATGGTCCCAGGTCCTGGGGCTTTCTCTCCTCATCTGTGCTCCCCTGAGGAGCTCTAATAACAAACACACCGATGTGATGCGGTATGTTGTCTGCCCGCAAAGGCTGGTAAACTGAGGCACGGCTCTTCGTTGAGCCCTCTTCAAAGCTGACAAAGATCCCAAAGGATCAAAATCCTCAGCAATGGCCAGGCCTTTGGATATAAGTGATGTTCAGCCAGCTAGGGCTCTAGCGCCGAGCCCTCCTCCTAGGGCATTCCCCACACCAGCAGCCTGCCCACTGGGTGGCACTGGGAGCAGCAGCCTGGCAGCTTGTCCCCAGGGCTCTGTCTGCACCATGGGGCCCAGCAGCACCTCCTGCTCCTGCTGGCAGTGTGGGACTGCTTTGCCTGTGGGAAAAAATGAGCTATTTTCTGTGCTGTTTGTCTTCATGTGCTTGTGAAAGATGGGAGTGCTGCCGGGAAGGGCACATCAGAGGCCACCACCAGCCAGAAAGGAGCCACCTGGTCCTGTGCAGTTAACTCACAGTAGCACACTCCTCCATTAAGTGTTTTCTTCCCAAAGCCCAATATAAACAGTCTCCACTCTGATATATACATTAATAAATCAAATTCAGTTTCAGTGGACTTACTAGGGAGGAGCTTGATATAGTAGACACGCAAGAAATATCCCTGGGACTGCTGAGATCCATCACTGTGTGCTGCTAGTGCCGTGCCATCATCTCGGGCTCATCTGCTTGCTCAAGGCTGCTCAGCGTGCATGTACTCCCACGGGCAGGATTTCAGGGCTTCGTGTTAAGTCTGAAATGGCTTTTAAAGACACTTTCTCAGTTTCATTCTGTCAAGCAGATGAAAGCCTTTTAAATGCTACAGAAGTTGTCCATTTCAGGCAGTGGGTATCAGGCTACAGTTCAGCGCCAAGTCACGCTGTTACCATAACCAGGCAAGAAAAACATGGGCTCAGGAGATGTTTACCTACTGGGAACTTAATTTCAATGTATGTTCCCTCGCTAATGACTCAGAAGTTCAAATCTGTTCCCTATTACACAGCAGGAATCTAGAAAGCACACCAGATCCTGCTCTCCGTTAAATTAGGTTATGCTGTGAAAGTCAGTGGAACTGTTCCAAATTTGCATTGACATAATTGGGAGCAGAATAGGGCCCAGCAGCTCGGCTGGCAGCAGTCGAGTCAGTGCAACTTAACGTGACCGAACCAGAAAGACCATGAACAACTGGCTCTTTGTTGTTTGATGTCCAACATGGACCACTGTAAGTGTTGCTTCTCCACCTGGTGCATAAGGTGATTAGAAGATGCTTCCGTCCAGCAGTTTCTTTAAAGCCCTTGTGAAAGGCTTCAGTATGATGTTACGTACATCTGCAAACAGCTTGATCCCAAAATGCTGATGGGTACCTATGGAACCGAAGTTGTGGTGAGGCCTCTGTAGCTGTTTGCCGTGGGTAAGACTGGCTGGCGGGCTTGTTGTGACATTGAGCACTGGAAGCAGAGCAACCTGCCTCAGCTCAGTGTGCAAACTTACAAACACCTGAGATCTTCAAGCCTGAAGCATCCAAAGGGGTGGGCAGAGGTGCAGGAACCAGAGCCCGCTCCACTCCTTTAACACTGGTGGGAATTGCTCACAAGCAGCAGGAAATAAATTACTGTGTCGATCTGATATGGTGGTGCTGACTGCTATGCAGATAGCAGATATCCGAGGTTTGTGGGGAGGAGAGGTTGGGCACGTTGTATATCTTTTAAAATGCCTATGGTTTGAAAGGCAGGCTCCATTGTTTGTATGTTGTGCAGAGGCTGCTCCCTGGAGGATATCCTGTCTGAGACGACCCTGTGCCAGTCTGCTCCGTGACTGTGGAGGGGCTGGATGGTCAACATGAAAAGAATTAAATAACGCCTTGTAAAAGCAGTGATTTATCTGCAAGGGTGAAACGGGTGAGGAAAGCCTGAGGTTTTGCCCACTGGATTTTCAGCAGTGTGCCTGCTCTCCCGCTCCTCGGGCCATCCCTACAGGCTGCTGGGCGCTCACGTGCCTGCATAGGTGTGCAAGGATGCTTGGTTGTCTGTTTATTCGCACGCTGTGCTGGGGGGAAAGCAGCCACAAAGGCAAGCACCCAACTGCAGCAGCGTGAGCGAGCCTTGGCCAGGGGTGTCCATGCGCTGCGGTGCCATTTGGCAAATGCTGGGGGGAAAAACCCGGGGACACTGCTCTGCTCGAGGACTTGTATGACATCCCAGCTCTGACTTACTTAGGCTGCCCTGCTGGATACAATAAAGAAAAACTATCATTTAAACTAAATAAGACATTAAATTACTTTGTACAGGGAGTTCACTAAAGGCAGGACAGTTTTGCTTCTGCTGGCTTCTTCCAGCAGCGGTTTAAGGGGGGGTGCTCTGCTGTGAGCCAGCGTGGTCCTCTGAGGGACAGACCCATGAAGCGCTGCCTTTGGAGAGAGCGGCTGGTGGGGCTGTGGACACAGTTTGCCCATCCTCTAACTCACCCCTTCAATGCGGGTGCTGCCATTTGCACCGGCAGAGCTGCATATGCTGGGATGCGAGGTATTCCCGGTTTGGAGGAGATGGTTGGGAGGTTGGAAGGGAATGGGAACAGGCCATGGAGGGGTGGCAGCAGCCAGTCTGTTCCCATCAGCTCTCTGTAAACACAGGCAAATGGTTCTCATGCATCTTTTTTCCAGTGAAAAGTACAGATTTGGTGACATCAGGATGTTTTCTGAGCCTATGTTGTGTTTGCTGCAGCTTATGTTTAGATTTTTAGGTTTTTCTCTAAAAATAACTTCAATGTCCTCTTGTAACATACTCAAAACTAAGGTGGTGCCCCATTTCAGGACAGGGTGGTGGAAACAGTTCAGCATTTCCTCCAGCTGAGTAATTGAAAAAGAAAAAAGAAAATATTTAAACCCCAAAAATTTGAAATAAAAAGTTTGGTTTGTTAAGAACCTTTTCAGTCTATCCAAAACAAAATTTCAATCTTTCCACCCTCTTCGCAAGTGCAGACGCTGCAGCCTGCACTGACACGTGCCGGGACAGAGCTGACGGCTGCAGTCGGTCTCTGGCAACGCTTCCACGAGGGTGGAGGCGAGGGATGAGTCCTTCCATTTGCAGTTTAAACCCCATTTTGCGAGTGAGGCCTCTGGGACGTGGCAGCGCCCATCGCTCCGTCCTGGCCGATGGCTGTGGAGCCCCAGCCTGCAGCGATTTAGCTTGGCCCCGAGGGTGGCAATTTCTCTGGCCTTTCCCTCACTTTCCCAGTCAAGTTGGTCGTCATTAAACTCGCCTGACCTTAGCTTGCTCTGTCAGCTGGATGGTGGTTCCTGAGCAACGCCAGGGCAATTGGAGAGGATTTGTTGTATTAACAGCTATAAATCACAGCCTGGAGCTGAACCGCCTCCCCCGAACTTTCTTTGCGGCTCCTTTTGCTCTCCCATCCAGAAAAACAGATGGTCGCCGTCCTCCCCTGCATCTGCAGAAATGCATCACAAATTACACGGGGTCTGTGTTCGGGTGTGTGTGTGCAAAATTCAGGCCTGATCAGCTTTCAAATTTTACAAGTATCGGCAAGAATTCAGATTGCACTTTCCACAGAAGGGGAAAAAAAATCAGTTATTTGCTGCTGTTTGGCAAATACGAGAGGGGAAGGGACACGCGGGCCAGAGCAGTGATCCTCCCCTTGGGCTGCACCAGCGAGAATATTGCTTCCACAGAAGTTTTAAAAGAAATAACTTGTTTCAGCACTTCATTTGGCTACAGGTTCCTTTGGAATTGGCTCGAGTCTGGCTTTTAATGAACTGAGAAGATTTGAGGTCTTCTGCACCCAGGCTTGATATTCACCAGAAATTCGGCTTTTTTTGCTATATGCTTCCCATGAGCAAACTAGAGATGTGAGTAAGGCAAGATTTTGAGTTCTGTGGTGGTGCAGAGATGCAGGTCCCACAGGACACCATCCCGGGGATGGGGAAGGGATGCTGCTCTGTGCTGTGGTCTGAGGAGCAATGGGATGGCTGGGGTGCCTCTTCCACCTGGCACGGACACGGTACCACAGGTCCTTAATTTTGGCGGGTGGATTACGAGGAGGTTGCTGCAAGTGCTGACTCATTTGGCAGCTGGACTCCGCCTGTGAATCACCGTGAATCACATCCGCTGCATCTCAGGGTGCATCACTGCTCTTGAAGTCTTTGATGTGAGCTATATGTATGATTCCTTGGAAACAGCTTCCCTTAATTAAATCAAAGGAAAAGCATCACTGGAGTTTAGAGCCTCAATTCGCAGGAAAAGCAAACTCCAAACATAAGCATTTAAGCCCATTTCTGGCAGGACACACTGAGCTCTGCTTCATGCAGCCAGGAGTTTCCAAATGGCACTGAGTGTTGCAAATGACTTGACGAAGCTGATCACAAAACTTGCCTCGATATAGCTTAGAGATGACCAGAGACAAGCAGCCCAGCTCGGCTTTTCCTCAGGCAGGAGCTCCACAGGGCAGAGCTGACCCAGGCTATGGAAGTGTGATCAGGGAGGGTAACTTGCTACCTGTGGTCTGCTTCAGAGGCCATCGAAAGTATTCATCAATATCCCAGAGCTTTCAACTGACTTTTGCAAAGATTGCAGGCAAGTAGATATGCTAATTGACTAATTCAGCAAAGCACTTAAGCACATACTTGAAGCTAGACAGCTTTTTAAGTGCCTTTATGAGTGGGAGCCAAGACAACCAGAGAACACAGCGGATCATTCCTCCCTGGCCTAAAATCAACAGCGACTTCGGCACATCCAATACAGCAGCCATCTTCTTCCCCTCCTGCATGAGCCAGTAAGTTCACTTTGGAGCCACTAAACTCGCTGCAGTTGTCACCTCCAGGCTGGAGCCAGCGGCACCTTCCTGCCAGCCTGGCCCCAAAGTGGCCCCTGTCACTACTCATGGTCCCAAAAAACACACTTTAACCCTAATAGCAACCCTACTTGTATCCATGCTATTGACCCACTCTTTCTTTTTTTCCCCAAGTCTTTCTGATTGCTTGAGGCTGCGGGTTTTTGGCAGGTTTTTCAGATGAGCAGGGGTTGGAATGCTGTGGGCAACATCACCACTTGGGTTGGATGAGGGTCTGCACATCTTGTGTGGGAGCCCACTCAGACCTCGATGCTACTTGGTGCATCTGATACTGCAACCTGGCAAGAAAGGCCAGGTTACCCTTTGTGGCTCCCACTCTGAGTTTTGATAACCCTTTTAACTTTTTTTCCTCCACATTTTTCTTAGTTCATTCCTCTGGTTCAGCTCCAGCTGGAGTGGGGGAGCTGGGTAAAGCCTTTAGCAAAAGCCTGTGCCCTGGACAAGCACTGGGGCTGCCAAGTGTTTCTCCTGAGTGTGCAGGTATTTGTGAATAGAAGAAAGAGGGACTTGTACATCTCATCTCAAGGATAAGATGATAAATACTTTTCCCTCCTGGATATTTTATTATCAATAATTAATTTAATTAATAAGTGCTTGCACTTTTTCCTCTCAGGCGCGGTGTTCTTGACTGGGTGGTTTTTGTTTTGGGTGGTGGTTTATTTTGCACAACAGCTGCTAGGAGGAAGCAAAAGCTGTAGACCCAGCCGTAAATCCGGACTGTCAGTCCTCTGTGCCCAGTTGTGAAAATGGAAAAAAAAAGATTATGCTGTCTGCTTTGTTGGCTCCACTTTCCTTCACTTGAGGCAATTTCCTTTTGCAGTTGAGTTAAGCCATCCAGGGAGATGGTTGCTGCAAGAGGAGCTGTGCATTAACACGGCTCAGCACATCTCTGATCTTGACACTTTTGATATTACAGGTAACTGCTTTTACTGCTTTTTTAATAAGGGGAAAAATGTACACAAACTAGGAAATGCTAACTGATCTCCAAACGATGCACACCAGGTGACTCAAATTATTTTCTCCAACCCACTAATGTCAGACCATGTGTCAGCCACAGCTGATGTTTTAAAGAGGAGCATCTCAGGGACAGAGCCTTTCCCTCAATAAGTGATTTTACTCAGAAAGAGAAGCCAGAATTCCCTTTTAGTTTTTTGTCCTTGGGGTACAAATCCTTACACAGCAAACACCGACAAGATTCATCCGTCCTTTAACCCTCACTGGGGTGAAGGACTGTGTGGAGGAAGGCAGGAGGTGGGAAAGCCTGGCCAGTCTGGGGTCTGGACATCTTCCAGTGTGTCTCACGGGCGGGCTGGGATTGGGACCTGAAGGTGGAGTTTTAAGAAGCGACTGAAGAAGCTGAGTGCCCCGTGTTAACTTTGGTGCGTAATCTGGCGAACCCAGACACAGTCTTTCATCACTCCTGTCACAACAAATGAGCAAACAAAAAAAAACCCCAGAATATAAAGAAAAGTGTTTGGTGAGCAAGAGAAATGGAACAATTCATTGCCAGTAAGTAAAGGAAAATAAAATCAACTGAGCTTAAGGGACACCAGAAAAACAGCCCTCCGCATTCTTCTTACCAGAAAGGCAGACACATTGTAGGGGACTGAGGCATGTGATTCCTGCCAGAGCTGGTGTGGGCTGTGTGGCTGTCTCCTGGCTGGCTGTAAAAGTCACTTCCAATATGTATGTCTATGGGGATGTGTAAATTATGGCAGGAAAGACAGCCCGGTTGGGTTCGCAGCCTTGATCCAAATGAAGATGTTATTATTTCCTACTCTGCTTGAATTCCTCTCATTGCCACTGGTAAAATCCTCTTAACTGTTGATGCTCAGGTTGTATTTACTGTGAATCTGGGAACTCAGAGGAGCCCCTCTGCCCACCTTGGGGCCAAGAGGGGCCTTACCTGCTGTTTTTATCGGACTGCAATTACATTAGCATCTTGATGGTTGAATTTAGGATTTCCTGCTAATAAAAATGTGGTGGTGTTAATGGGCTGGTGACCAGGAGATGGGATTAAGGGGGCATTCGCGCAGTGGCTGTGCAGCTCTGGGACACTGTGCACACCCCGTAGCAAGCCCTGAGCGCCTCAGCTGCGAACCTGCAGGCAGAGCATCTGCTTTTTGCAGCCTGGTTTGAATTACTGTATGATTCCCACTTCTTTTTGCAACTTCTGGGAAGAAAAGCCCAGGCTGGTGGTGCCGTGGGGCAGCCGCTGCTGATGTGGGCAGTGCTGCAGTGGCATCACTGTGGTCGTGCACAGCCCTCACCCAAACCCTCACCCACAGCTCCCGGGGGGCTGCTGCTCCTCCTCCTCTGGCATGTGGAAACCCATCCATGGCCAGAGCTTGGGTGTCTGCACTGAGGCACCCAGCCTGCACCCAGCCGAGTGCTCCTGTCCCTGCGTTTTGTCCTGTGGCACACCAGCAGGGAAGGGCTTGTCCTTCATGAGCGTCTCTTCATCCTCTGGCCACACCAGGCAGGAGGGAGATTTCCTTTGCAATTAGATGGGGCTGAGAAGCGGCCGTGACTTTCAAGAACATAACACTTTAGACTTACCTAAACATGGATATTGCTTTGGGTTACAGCAAGGTGTGTGTGTGAGGCAGGGCAGCTGTGCTGTGCTGGCTCCAAACGTGGCTGCTTTTATTCCCGGGGTCAGGAGAACCTCGGCCCCACTTTGATTCAACCCACTGAAAACTGTGTTTGCAGGACTGTTGTTGAAGTGAAACAGGAGCAGGTCTGAGGCTGCTGTGCTAACAGCCCCTGTCATCCGCTCAGGGACACAGGCAAACTGGCCGCAGAATACATAGTTTCTATATGTGTGCATGGAATTACTAAGAAAAAAACCCATCAATTTTTATTTTTATAGCATTTCCAAAACTCTTTTATAGTCTAATCTGTTGCAAAGTGCTGGTGCTGCAAGTTTGGTCTTTCCTGGGTTAAATGGAATGAGTGCCTTGCACAGGCTCTCATAAGCTCCTTCTCTCAGTTTGTGGTTGTTGAGTTCAGCATTTTTGGTGTATGTGTTTTAAGGAGTGATTCACTTATTTTTGCTCAGGGCTAGCTCAGTTTCAGCTAGGAGCAGGCCAAGGATATGGGTTTGGTTTTGCAAAACCTCATCAGTGACTTTCAATTTGCTAATCCAAACCCAGAACTAAAGGGTGGCTCGGGTCCTGCTTCCAGTTTATCTAAAACGGAGTGATCAAAAACCAAAGCTGAGGTTTGGAAATGTGGATCTCCTTTTAACCCTGTCTTGCTCCATCATTTCATCTTCTCTTTGCAGAATGAATGAGCAGGAGACTTTCTAAATGAGCATCAAATACTGGAAAACTTTCGATGGCATCTTTTTGATGACATGCTTTTTTCCTGATTGTGACTTATTTCCAGCTGGTTTCACTTTTTGCAAGGCTCAGCGACACACTGCTCTGGAGGTGTAACTGCTGGGGGGGAGTCTCAGCGTGGAGCACATTTGCATCTGGAGGAACATGGGGGCGGTGGGACCACAGTGCCAGTATTATTAGTTTGCTCACGCCCAAGGAAGAGACCAGGCTGTCCCAGGGGACGCGAGTGAGCCCTCGCAGTCCCAGCCACGCAACCTCTCCCCAGCACAGCCCTGCCCCTGACAAACCCAGGGTGTAACTGGGCAAAGGGATACTGTCCTGTTTTATGGCTGGGAAACAAGGCTGAGAGGCAGAAACAGTTTGCCCAAGGAACATGCTAGAGCCAAATGCTGAATTCAGGATTTCTAGCTCTTTTTCTGCTCCCTCTGACACAGGCTCGCCTTTCCTACTGGTCTCAGGGCCACTGCTTGGGGTGGGAGCACAGGGGAGAGCTGTGATTTCAGCCCTATTCAGTGGCAGGGGGATCCTTTACACTCCCCCATAGGCAGCCTGTGCACAGTATAACCCTTTTGGCCCCTTTTTTCCCCATCTCTCCTCGGTACAGAGCAGAGCCCTCCGTGCAGTCCGTTGCCCGTGGCAGGGAGCAGCTCAAACAAAAGAGTTCATGTCAGAGGATTTTATTTCCACTTCAGCATTTCAGATTTCCAAGAGCCTCCAAAACACAGTGCTGCAGTGTCTGTGAGTGAGCATGAATTGAACATCTGGTAAAGGTTAGGGTCAAACATATAAATGGGGGAAGCACAGCACATTTCATTAAAATACTCAATCTGTGACGTCAATTGAACTGATCAAGCCCTTCTGGGTTGCAGTTAGGGAACCATTAACTTTATCCAGTGGAGAGTGTTTATATGGAAAATATGAGGCCAGGAAGTTTCTCCTGATTGTGATATTAAGGCTATCAAAGGAACTCGCTCTCCCCTTTTTTTTTTTTTAATAATCTCTACATGTTGCTTTTCCACCCTGTTACCATAACACCAGCCTCTTCCCTGGCCCCTGCAGGGTGCTACTTGCCAATCTCACCAGCTGAGCTGCTGTTGCTGCCTTCTGCTTCTCATGGACTTGGATGTGACAGGAGCTTGTGGAACCGCTCTCAGTTGTCCCATTTTGCAGGGAGTTGTGCAAGGCAGCTTCCTACCACACGTGCACAGATTGGCCATAGTCCAAAGTACACTTGGAAGAATTAAGATTAGGTTTAGAATTGTAATAAAAAATAGCTTCCATGGGAACAAAATTTCTGCTCTTGTAGTTGTTTAAAAATCAAGACAGTGTGTCTACATGGACATAAAATATCAGGGGATTGATGTATGACACCCTGATGTGCTCACAGAGCACTTACTGTTGTTGGTCTTCTGCATAAAACATTAAAGGTTTTACATTTTTCTCCAGTAATTCTGATTCACTCAAAGCCTGTTTGGTTCCTGCCAGGCAAGTAGGGGTGGGTCTTGATTTCTGTGTTCCAGGGGGGAAAAAAAAAAAAAAAAAAAAGCTGCCATTGAATGACTTGATTGCAGTGTCTGGTTCTTGGAAATCTGAGCAGCAGTAAAACTGGAAGCATTCGTTATGTGTCCAGGGAAACCTCCCCCCTCACCAGCTCCTCCTCATTGCGCTGCAGCCCAGCCATGCTATGGAGATGGCGGTCCCACCTGTCCCACCAGTGGCTCCCACATGTGGCTCTATTTGACATGTGGATGTTCATGGTTGAGCTTTTTAAGTTACTGTGATAGCACCAGGGTAGGTGGTACCTCCTGAAGGACAGATGGCACTTCATGCTGGTACCTCCCTAGCCCCAGACATCTGCCTTTGTGGATTGTGTGCTATGGATCTTCCTCGCTTGGACCACATCCCGCAGGTCTTTTCCCAGGAGAGGACCAGCACGCTCAGCATGTTCAAGGCAACAGGGCTGGGAAAGGTTGGGGCAGACATCTGCCTTCTGACCACGTCTGAGCAGGGCAGAAAGGGTTACATTGCTGGCTGGGTGTATTGTGTTGGCTGGCTGCGATTTGCTCACAGCTACAGGTTATGCACCTTGATCCCAAAGACTAAAGTCTTTTGGTGAGTCCCAAAATATCTGTGAGAGCTCTGCAGCTGTCTGGGGTGGGACCACCCATTTAGAATAGTGCAAGATAGGCCTCTCTCTATATCCCCACAGAGAAGGGTCCTGACCCATATTCCAAGAAAAACAAAATTAGGAAAAAAGAATATCCTTCATTTTTGCTTCCTGGGATATGTGGTGAACAAAGAGGAGGATGAGGGAGAACGGGAGCTGGGACTGGGAGCAGGTGAATTTCTCCCTCCTCCCTTCCCGGTGACTAAACAGCTCCTGGTATCCTGCAGCCAGGCATGGATTTCATGCTCGCAGTGACTCAGTGTTACAATCACATGTGAAGTTTAGGGCTGTGGTAGGAACTGAGCTTCTACGTTCTGGATCCATCCATTTGAGTTTCGATCTCCTTTTAGACAGCCCCTTATGTCCTCCTTAGCTTTTCTGATGTCTGTCTATCAGGAAGGGAGTTTAATCCCTTGTCTTAAATCCTGGGTTTATTTTTCTGTTGCTGAAGTCTTTTTCTGAGATTCTCATACCTTAAAGAGGTAATCAAATCTCACCCGCTGCACACACCTTGTCAATGTTAGTCATGGGCCAGTTCAGCCTTGGTTTTCTTGCAGAAAGGCCTCCAAAGCAAACTCGTCCTCCTTGGAGAAGGGAGCTCCCTGCAGGTGGGCTTTTTTATTTTTTTCTCCTTTTTAAACTTGAAAGAGCTTTTGTTTAACTTCTAAGCAAGCCCTTTGCTTTCAGTGACCTGATCTCAGGCACACAAACCAGCTGGGAAAACAAGAGAGCTGTAAAAGCAGCAGTTCAGCACAGACATGGCTGAAACCATGAGGAAAATGGGTTTCTTGCCATGCAACTGGGTGGTCCACATGGAGCCTGCGTGTTGTGCTGAGTCTTGTGAAACTTAACACACCTCTGAACACAAATATCTTCTCTGCAGATCAGGCATCTCATTTATTTCCCGTCACATCACAAGACTTTTCTTAAAGCCATGTGCTGCTGCTTTAAAACTCTGCCCTTTGTGAAGCTGAAGGACAAGTACTAGGGGATGGCTACTGATTTCTGCCTGAGCCATGAGGATTTGTGGCTTCTTAGGAGGTTTCAGCATTGGATCTCAAAAACACACTTTGGTGTGAATCCAGTCCAAAAGGATGGCTTTCTTCAGTCAACCTCTGATGGCAGCAATTGCAGATATTGCCACAGAAAACCTGGGGATGTAACACACCCAGGTGTCACTGAGCACTGGTGGCCTGAGCTCGTGATGGCCTTCAGCACAGCCAATCTGGCTCTCTGCCCTTGCGGCCTGGGCTGGGTCACCTAGATAAACCCACCACCCATGGGGCAGCATACCCCTTCCTTGCTGTCCTGTGGTCACCGTGTCTCCAAGTGCTCCTGCCACACATCAGTCCCAGCACGTGGTGGCTCAGACCTTCTTCCCTGCTCCTCCAACAGCAGGGGTAAGGCAGGATTGTCGGGGGGAGACTGACCCCTGCCCTTGGAAACAACCATCTCAAACACGTACTTACCAGAAAGGAGAGGGGATCTTGGGGATCTCTAGAAAGTGGTGGGATGTATGGAAAGCCCTTAAGCAAAATTGCCATATCTGTGAAAAAGATACATCCTCTATGCTTTTTCCACATGAATCTGACCTTTAAATCCTTACACTTACAGACACACACACTCGTACAAGTGAGCCATTCCCTTTGTCATTGAAGAACTGTCCATGTCTACTATTTGGGTTTCTTGTACACTGCTTTGTGGATCCGAGCCCTGCAGTTGTGGTTGGGGTTGGGATAACACACCAGCATGGGTCATTCTAGATCTCTGCGTGTCTCCCTTGAAACAGTGTCTGGGGAAGATGGGCAACTTCTCTCCCCTTACCACATCTGGGAAGCCTAAGCATCCATTTGATGAGGCAAGACACAAACCTTATTTTCAAAAACATCTATTTGAAGCTCTTGAGGTCATGATCCAGGACGGGTCAGCCAATGTGCTGTTTAAAAAGCATTACAGTATTCAAAATGAAATAATTTTTCTCCTTTGAATCCCGGCAGTTAACTGAAGTGCTTCCAGACCAGAGCCAACTGTTTGAAATTGGATATTTAATTTGTTTTGTGTAGTTTAGCACTGAGTCTCCATGTTGTCTCAGCAAAAAAATAAATAAATAACAAAATCTTTCGAAGTCAAAAGGATTTACCAAGCTTGAGAATATTATTTTGCACTCTAATTAGCTATCTGTCAGAATAAGAATGAAAACACTTGGCTGCACTTAGTTTATTGAGGTTCTGCTCAAACCAGGACAATACTGTTGGTGGAGTTCAGACTTTTCACTATCAAGGAGGCTCAGCCATCACTGCCCAGATGTAGCCCTCATGTTAACTGAGGTGTGATCAGTGAAGTGACACTGGAGAGGAGGGTGGCATGTACCAGTCTCCCATCACACAAAGTTTTCCTTTGGTTTGGTTATGTCTCTTCACTGATTTGGTTCGTGTGGGCTGCAGCTGCTGGGCTGCTGGAATGCATCATCGACTCGCTGTCAAAGATGACAGACAGCTAACAATTTGACTAGAGTATCTCTGTTCCAAGGGATTATTGATTATCTGAGGATAACTGTGACCAAGAGCCACTAAATATTAGACAAAAGACAGGTTTGTTATATTAAATTGAAACTGGACATCCTTATACAGTGTGGCACTCAGGCCAAGAGCACAAATTGCTGTATCATCCTTCCTTTTCATGGGATGACCTACGTCTGACACAAATGGTGGGTTTAATGCCTGGAGGATTTAAAGCTTAAGTTCTCAAAATTTCCTCTTTGGCCACCCTTGCTATGTGAAGATTAAGTGTGCTGCTAACCAAAAGAAGTTCCTGAGCAATTGGCAAAAATATTGAAATCATACTTAGAATGTTGTGAATTTGTGTCAGTTTTGCTTCTGACTTGTCTTCACTGAGTGACCCAATACACAGTTACGTGCTACCGGGTAGTTAATTACTTACTTGAAAGCATGAAGAGAAGTCATTTTATTCACACGTGCATCAAGTTGGCCATCTGCTTGATCTGGCAAACCAAGACCTCAGCGGTCACTTGGAGACAGGAAACACAATAGCATTTCCATACAAGATCTTCTTCGGCAGGAAAGTAAAAGTAAATGCCAGGGAAAACAGGCATGAGCCTCTGGCTGCAACCAGAGCAACTGAGGGACCTCAGAGAGGAGGATGTACACACCTGCATGGCTCTATCCTTATATGCTCCCCCATTTTGGAAGCACTATATTGACTTGTGGGCGGATGTAGTCATCGGGTGATGATTTTGTGGGATCATAATTTTTTTTTTGATCTTTACATTTCATCTTCAGTTCCAGACTGGAGCGCATCTCGGTTGTGGAATTTGTGTCATACCAATATATGAAAGTGTTAATATTGCCATTTTTAGGGAAAAGCAACCTGAAGTATCGGTGAAGAGCTCAACTAGATTTCAGAATAGAACAGTATTTTGTCAGACATTAACACAAAGTGGGTCTGTAGAGCATCACAGGGTTTTTGGTTAGCTGGGCTCGGCTCTGCAGCTCTGGGGAAAGCTTGGGTCAAAAAAGTCCTCATTTCATATTGTGCTTGTGAATATTTTCATGGTCACCTTCCCACCACCCTGACTTCCACTTCAGCTCAAGGTTTTTTGGTCAGTTGAAGGATACGTTTGACTTGAGTTTAGCTGAGTTTTTGCTAAGAGAGATTGAAGCACATTGACAGGAACAGAATGAAACCAGTATGTTATTAATTAGCAGTAACAAGATGTCCAAAGAATGACATCAAAACTTGACTGAAGCTAAGCCTACAGTGATATACAAAGAAGACAGATAGGAACTGCAGAGGAAGCCAAAAAGGAACAATACAGCAATGATAAGATAGTGACTGGGAGAGAACAATGCAAAAATGATTGGGGCTAAATTTGCAGCAGAAAACAGTGCCTTGTGCCAAGAAAGAAACCCGAGGAACATGGCAGGACTGACTGCAGTATAACTGATGGGTCTAGACAAGAGGGAGAGCCCAAGTGTCAGGAGCAAGGCTGGAAGGAGATCAGAGGCCCAAACCTCCTAACAGCATGGGGACGTGGTTCCCTTCTCATCAGAGACAAAAAATTCCCAGGAAAAGTCCCTTGCTGTGGACTGGAGTTCCACATTTGTCTGAGGGAATACAAAATTAAAAGGTGGGTGTGGAAGAAGGAGAAAGAGAAAAAAAAAGCCTGGTGGTAAACAGAGTGGAAGTGGGTGAGGCAGGGGAACAGGATTCAGTTCAGACTGACACATCAGTTATTTATTACTGTTTGTATCCCGATATCTTACATCTCAAAAGGAAGGCAAAGGCTTTGTCCTCGAGGGCCGGTTATCTGCGCCCGAGGGCGGCTGGCAGCGGCGTGGTTCCCGTGACGAGGGACCACGTCCCTGCGATGGAGGAGGCGCCAGGCTGACCTTGTGTGTCGGCCGCGAGGTGTGGTGACGGGAACTGCGTTGGCCACGAGGTGTGGTGATGGGAACGGGAGCTCGGGGCGCTGGGTTGGTGATGGGCTGCTGTCACTTTTAACCTTTGCCCGTGGGCAAATGAACTAACTGAAAGAATTGTGAGCTGCTGTGAAGGAGGGAAAAGAGAGGTGACAGCACTGATTAGGTTTGAACATAGTGGGAACGGCACAGTTCAAGGAGGCCATCTCTACTCAGCAAAACATGTAGGCATGTGCTTAGCTGCAGGCATTGAACAAGTCCTGCAGCCTTGACTGAGGATTAGGTATAAGCCTTTTCTGTTTTTCTGAATTAAACTGATGATTTAAAAACTTTGCGAACTTGAAATCAGGGACAGCAAAGCCACTCTTGCTCTATTTTTCGTATTTGTTCCCAGAGGCTTGTTGGCAAAAGTGTACGCTGTGTACTTTTACAAAAGAAATCTAGGACATAATTATTTGAATAGAGAGCTATATGTGATAAAAATCTGTTTATACCACAACATCTCCAGCCAAATGATTGACGTATACATTTCTGTCCTCCCATTGATGTAACTTTTCAATTTCCTGTTGATGTCTAAGCTTGATTTATTTTTCCATTTATTTGGGTTTTACAAAGAGCACTACGAGCTTGGCACTTGGGTCTCTTTTTTTTCATTAGTTCAACCCTCTTAGTCCTCGATCGCTTCATTGTTTCTGCAAACAATGAAAAAGAGAGATGGAAAGAACAGCTGTGAACAGCTGGTTTGTTCACCAGGTGTCTGACTGGTATTCAAGTATCCTCTTCTGAGGGAGGCCTGGATTCCCTGAAAAAAACTAAAAAAGCTAAATTCAGAGTTCACTTTATTTACTGCCTTCACACATGATGTGACACAGATTTGCAGACATCCTAGTGAGGAGCCTGAAAAATCAAAACAAACAAGAAAAGCTGCTGCAGGAAACCTCAGATTTTTTTCCCTCTGGTTGCACCCCAGCTGAATTGAGCTGAGAGCTCTGCAAAACCCTCTTAGGCAGATTTTGCCACATTATTTTTAGAGAATCCTTCCTCTTTTCATTATCTAAATCCTCTCTCTCTTTCTTCACCCGCCATTGTACTCAACAAGGCAGTGGTCAAGAGTTACAGCTGGAGACCAGTGGTTTTGCAGGGCCACCACGACCATAGTGACTCTTAGATCTTTTTCTGCCTGTGAACCTGCACACTTGGGCAAAGAGCTCATAAAAGCCCTCTGGTTCCTTGAAAAGTAGCTACATACTGCCAGTTGTCCCAAAGTAGCGAAGTCTTGAAAGAAAATCAAGAAAAAGCAGATTGAATTCAGGAGCAAAACTGATTTATTGCCCATGGATATGTAACGTGATCACACCAGGGCTCAAACATGTCCCAGGAATAGTGATGTATTCCTTACATCCCACCCCATGGGGGCTTATTCAAGGCAAACAGAAAGAGAGGCAAACATATGTATGCCACCTCGAGGAAAGACGTACAGGTTTTGTGGAACAGAACCAGTTCCCTGTTCAACAGCTGTGTCTGCAATGGCAAAAAATGATGTGCAGCACTGCCAAAAGCTGGAGCCTTCAGTTCCTTGCTGTCCCTCTCTCAGACCGGGTACTGGAGTTTCTCCCATAGGTCTTTAGTACCTGGTTTTTCTGGGAGGTCACCAAAGGGTGCTAGTGCCCATTTTCCTCTTCCAGGATGCAGTTGTGCCAGTGAAGAAGTTACTGTCCCCAGCACACCTGTGTGCACCTAAATCCATCCCAGTTCAGCAAAGCATACGAGCATTTACTTCAGTGCCAGGGAAGTAAGGGAAGTGTGTCCTTGAAGGCTTGACTAAAGTTATTTGTGCATCACCAAGTCAGAACAGTGCAAAGGATGGATAGTTTATATGGTGTAATTTTGAGTTTGATAGTAAACTCAGATGGCATAAGCAAAAGGAGATTCACTGAATTTAATGTAACCATGTCTATATCACTTTGATTTTATATCTGCATTATCTTGATTAGCTCTTGCAGAAGACAAACCAAGTGAGCAGCCCAGCTCCAGCAGAATCGAAATCCAATTTGAGTCTGATTTGCCCATATGTGACCCATTCCAGGAGACTTGCATTCCATATCAAACATTTTAATTTTCTTCCTCCTGTTTTTAAGTCATTTCACCATGAATAATGAGAAGACATTTACATTTGCATATGCTTCTCAAGCAGCCAAGGACAAGTGGACTGACTAAACAGCACGTCAAACTAGATTTGCCACAACTGAGCTCTCATTGGAAAGTTACCTAGAGATAAAAATAAGCATGTTCCCTTTCTTCAGGTATGAATCCTCTATAGGTGCTCACCCTACAGAGTAGCACTGACGAAAATGCACCCGCGCTCTGTTGATACCAGCCCAGTTACGTTGATAAAGTTATAAAGATTTATCTCATGTGAAGATTTGGACCACTTCTAAAATCAAGTCGTGGGTTTTACTTTTTACATCAAATCTGTAAAATGGTTAAAAAATAGGCAATTAAATTTTAAACTATTCTATGTGAATGTTCAGCATCGTTTGAATTACACCCTACTGGTGAATTACACCCTACATACTACTGAATTACACCCTAAAGGACTGCTGCCCTATTGTCACATCTCATGAACCCACTGGCCAGGGTTGAGCTCTCCAACCCCTCAGTCCCTTTGTCATGCAGCATCCTGGACTTGTGCATGCTCCTCTATCGGAAAATTAATTTTTTGCTTGCAAAATCCATATCCAAAGCAAATGGCACAGTACAAAATCAGATCCTTTGGGGTTTTGTTTTTTACAGCACCAAATGGAGCCAATCCTGATGCCAGCAGTGCCCTCCAACAGGGAGCTCGGGTAAACACCAGCACCCCATTTCTGTTTGATACATCTCAGCTGGGCCATGGGTTAGAGGGCTACATCTCACCTGGAGCCCTGAGGCAAACAAAAAGCAATCAGAAAAAATAGCTGATCAGCATCTGCCCCCTCATGGCAACTGGTTTGATTTTACTGAGGACCGGATCCTCTCCAGCTCAGGCTTTTCTAGTAAATTGATTTGCAGGTAGAGGAAATGGGATTTAAGTCAGTATGTTGGGTGTAAAGGGTTGTAGGTGAGGAGTGTTGTTGTGGTGGAAGTGCTGTTTGAGCTTTTGGAGGAGAGGAGCTGGAGATAGGCAGGTAATATTCAGGAGCAATGCTTAATAAGGTAAGGCTTTAGTCTTTGTTTTGTGTTTCTGGCTTTTTTTTCAGGGTATGCTTAACCTCAAGTACCAGCTGTCTCTTTCACCTCTGTAGAACTACTCATAGGCTTGAAGTCAGACATCTCGCTGCCTGGTGTATTTGTGGGTTTAGGGTTCCAGGAGGGAACTGCAACACAAATAACTAAATAGACTAGTTCTGTACCGCAATGACTATTTTGTATTTTTCCTTTTCATTTCCTTTGTGAATATCCATTCCTTTCTCAAAAGCAGCCTTTTTAATAGCTGTTTTCTAATGCTGTAGAGATCAAATAGATAATAAATGCACCTCTAAAGCAGGAAATAGTTTAACTGCTGTGCCCAAATGCTTCCTAAGAATGATTGTTCAGGGTTTATCCATGGCTCTGAGTGGAAGCTCCTTTCCCTCTTCAGATCCTGACAAAGGAGCGACACCGTTGACCGAAAGAGCTTTATAAAGCAGAGGTGCCCTTCCTAATAAACGGTGCTACAGGGATTCTCAGAGGGGTTTGCTTGTGCTGTGGGTTCCCGGCCCTGCCCGCGATCCTCCCATGCCTCCTGCCGGGCGCAGCCCAGCGGCTCCTCGCCGCTCCCTGGGAGCGTGGATGCTTCCATAGGGAGAGCAACAGCACCTTCCTGTGGTCAAACCCGCATCAGGCACGCGGAACGCGGTGGCGATCGGCTAATAAAACGTGAGCTGAGAGGGGCCTGTAGGAGGAAACAGCGGCATAAAGTCATGGTATTGCCTTGCCCGACTTGCTTGGGTTGCTGTGATTTAGGGGTACGGTGCTGCCCCGTTGTTCTCCCGTGTGCTGGCTGGGCTCCTGTCCCTTGTTATTTTTCCGCCGGACTGGTCAATTCCAGTCTGCTTTCACCAAAGTTCTCAAATGCATTAAACTACTTCCTGCACTATGACAAGTAGGCAGCCTGGGCGAGCAGTTCCTTGCGGAACAGGCTGCTGCTGTACCCAGAGTAAGGGAGGGGATCCGAGGCCTCTTCTGCCCCAGCAGAGACTGTGCTAGAGGATGGCAAGACCCCAAAAGCCACAGGCTAAACACACTTGTGTGTGTCCCCTTTATGAATACCAAAAGCTGTTCAAGCAGGTGTTTGTAGCACCCCAGAGATGTCCCCAGGGAGGAGCTCAGTGCCTGTGTTTCTGCATAGGAAATCTGCTTTCATTGGATTTGCTCTGAGCATTTAAAATTTGGGCTGTAGGTATTGGAGTAACCAGAGGTTGGTTCCTGATCACACCTGATTTCTCCTCAGCGCCCTTAAATCTCTGCAGTTTGCCTTAAGTTATGACTTCTTTTATGAGGCAGGCGATGGACTTGGGCAGCTACCCGCAGCCTCTAAGCGTCCACCTTCACTGTCCTGAGCTGCAGAGGCAAGGCAGGACATCATCCGGGGGTAGGTCTGTCTCTTCTGATACCCTGTCTCAATCCATTCATTATTGTGTTTGAAGTGTGCTGGGATTGCTGCCATCTGTATTCCCCTCTTTCACGCTGCACCAGGATTCCAGAGATTTATTTCCTAGGGGCTATTTTTAGCAATGACACCGCAGTTAAGCCAATCGAGCCTGGCAGCGATGGCTGGGTCACAGCTCCAAGGTGCAGCGGGCTGGAATCAGGCAGCTTGAGCGGCATCTTATGCAGCACACGAGGCTCTGGCTACTCAGGATTCATCTGGGAAGCACCAGGACCAGAAACTGCTTTTTGCTTTCATATGGCCGAGTCCAGCAGAGCTGGGCCCCTTTTGGATATTCCACTGTGTACATCCATCTCGATGCATTGTCTGATGGGGCACCCTTCTGAGCTGCTGTGTCTTGGATCTGCCAGACAAAATGCTTGTGTGATCAGCCCTTACCTCCTGTAGTCAAGAAGAGCTGGCACAGCAGGGAACCTATTATTTAACTTCTGAGTTAGATAAGAAGATGCTGTAGTCTGTCACAGACTGATTTATTTTCTTCAGCCATTGTCTGTAATCCTTTTGCTACTTGTGCTGTAGTTACTCTCAAAACAGAGCACTTGTAGCTCTCTCCCACTAGAACCTCTTTCCAAGACTTTCCTTTTAAAATCTGATTTTTCTCTAGTCATAGAGAAGTTCTTTTCTGTTTTAATGACCTCTGAACTTTTGTACTGTGAAATTCACTATATAATGGCTTCAAGCAAAAATTATTTAAAAAATACGTAATTTTGTTATGTACGTTTTATTCCCTCATTGCTCTTCCCAGTTGAACTGGGTGCTTACAGAAGAAGAGGTGCTTTCTGTCCAGAAGTGTCTATAAATTGAGGTGGACAAAATAAGTGTAAAACTGAGAGAAGAACTGAGTGTGGAGTTGCATCAGTGGCAGCTGGTGGCCTCGGGTCTCTATTTGGGAGCTCTGGCCCTTGGGGTAGGTTTTTTGTCAAATGTTAAATAATGGAATAGTGGAATAAATAAATAGCAGACTCCAGCTAATCCACTTCTAGAGGATATATGAAAGGTGTTGTGCAACCCACCATCTCTGCCCTGGTACAGCTGATGGCAGAGCTGATCTGGCCTTCGAAGCAATTACAGCAGAGATAAATTTTGGACACCTGAGGAAAGTGGGTCCCACAGACTATGTCTCGCCTGTCGCTGCTGGAGCCAGCCTGCACAAGCACAAGGCAATGCTTCGCCCTGACCATCAGCCCAGCTCCTGACACTGTCTCAGGAAGCACATACACAACTTGGTTAGGTTTTTCCCAATCCTCCAAAGCTCCCGAGACTCACTTGCCTGGGGGAAATGTGCTCTTGCTCACTGCAGAGCTGGGGGAGCTCTCAGTCCTCCATCAGTGCAGATGCAAACAGGGATTTGAACAACTATTTTTAAGAAAAGGGATAGCATGAGGAGGGTGAGATGCCAAAGGTTGGAGAGGGACAGTCAGCCTTGGAGCTGCGGCCACAGGACAGGCAGGAGGGAGTGGTGTTGAGCAGGAGGGGACTCTGGGACACTGACCCCAGGAGAATTGCCAGCTTGCTGGAGCAAGGCCCCGCTATAAAAAGCCCCAGCGTGTGTGCAGATGAGGTTCCCAAGGCGGCGTGATGCTACTGCTCGTGGAACAGGGCTGCTGGCAAGTGGTGTTAGACCCTGGCGATCCTTGGACGCAGGAATATCAAACAGTGGATGTCTACGGCCTGGCCTGGATGTGGGCTGGGAGGAGGGAATAAGGAATGGTGTTGGAGCCAAATCTCCTCGAACACTTCAGTTTTCAGTGCGCTAACTCCAGACAGAGGCTGCTGTGAGCAGCTCAAGGATGGGGCTCCTGGGAATAAATCAAAAGCATAAATGTGAGATCTCCTTGCTGCAAACCAGGCCCTGGGTACAGCCTTTAAGAGGGGTTTTGAAAGTATAATATATTTTAATATATCTTCACTCTAAGGCAGTGTTTTGAGAAGCTGTGGAAATGTGGAAACATTATTAGGGCTTTTTTCTCTCCAAAAGAGCAAGTCTGCAGCAACACAGAAGGTGGTGCACTAATCTAGTGCCTGTTTCTAACTTTAAAAAAGTCCTCCTAAAAGCTGGCATGCTGCCTATCTAAATTAAACACTTAATGTCATGTATCTCCCAGCTGCAATATTAGACAGAAATCTGAAACTGAGCTATTAGCCTGGAGGACTTTGGAGGAGACAATTCAGGTTTGGCAAACTTGCTGGCACTAAATAAACACAAGGGAGAAAAAAAAATCCCCTAAACTTTCTTTTGCAAGCATAGCCCTGAGTTTTCAGAATCCAGCCTGCCATCTGAGGACTAGTTTAAAAGACTTAAACTAATGTAAAATCTCATATCTCTCTCAACACATGAACTATATAGTATTTACTACTTTGGCACTAATTTTTTGTAGTGAAACATGGTTGAAATTTAAGACCATAAAGCCTATTGCCTTTCAAAGGTGCTTGTGCTTCTGAGATTTCTAAAAACTTCCAGTTTCCTAGTCAGCAAGATTCCACCTCTGATCGTCATTGCTTTGGAGGGGAAGTGTGTAATCAAAAGCCTTAACCCGTCTTGAAAAACCTCATCTGAACTGCACTGAACAGCCAAGTGACTGGTGGGCTTCAGATGTGGCATATGATCTGCAACAGGCAGAGAGTGTGAGGGTCACACAAATGTTCTGCAGGGTTCCCCCCTCCCCGCTGAGCGTGACTCCTGCGATGCCAGGCTTGGGATTACCTCTCAGCACAAACTTCTCGGCTACAGAGAGCCGGGAGGGCAGACGGTGGAGGATGCAGATGATGTTGGCCTTAAAACGAGCGGCATGTGTCGAGGTCTGGGGCAGCAGGATGGCCCCATGACATATTTCTTACTCACAGCTTAGACGCGCCGGATCGGATTCCCGCTGACACGTAAAGCCCTTTTCCACAGCTCTGGCAGCGCTAAGAGCTGGGACAGTCTAATCTCTTCCTAAAACCCTCCTGTGCTGTAATGCTGACCAAAACCTTGGAGTTTCGTGTGGAAGCGGCGAGCACGCTGACATGGGGTCTGCGGTGCTCAGCAGCATCACCTCCTGCCCTTCCCATGTGCCTTCCCGGTATCTTATACACTGGTAGATAATTTTTTTTGGAGGGGGGTGGTCTCTCTGGCACAGTTTCCTAGGGAAACAAGCAAGCGCCGTGCGGGCAGTGTGTGGCAGCTACATGTGTGTCTGTACTCACTCATCAGCTTCAGAGATGTAAACCTGGAAAACACAAAAAGTACTTGCAGGTGTTATGGCTGGCCAGCCCGGCACCGCTCACAGGCAGGGGACAGCAAACTTCACCTTTTCTTTTAGCAAGCAGAGGGTCCACATAGGAAAAAGAAATGGGTGGTGCCCAGGCTACAGAAATGCTCCAGTCGTGTTGCGCCTGCTCGTGTGTAGGAGACTCGAAGGGGACAGAGCAGCCTGTGGGAAGCAGGCTCCTGCAGCTCAGTTTGTGTAAGGACTGGCTGGGCAGCGTGTGGAACGGTGCTGTGACGTGTACCGGTAATCCTGGTATGGAAGTGGGTAATAAAAGTCTTTAATTCGCTTTAAAAGCCCTTCTATAGCATGGGGGCAGGGCGAAAAGGTCTTAGTCAAAATCAGAATCAGGCTCATTAGATTTTGATAAAAGTTACCTTTCAAATGGCTTTTTCCCTCCTTTATTTCTGTATTCACTTACTAATTACACAGCTCAGTTTTCTTCAGTCCACAAACCCAAAACCATTTGTAGAAGGGCGGCTCTGCAAAATGCTCTTAGAAGAAACCCAGTTTGGTACCTGTCTGTCAAGGAAAGAGAGAGTCTCTGAGCAAGGGGGATGTTTTCCTGTCAATATAGCATTCAAATTTAGCTTCTGCCACTGTAGGCAACGTGGCATTAAAAGAAGGAGCTTAAGTTATTAAACTGAGCTGCTTTAATCATCCAGTTCGGGAAAATCCATTGCTACAGGAGACCTGAGGATTAATGTATTTTTACCACAAAGCCAATACATCTATTCTGATCAGTTAGCTGTCGCTCACTCGTGCATATGAAACTTCATTCTCTGGGTTTGCACTCAATAGTATGGGACCAAATGGAGTTTTATTTGGAGATTGACCCTGTTACCTTGAATCTCATCATTCTGGTAGCTAGCTATGTTATTTTGCTTCTGGTTTTCCTGATCTCCTGCGTGCTCTATGACTGCAGGGGGAAGGATCCCAGCAAGGAATATGCTCCCGAGGTCCCTGCAGACACCCAGCCTCCAATCCGGCTGGTGGTGATGCAGCAAGGCTCCCCCGGCACCCGCTGGGCAAAGGGGCTCGTCTCTGCCTACGAAAACTCCTCCGACCTGCCGGGGAAAAGGACTACTGTTGTGTAAGGGGACCCTGCCTCGGAGCTCTGGTTTCTGCCGATCAGCTTGCCTCGTCTGCTATGTTTACTCTCCATTTGCAAAAGGACAGCGCATTCACAAGGTAAGTTGAGATGTCGATTTATTTGATACGGTGCCATTGCCAAGGGGGTCATTTTATGTTCAGCTGTGTTCTGCTTCGATATAGGCTTGCAGTCCTGCCTGCCATCCATAACGAGACTAATTTCCATTTACGCTGCTGCTGCCTTGCAGCCCACTGGCAGTCGGAAGCAGTGACGCTGTGATCCACCCAGGCACTGAAGAAGGGCCTTGGTTTAATCTCGAGTTGTGCTTGGTACTGTTATTTTTGCAGGAACATAGTGTTGTTCAAAGCATCCCACCTCTGATGGGCTGAGCCATGCTGCCCTGCAGCCTCGGCACATCTTCCTCAGCCGATCGAGCACAAATGACCTTGGTAGGGTGTTTATCTCTCTAGTGACAAAAGAAATGCTAAGGATTTTAGAAGGATAGAGATAGTGCCTTTCTGACAGAAGCCAGCTGCTGCTCCCATCAGAATTTAATACTTTCCATGTTGTCTGTAAGCTCCCCAGAGGGCAGTGCCAAGCAGGCTTGGCACTTACTTTCCATAGGTAGAACATAAGCCCTGCTCTTTACGGGGCAGACTACCCCTTGCCCCACGCAAATTCCCTGATGGGATACAATATGCTTCCTGGAAAAGCTGGGTACAGTGTCTCCTGCCCAAGGCAAAGTGTGAACCAGGGCAAATTTACCGGTAATGTAATATATGTGAGTCATCGCTGCCGTCCGCCCCACTGAAACAGCAATTTCTGCAGCAAGTGTGACCTGTGTCCTGGCTTTCAGTGTGTGTCTCCATGAGTCTGACCCTGCCTCCGGTCCTGAGCCTTCCTGCAGCTCTGTCATGTTCCAGCTGGGCCACATGAAGGCTGTTATTGTACCTCCAGTAAATCTAACGTTATCTGCGTCAACTCCTGTTATTCTTCCCATAATTGGGGAGCTATAAGATAGAAACCTTTTTGGCTAACACATTTCTTCTGCATCTTGCTGGTTTCCCCCCGTTGGTGCTTGATAGACTTCAAGTTCACCTCTCTTGAAAGGAAGGGAAATGTTTTCTTTGTCTTCCAGGTGAGGGCCAAAGGGACAGAGATAAGAGAGATGTTGATCTCATAGCCACAGAAGTGGCTGCAGTGCTGGGTAGCTGGTCCTGAGAACAAGCAGCTTGGGTCCTGCCTTGTCCCATCAGCCTGGGCTGCAAAACCCACCTGAGAACCTGGGGAGACACTGCCCGGGTTGGTACCCACTGTGTTCTGTGTTGGCAGAGGCACTTTGTCACTTGTGACCAAACCAGCTTTTAATTTGGCTGATGGGAATTTGTGGCTTGAGTTGGTTTGTTCTACCCAAACATGCCCATGATTCAGCAAAAAACTGAAATCTTTTTTCTGAAATTCTAAGATGGCATGCTTAATGCCAGGTTATTGTGTCCCTCTAGATAGTGCTTGAATTACTGAGTATGGTACTCTTTAACTGATGTATTTTAACTGATTATTAAGGGAAAAATAGCACTGGACTCACACTGTTGCAGGTGTCTGTCCCATATGCTGTTTTACATCATCTTGATGCAAAGTACCGGCAGTCCTACAGAAAGCTTTAGTAAACACGGTGAGATTTATTACCTGTCTGCGTCAGGTGTCACGGATGACTCACTGGATGCAGTGGTCCTAAAGCCTTCAGGATGTGCATGTTAAATACTTCCAGAAATAAACTGCAGTGAATTCAAACCACAGTTGAACAAAGCTGTCAGCTGGATTGCGTGGTGTGTACTCCAGCTGGGTTGTAACCGGCTGCCTGTGCTACAGCCCCAGACGTGCTGATTTATGCATCAGCCAGCAGAGCATCCTGGCATTGGCAAAGAAATCTTGAGATACTTCATATCTCTTTTTATTTATCTGTATTTTTTTAAAAAGCAGCCAGAATGGTTAGTGGTTTTTCTTTTGGTTTCTGAATCCTTAAGGGTGAACCCAGGTTTTGTTTGCAGGCTGTCCTTTGCACCCCCGTGAGTTACAGGTAAACCTGGTTATGGGAGGAAGGCAGAAGTGGAAGGAAGGCTCCTGAAAGCTGGGGCCTTGAGTAAAACCCGTGATGTTACGAAACTGATAATAAATCAGAAGTTGGTGGCGTGATCCTCTGCCACATATCGTACTGAAATAATTATGTTGAATGTCTTGTTTTGGTTATTCAGCACTCAAGAAGTGCAGTTAGCTAACTGCAAGTTGTAGCTGCTTTGGCAAAACTTGGTAGTGACTAAGCTGCTGGTATGTTATGGCCCCTGTCACCCACGCAGGCCTACGTTATCTTTCCCTGGGCTTTCTCATCTGCCCTGTCTTCAGCTTGTAAGCTCTTTAAAGCTTTTTGTGTGTTTATGTATCATCTCAGATGTTAGGAGCCTTCTTGGTGATAAGGGATCCTTGGTGTTAGGGAACAGAAATAATAATCTTTGCTAAGAAGACCTTGGGGGGACTGAAAAGAGCTCAAAAATCTCATAAAGAGAGTCTCACAACAGCTGTTTACTTTGTTGATGGTGAGATGTCATAGAAAATGCCATAATGCCAGCAGAAAAGCTCTCCAGTTCTTTGACAAAGGTCATGCAAATAATTTATTTTAATGATACCATGACACATCTGCTGTATCTTTGTCACCATGTTTGTTTATGCAAGTAATACACGCAGAGATAGAGACTTGCAAGGCTATGTTGTTAAAGCTACCTTTAGATAGCTGATATTCTCCATGTAAATAGTTTTCTCTAACAGCAAACCTTTTGTGTACGCCAACCGCAGTCTTTTGGCTCAGTGGCAAAGTTGTTGATTTCAGTGTGGTCAAGTTTTCTTGCTTAAGCTTTAGGAAGTGGGGCCATAGCGCTGTGGGAGGTCCCGGGGGGGCTGCAGGCTGGGGAGCCGTTCCCAGGGGCATAGGGCTCTCCTGTAGGAAAACTTTTCAGTTGTGATAAAGGCGATGATGGACTCTGCCCTGAAATGTGGAGGTAAAAGCAGCAAATGAGGCTCTCCTCCTGATAGTATTTCTAAGCTGTGGGTAAATTCCCCTTCCAGAAAATGGGAGACTCAAGTACATCAGGACTTTGCCTTCCCAATAGGAATAAAACAGCTTTTTTAGCTTTGTCTGTACTAGAAGAATACTGGTGTATTGAAGTGGTGAGAGAGCCCTTGGGTACATACAGAGAATTGCAAGTGATCAAGTCACTGTGAGTGAAATTACTGCTTTGTGGATGTCTCTGCTACCACACTTCACCTAATGACTGCGGCAGGATTAATGCATGCAAATGGGCTTTTATCAGGCCAAGCTTGCAGGAAATCCCCCTTGAAGCTGCATTCCCTCGAGTGCTTGCAGTTTTCTGCCACTTCCTTTGCATCATTGCGAGAAAACGGGCATGAACTCATTCAGAGCAGCACAGGCATTTTCCCTAAATTGTGCAGAGTAAATGCATATCCCTCGCTGGAATTCAGACACTATAAAAAGCGTCGCAAAACCAGGCTTTGCCAATCCCTGTACCGAGCCGTGCGGAGGAGTCCTGCAGAGACTGAGAGATCCCCTGGAGATGTCTGCAGCATCTTGCCAAGTTCTGGTCCACAGCTGGCAGGGTGGGGATGGCGCTGGGAGATGTACAGCTGCAGTAAACCAGCACTCGGGTGGCTCCTTGCACAACCCTGTAATGGGCTCTGCCATCACTCTTCGGTTGATCGTGGGTTTGTGCCTTGCTTAATCTTAACTGTGCCCACATAGATGTCTGTTTTGCCTAAAGGATTAGGCAGTATTTTAAGGCCTGGATATCTAGCATAGAAATACTGTTTTGAAGTAGGTGCCATTTGCAAATGAATAAGGTGTTGGTAAAATTCCCAATTCTGCCCTTGGGTTGTGGGGCATCCTTGGGCAGCTCATGTTCCCGCTTCACTACATGTGAATTTTCTCTGCTCTTCTGCCCTCTGCACTGAGATTTCTCTCTCTTCTTAGATGTTTGTGCAGTTCCTGAGGGGGTTACTACAAAACTCTTATGTTTCACTCTATGAACTAACCCCAGTATGTTCAAAGAAAACAAAATAAAATGTGCTCCAGCAAAAAATGGCTGGAGAGGGTAGATCAGAGAAGTTCATGAACAAGCCATGGTAAATCTGGGGAAACCATGGGCAAGGGAAACCTTAAGCCTTAAGGCACTTGCTTTGGGTGAGCACTTTCTTTGGTCATCGTGGGGGTCTGATGATCTGTAGCTCTGTGGTTTGAAGGGAAGCGAGTGGTGGTGGTGGGAGGATTTATTGCTGTCCTGCAAGAAGCAGGAATTCAGTCTGCACTGGCTCGCTTTCAATTGGCTTTAGTGCCCTTTTACAGTTACATATTACTGCTTCTGTAAAACCTTTATTAAAGGGTTTCACAGAAACAACAGGGGGGAAAAAAACCCCAGATTTCTAGATTTCTCCAATATTAATTCAAGTCCAGTGTGTCATTAAATTCACTGAAAATAAATCTTTCATGTGAGCTTGTTCCACTGTAAGTATAGTGTCTAAGCTTTCAGATTTTTTTTAAAAAAAATAATCCCTAATAAGTCACCACATACGAGTAGAGGATTAGTCCAGACAGACTAACCTATCTCTACAAGGGAGAATTCCTTCCCATGCAGTGAATTTTTTTGAATTTGAAAAGGGATAAATCTCTCTTTTTTTTTATTAGCACGTTGTTCTTAATGTGCAAATGCTCATCCTCTGGTAGTGCTAAGTATAGAAGCAGAGTAACATGTCCAAGTCAAACCCCGTGGCTGTAGGAAGAGCTTAAGAATAGCTTTTACTGCCTAGAACCATATCGCCTTGCGTTATCAGCTATTCTGCTTGCGTAATGCCGGTGCTTTGGTGGGAATGCCAAGGGGTAAGAATTGATACTGGATGTTTAATTGGAAATACTGTTCTTGCCGCCATGAGCCAACACTGCCACGTGCTTACGGGAGCCTTACAGCCCAGCGTGCCATCTTTTAGACAGATTGAAAACTGCAAGCCCAACTCTCTCAAGCTACCTTTGCATTTTTTTATAAGACAAAGCATTGACCTGGTCCCGGTCCAGTCCAAGTGACTTTGAGACACTCCCAAGCGCTTGACTCCCTGTGCTGAATTTGTCCCATCACATGGGGCCTGGGTGTTGAAAGCAAATGCATGTGTACTGGTGATGTCCCTAAGGGACTCCTGCAGCCGGTACCCTAAATAGCTGCATTTCCACCGTGTATGAAATGGCAGCCAGGGCTGTAGCGAGGATATGGGCATGAGGAAGGCGTGAAGGATGGGGGAAGGGACACTGGAGTCTGCTGGTGGTTGCTGCTGCCCAGGAGGAAAGAAAGCAGGTGGTGGACTCCTGGGGCAGCTGTCAGGACTCTGAGGTAGAGATCTGGTCCTTCATGCTTGAGTGAGAGAAAGCTAAATTAATTGTTTATAAATAGATTGCTCTGATGCTCACAGCAGAAAGCTATCTAACTTAACAAGAGAAAATCATACCAGAAATATTAAAAATGGGAAAATCGGAACGGTGGCCATCTGTAGCTTCTGTTCCAACTCCTGGTTTTGTCTCCTCACTCCCTCCTCCTCACACGTGCTGGTTTCCTTGGAGATGCTGCCACTTAGTTTCCCTCTCTAATAATGACACTGTTTGACATTAACCTTTCAAAAAGGCATTTCCAGCCTAATGTGACGATCTGGGTGCAGTTTTTGGAGGCAGATACTTGTCACAAGGCATCCAAATCCAGCATCTGATGGCCCAGCCCTGGCTGTGGATGGGTCAGTCTCTTCCCAGATCTGCAGCAGATGCTCTGTGTGGGCAATGAAGCTGTGCCCTAGTTTCCCCATCTGTTAATGGCAGTAATAATTGTTACACAACTGGGGTGTTGGGTTTATTTAATTAATATTTATGAAGGAACATGAGATCCTTTCACAGGCGATGCTATAGAGATATAATCATTCATAATTAACAATATATTTCTATCTCTTCCTGAGTGCACAGGAGACTTGGACATATTGTTTAAGCACCCACATTTCACACTCCTTCAGTATTGAAGCTTCTTGGGCCCACAATGTATCTCTTCATTTCCCTAAAAATACATTGAATTTAACTGCTATTGACTTCAGCAGGAGCAAAGAATATAGGCTTAGCATCCACCTCTGTTTGTACTAATGATATTGCCTAAATCATCAGTATTTTTGTATAACTTCATTAGGTAATATTTTTCATGGGCTTTTTTTCAGACCGACCATTATTTTAAATAAAATAAATGTACAAATTTAGGCCAACGCTAGGTCTAAACCTTTCAAGAAAGGTGAGGGGAGGCAGCAATCAGGCACATCCTTCCACCTATGCCTTCTTCAAACGACACAGCAGAGCCCCCGACGTTCTGAGGGATTAATGTGAGATGCCTCAATTTTATTGCTGAAAACTGGGCATTCATAAACCAAATCTAATAAGCATAAAGATGGATTGAAAAAAGATCTGTGAGTAGCAGCTCTTGATTTAGTGTCTGCACATGCCTTGTTCATTGGGTACAGCCACTGCACTACTCATCTCCCCCAAGAGCAACAAAAAAGACAGTGCTTGATGGAAGCATATTAATAGTGCTTATTACAGGTGATTTCTTTCCTATTCTCTGCATGTTCTTCTCCTCTCAGGAGCATATTAAGCACAGACTTGACGTAAGTCACATACTGGTTTCCTCAAAAAGAGAAAAACTACCTGTTTTCCTTCCAAAAGAAAAGATGGCAGCAGCCTCGGCTTGCTAGCGGACACACACTTCACCTGTCCTGAGCCTGAAGGACACGTACCCTAGCAGAGAGGAAGGACCTGTCCCAATTCCAGTTGGTTATGCGCTTGGGGCAGTGCAGGGATGTGGTTTGATATCTACACTGCTCCACTGAATCATTTCTCATCAGCCACCAACAGCTCTGCAATCCCCAGCCCTCCAGGCAAAGCACGCAGGTTACAACGGCAGATAAGGCATGAACCCAGGGACACTAGAGGGAAAGAAAAGCTTTTTACTGAGATGGAAATAGTATTTTATCACTTTTCAGGGCATTAGTTTTAGACCAGGTTTACACTGGAACAAGAGTGGTTTAATAATGGGTGGGTGTTTTTATTTCTAGCAAAAACCCTGATGTAGACACGATTACACCAGGAAAAAGTACTTTGACAATAAGCCTTATTTTGCTTGCTGAAACTATGTGAAACTAGCTTGGAAAATAAGCTCCTTAATTAATTGAACCTCTATTTACAGTTGATGGAGAGAGACAGCTTGTAGGGACATGCCAGCAAGTCTTCTCTAGTGCAGACAAGGCTCTATAAAGCTGCATTTTTATTTATATACATCTGCAGAATTGAAAATCGGGGCAGCGCTTGTAAAGCCAAGTGTTTTGTCCCTGGGGTATTGAATAGAAGGCAAATCTTTGGCATCAGGAGGCTCCGTGTTTGTTTTGGGAAGGAGAGCTGGCAAGGATCCCAATGCTCACTCTGAACATCTGAGGAAAAGGCTGGCTGGAAAGAATTCTGTCGTGACGCAGACAGGGGAAAGCAAGGAAATTTGAAGCCAGGATAGAGACTCCTACCTTAACTCATTCTGGCATGGAAAAAATAATTGTGAAGTGTTAACACCACATTCTTGAGACACATATTTACAAAACGTGCTGGTGTTTAAGAGTTCCTTGGGAGGATGGAGGGTTTTACCAAGTCGTTGTGGTAGAGGCTAGAGAAGCACTTGGATGAGTGGGAGCTTTAAGCCATAACTGGAGGAGAAGATATGGCTCATCATTGTCAAGTCTGTGTGCTTTTTGCAACTGTCTTGGCAGGATTATTTGGCTTGGGAGGACACATGCTGCACTCCTCTTATTACCTCTGTGGAGTTGAAGGGACGAAGGACCCTTTTTCTTTCCCCCCAACTAACTTTGTCTCACCAGCATCGCAATGTGGCAGATCCTGGGGTATTCCCTCCTCTTGTGATTTTTGCATTCTCAGTATTACAGAAGTCCAGCTGCTTCTTGGCGTGACAATTAAACTGCCCTGAGGAGGCTGTAAGATACTACCTCCGGCTGGTTAATGGGAAACAGCTCTGCAGATGGACTCGCCGCTCTTCCCCTTTTGCAAACAGAAAATGCTTTGCCTGTTTCATCTGCTTCAGGTGAATGTGTGGTTTTATTCCGCTGCCTGTTTGCTCTGTTGGCTCGCAGTGGACGAGAGGATGCCCCAGCCCCGCGTACAGCCCCCGAGAGCAGCGGGCAGCAACGTTTGTGGCAAGAGGGCAAAGAAAGGTTCCAGTGCTGGGGGCGGGGGGGTGAACGGTGCCTGCTAAAGCTTCCCCCCAAAGGTTACGGAAGCCTGTCCCACCGGGCAGAGCTTCAAAGCACGGTGACGCTGTAGGGCCGCCGTTTCCTGTTTTGTTTAACAGCTGCTTGGGAAGAGGCAGTTGTGACCCCGGGTCCTCTGTGCCCTCTCCGCTGGGAAGCGCACGGGGTAACCTGGAGTAACAGACACTAGAGAAGCCACAGCGTTCCCCTTTTTTTGGAGTAGACATCAAGGCCTACTTACTGGATGAAAAGGATGAAGGAAAATGGCTTAAGGCCAGGCCATGCCCTCATCACACAAGGGTGAAGCACCTCTTTGTTTCCACACTTAGCAGAGTCTTGCTCTTACCTGGACTGGACCGGGTCCAGTTTTTTTTGCTATGACTTGCTTTCCGGGCAGGTGTACAGCAGCACTCTCGCCCGCCTGCTGTGCGGAGGACACCCTTTGATCTCCAGGTACTTCCCACCCCGCACAGATGAGTGGAGTGAAAGCTGGGTCCCAGCAGCCACCTCCATGTGCTTGGGGGCCAGACCCCTCAGGATGAGCACCCAGACCTCGCTGGGGCTGCAGGAACGCCTGTCCTGAGCAGGGCTGGGCGGGACGTGCTGCCAGAGGCACTGCTCGGATCCGGAGCAGTGTGTAGTGATGCTGCAGGCGTGGGGTGGCTCCCTGTCACCGCATCCTCTTCAGCGCAGGGCTTGAAAGTATCCTCTTGGGTCAGGAGCATTTTACGTCTCTCGTGTGATTCAAGTGCTGCCCCGCCAGATTAGCTCTGCTCCTACAGGACACCAGCTTTTCTGTCTTAATGGATAAACCTCTGCTGGCCAGATCACGTCCGTCTTGAACTTGCAGAATGACCCGCCAGAAGGCAACGAGGGCTCAGATAAGCTCTGAGTTCAAAGGGGCACTTTGGGCTTCAAACTTGCAGTGTGCCTGGTCGTGACTTTAACCCGGGGTGGGGACAGCAAGTGCCCAAGATGACTGGAGCAGGGCAAGGCTGCCAGGCTTCAGAGAGAGAAATAGGTTTGTAGGTGCAGCCCTGGCTGCTGGCACGGTGCAGGCTCCTGCAAGGGGCATGTAGCAAAGTCAGAAAATGCTTTCGTGTTTTGCCATGGATTTAAAAAATTGAAACGATCATAATGCGTATTTCCTAATAAAAGATAATACAGAAAGAAAAGCAACTATACCAGCTGCTTTGGTTGTTATACCCATATTATGTATAATGCGTGCATACACCTACACATGCAGAGACAAATGTCTTTGTGCATGTAATTACAGGTTGTTGTATAAAGATTGCAGGTGCTTCTATTTTAACCCTGTATTACAGCATCTTGAATTCAATGCCAAAGTCACCCCAGCTTGTTCTCATTCTTCACTTCACCTTGGATTTCCCTCTTGCTTTTCTCCAGAAGCTCATGGGACAAGGCAGGTGATTCAACAGTCCATTGCATAAAGCAACCACTGTCCTAAGTGTCATCTTTCCAAAAAGCACATTCTGGGATACAGGTTCTGCCCACCCTGTGGACTTTGCATCTCCCCACAAATCATTAGTCTTTCCATGCTCCAGTTTTTGGATTTGCAGGGACCAGATTCTGCTGCTTGGGTCTCAGGCGTGAACCTGGACCAGCCCTGAATCCGGCGGGCTGTGCTCTGCTCTACTTTTCCCTGCTGTGGGTGGGAGGTTACTCAAGGTAATTCAACGGGATTTCAGTGGAAATACCCAGGGGTGACATGAGTGCAAGCGCGACGCAGGAGAGAAGGTCCAAATTTGCATGGCTACAACCACGATAAATATTTGGCTGCCATGCTTCAGAGCCCGTGTCAAGACATGATTTGGCTGCTGGACGTGCTGCCTGAGCGTTTCTGCCACCCGTCTCTGGTTTCAGGTCGAGCAGCTCTCTGGCTGTCAGTTTTCACGCTCCCTTTGTTGCCCTTTGTACAACAACGTGACCACTAATTGCTCCAGCTAATTAACAGTTAGCTCCAGCTGATTAACAGACAGCGTCTTGGTCCTCAGATCAACCCATGGATTTGAGGATAGCTTTCCTGAGAAGCAAAGGCAGTTACAGTTACGAACACCCTGAAACCATGTCATTGGAGCGTGCACCTGGGAGACACAGCGTTTCACTTTGTTTTCCTTTCAGGGGCCTCCAGCAATGTTTTTTCTTAGTCATCAGTCAGGAGATGCTTCACAGTGGACAGATGACATTTTTCGAGTGGAGATGGGATGAATGAAATCAAATATTTGTTTCAATTTGGACTAAAATAATTTGTCTAATCAGACTGTGTTCCTCTGACGTCCGTCCATGAAATACAAAGTGGCGAGCAACAGCGCTGGATTTCCCGCTCCCGTGTTCCCAGCAGAGTGGGGGCACTGGAGTGTCCTGTTCAGCAGAGATTTCACTGGGTTCCCAGGGCTTTCTTGCACTATTTCAGATTTGGTCCACTAACAAAAAGGACTTCTTTGCTTCTTTTGAAGATTTTAGTATCCGGCAAAGCATCTCATTCTCTGAGTAGCTTTGCCCCTTCAGAACTGGGGTCCTACAGACGTAACGCCCCCAAACCTCCCAGTGCAGAGGGGACGTGAGATGCTACTGACAGGGCAGCTCTGGCTGCTCCTTACCCAGCCAGGGCCAGCTGCTGGTAACAAGACCCTTGTTTTTGTTGACCAGAGATCTCATTTCTGGCAGACCTGTACAATGACCTGTGTGTCACAGAAGGCAGACTTGTACACAAGCTATAAATCATCAGGTCTTTTCTTTCACTACCTTTTGCATATAAGGTAATAGCAGTCCTACTTTCTTTTGACAATGCAGTAATTTATCATTCAAGAGTGGCTTAATGAAAACCCTGCTGTTCTTCTCACTGCAATTTGAGAATCAACATTACAAAGAAGTCCTTCCTTGACCTTTCCCTCTTGGCCACTCCTGGAAATTAGAGTGTCTTCATTTTAATGAGCTCAGAGGATTGGGGAGTTGCAAGGAAAAAAATCAGCTTCAAAAATACCTAGCCTTCTCTTGCGAATATGTCAGGACTTGTTTTTAGATACAGAGTTTTCTTACCTGAACAGGCTTGTGCTCTCCTTATTCTGTGACTTCTCTGGCTGAGCTATTTCTTGGCTCCAGCCTATGGCTTATGATGCAAGGCCATGTTTACTTTGCATGAGATATGTTGCAATGTATAGACCAGATCTTCAGCTGCTATAAATCACCCCAGTCTTTGCTCCCCACTCTATTGCTTCTGCGGTCAAATTTAGATGGCAAACCATGGGTGACTGGTCTCTGTGTGTGTATATATACATACATCTATATAAACACATGCACGCAGGTTTGCAATATATATAAAACTTTGCGAGGAGCAGTGTCTAAACTGACAACGCAATCGTACAAGCAAAATGGAAGAAAACACACTAAATGGAAATGACAGAAAAGAACAGAACAAGGTCAGGATATGCTGATTCAGGGCTTTCCTCTTTCCCAAGGGTGGATGGAGGGTCCCTGGAGCAGCTCCGTTCCCTCCCCGTGGGTCCATTCCTTGGCCACATGGGACCAATGCCGAGGCACAGGGATGAACCGCGGGTGATGTGGAGACAGAACCCAGTGCTGGAAGTGCTGCCTGGGACATGACTCCTACTTCAGGGCCAGGCAACTGCTGCTCTTCCAGGAGGAGTGATGGTTTGTGACTAAGTACCCACTGGCTGCAGGAGTTTGTAAAGGGAAACAAAATATTTGTCAGTGGTTGAAAAACTCAGTGGGATGGGTTTTTTTACCAAAAAGATTCTAAACTGGCTGGGCATCGTTGCCTTTTGGGATTGAAAACTTTCCCTGTTTTACCTGTTTTGTTGGGTGAGATGATTTCTTTCAGAACTAGTGTTATGGGGTCAATCACAGATCTCAAGCCCAAGCTCATGGCTATGGAAATATTCCTTCTCTCTTTTACCAACCTGAGTGCTTGATTAGAAATCCAGTCTGCTTTCACAATCAGGGGAGAGGGGTGGCGTGAGAACCCCTCAGGTGGGTACATCCAGAGGAGATTCACACCTTAGTCGGATTTTGGCTCTTCCAAGAGAAAGCTGAAGGTGACAAGGCACTTCTTTTAGATGCTTAAAGGTCAGTGGGAAGAACCCAGGTTTGGTCTCTACTGTTTAGGGTTTCTGGTCCCAGAGGTGGTGTGAGCACAGCCGTACAGAAGGTTCACAGTAGTTCCATGTCTTAGAAAACGTTTGCTGTGCATTTGTGTAAGTTTGTATAAGAATTTGTATAAGTTTGCATGTTGTGTAAATAGTCTTTTGTAGTAATGCACACACACACTCTATCTTGCATACCTATTTATTACGTAGCAAAGGCAGAAAGCTTGGAAGAGAACCATGTTTGCAAAGGGCTGTAATGACAAACATTTCCTTCGCACGTCGATGTTGTGCAGCACGTAACGGAAGGCAATATATAATTGAGAATCTGCCTATCAATTCAATTTATCCTATCTTGTCAATTTTTTTAATCATTGTCAAATACACATGCAAAACCATACAGCTCCATATTTATCTTTGGAGTTTATTAGCAGAAATAGATGGTGAATAAAAAACCATACTGCAATATGGGAGAAGTGTCGGTAAAGCTTTTCTTGCTGCTGCTTTTATCCAATGTTAGTGCTGAGCGCTCCCAAACCAGAACTGAACAGTTCAGCTACAAGGAGAGACAAGAAGGAAAAGACAGTCATTATTGTTTATGAAATCAGGGTAAAATCTAGATGGAGAAGCTGTATGTAAACTTGGACGTTGCTATATGAAGGGATGAATGTGCATATATAAGATTCCCTTAGGCCTTAAATCATGACAGGAGTCTCACCGTGGTGCTGCTCGAGGACGGGATTTCTCTGCACAGAGCAGGACCTGCCATTAGCCAAGGGGTTCTTTGATTAAGGACTTTGATTAAGGATTGCTTTAGCCTATGCTGGTTTTAGCCTGTTTTTAATAACAAAAGAAAAGAGCTTCACTACCTCCCCTGCAGGGCAGCAGAAGACAGGGCTCACTCCTTCAATGCTGCCTGAAGTCCCAGCATAAAAAAAGTAACTGCAATTTCCTTGATCATGTCAAAAGAACTTTGCCGTAGGTGACAGTTTCTGACTGTGGCCTTTCTGGGGATCTGGGTGTTATTTTTTCCAAGTGGGATGGTTAATAGATACCAGCTTTGCCGCTATAAAATGAGGAAAACAGTCAGGTAGCATGGTCAGCCCTGAGGAGGAACACTGTGTTACGCTCACCTAGCTGTGGCGCAGTAAAAATTATACACGCCTCGTCTCCCCAGGGATTTTACAGCTATGGAGCTGAGGCACATTAATTATCCTGCCGTCAAAACAAACCATTCTCCTGCGCTGAGGACAAAGCCGCTGCTGGGAGCTGGCCTCAGGAGCTGGAGTAACAGGGGCTACGTGAGGTCAGGGCTGGAGGTGAGCTGGCCGAGCTCCCCGGGACAGGCACGCAGCGTGGCTGCCCGCATTCCCACGTGCTGAGCTCAAGCTCAGGCTACGGCCCCTGCTCTCATGCCCATTTTTGACAACAAAAAAGAACAGCTTCGCCACCTCCTCTGGGTGACCATTGGAGGAAGGATGGACATCCTCCCGTTCCCCACCAAGCTGGGAACTCTCTCCAGAGTGCAAAAATGTCCAGCTGGCGTAGACACACCATAGCCCACGCTGCCACCAGCCCTTTTTCGGCAGCCGGGTGCACAGTGTTTGTGTGGGGGTCAGAGTGTGGGATGACTGGGATGCAGCCCCACACGGGCTGATCGGTCCTTCACGGGTGCTAACGCTGAAGATGAGCAGAGCTGGTGTCTTCATGCTGCTGTCCTCCATCCCTCTTCCATCAAACCCTAGTGGCAGTGGGTAAACTGTGACCCAAAAAGAGACTCTCAACGGTTTGTGGTTTTACATTTGGGCTGTAAATCTGTGCTGCTAACCAGCCAGAGTAAATGTCCAGGGAGCAGCCCTGCCTTACACTGTCTGCACTGGAGGCACAGCTCTCAAGCCCAGCTGAGGATCTACCCCTCAAGCTGAGCACAACGGCCGGGTCATTCCTCTCATGCTGCGTTTGGTGTAAAATGTCTGAGGCTTTTTAAAAGTTTTTTTTTTCTAAGTTTTGTGACATTCGAGCTCTTCTGCCTATATCAAGCCGTGACAGTAGCAGGACTGCTTTCAGCAGCGGGCACGTTTATCACCTGCAGCAAAGTTTAAGGATAGCCAACCTTTTTGGCAGCTTTTTATTGCAGGGAGGGGAGAGGGTTTATGTGAACTGGATTTGTGAAGGCGGTTGTACAAATATTTGCTCTCTGCTCCTTAGCAGCAAAGGGATGAGTACAAACAACATCTCCATTTAAGGTCCCACTTACTTGTTACAAAAGACTTGATCCGATTTGGGTTTTGTTACGGACTCCAGCTTGTTTTGTGGGTTACGTAGCTCAGCCCTTGCTCTAGCACTGCACTGAGACAGGGGTCTGGATGGAGCGATGCTGCAATGATGAAAATCTTCCTGCACAGAGAAGAGCTTTGGTCTGGGTAGTGACTGTAAAAAGATCACCTTTGGGATCCGCAGTCACCAGTACAATTCCTTCTACATCTAGTTATCGCAAGCATCTATCTGCACCCCGGGATCTAGCCACGAGCATCCAAGCAACAGCGTAGCCAGCACAGGTGGTTATTTACCCAAATGAGACTTGGCTGCTCCAGGCAGTTCCCTCCCCTGCAGTCTCTGCATCAGAAGATACTGTTCCTACTATAGGGGAATAAAATTTTCTAAAGACAAAAAAATTCACAGGAAAAATTTTAGCATGCAGATTCAGTGCACGAGTTAGGTCAGGACTGCCCTGAAAATGACTCAGGATCAGATTCTCAAGACTGCAGCTTATAAAACCTTTCCCTCCCAGTTTGAATTAAACCTTAGGTCATATACTGAAAAGTAAAGGGAAAATGAAATACTGAATAGCTGCTCCCAAAGCGCATGTAGTGTGTGTACGTGGTGTGTGTGTGATTTTTCCTACAGGAAAAATACTGTTTGATTATGGCATTAAATACTGTGCCATATTAGACATATACAGAAAGACTACACTAGAGTTGACTTTAATTCTGTTGCTTCCTAATGTTAAGGCTTTTGATTTTGCAACTTCAGTACTATTCTTTTATGCTGGAGGTAGGGAGATGTTGTGCTTAAAAATGTTCATTTTTAAACCATCCTTCGTGTGGTGGAGCATTGGCCTCTGCTGTGCCAAGAGGGAAACTGTAATAAAAATAACAGTTTAAACAAGCTATCTTGAATGATTCCAAAATCAAAAACATTTAGGCTTAATTTCCTCTAGTGATTTCATATCAGACTTGCATCATCACTGTAATGTGATATTAGTATTTCTGAAGTTTAAGTACAGGAACATTTCTGGCAGTTGTTTTTAGTAAGTTCCCCGTTAATGTCTACTTAACTGGAGACAGAAAGAATCAAGCACACATTTAATTATGGAGATGTCTGCATGATACCACAGAATCTCAAACAAAACAGAAACAATCTTTTAATATGAATAATCTAGAGATTTAAAAGTATCAGTCATCTTTAAATAGCAATCTATTGATGACTAAAAGCAGCGCTAACTCTGTTGCACTATACAGCCTGTAGTTTAACAGCCATTTATTTCAACCTTCTGCATGGCAGACATGCCTTAAGGGGGAGGCACAGTGTGACCCTCGTTTGGGTGGCATTAACCCATCCACAGGTTGGGCCTCTGCTCCCCAAAACTCTAGAACAAGAGGGGAGAGACCAGTTCCTCCAGAGTGTCACCTCTGCTCTGCTGAGGGGCATCTTGCCTCAAAGGAAATTCCCTCCTTTTTGTCTCGAAGGGCACTAAAGATCTTTTAAGTTTTTAAGTTAATGAGTTTACATTAGTTCAAACCTACCCGATACAGCTCTACTGCCAAAACATGGGAATTTGAATTTCCACTGAAAAGCTGACGTGTGCCTCTAGAAAATTCTGAGAAAAGCTTTTGTCATTTTCACTGAAACCTCCACAGAGGTTTTCCAGTGACAAGGGAACTAATAGCTTTGGTGTTCTTCTCTACAATTTAAAAAGCTAATATTTAAGTGAAATACTACTACAAGAGTCTAGTAAAATTACAAAGAATTGGTAGCAATTCAGAAACCAACATTCCTATTTATATTAGATGTGAGGCTGTTTGAAATGAGTCGTGTACGGTCGATAACAGCACTGCGGGGCGCAGTGGCCAGCGAGGGGCCAGCTGAGGGCAGGGGCAGATGCCACCGTGGTGGCTCACTGTGTGACATGCACCCCTGGCCACACGGTGGGCGAGCTGCTGTGTGCCTTCCCCATCCCCGCTCTCACACTGGGGCTGTATCTCACCCTGTCATTTATAAAATTGATCCTGCTAAAACCAAACAGAATGGAGGAGCGTGGTGTGACCTCAGCCAGGAGGGATGGTCCAAGCACAGCGCAGGAACTCCTGGGCTTTGATCTGCTGCCAGCACCGAGTCCCGGCCGCTGGGGAAGCTACTGAGGAAACGGATTTTGAAAACGTGGCCTTTCTCCAAGGCTCTGGTTCCATTCCCAAAAACGTGGCCTTGCAATTTTGCATCCACGAGCTACAGATCAGAAGCTTGTAACTTTGAGTGCAGCAGCACAAGGCAAGCCCCAGTGAGGATCTCTGCTCTGCTCTTTGGGTAACCAGAAGCAGCTCAGAAGCAACAACCCCGGTGAAGGAGCAGTTTCTGAAAAGCCATGTTCTACACATACAGAAATCTCTATCTCAGCTTCTCTTCATCAGGGACATCTCTTATTTCTTGATTTTGTAAAGCAAATTTGTCATCTCCTTGTAAATATTCCTATCTGAGCCTCGAGACCCAGGAATCTGGAGAATGGGAATCTGCTCTCTGAGGGTCCAATCTTGATAAACAGCTTGAGAGGCTCCTGTGCCCCTCTGGATTGTTGTTTATCCACTCACTGTCCAACGGGCTCCTAAAAAGCTCCCAATTATTAGGTTTCTTTCCCTCCAGGCCTTCCTGCAGTTACGTGATGGGTCAGTGTCTCATCAGTGTAAATCCAATCACTCGGTTACATCACTGGAACGCTGTAGACTTTCATCCACCACAACAGGAAGAGAAGTCAGGTCAGAGTCTGTCTGAAGACTTATCCCTTCCACCAAAGATAACACAATTTATCTCAAGGGTGGGGTGAAAATTAACTGGATGCTGGAGGCAAGGCCTCACACAGGTTGCCAATAGCAGTAACATTTGTTTTGCAATCACTGTTTGCCAGTGAATAGACAAATTTGCACTGGAATCAAACCTCTTGATGCAACCGTCTCTTGCAAGTCCTCTAACCTCTCGGCAACTTGGCCTGTCCACCAGTAATCAAATAGTGCATACCAAGAGTTTCCTGTCAGCCAGAAGGGACGTTGTGAAACTGAACTCCCTTTACTCTTTGTAACATACCACAACCAAGAGAAAGAGCATTTGGATTTTTGTCCTTGAATACCATAAGTTATTTCTGCAGAAACACTGAAGTCTCTCAACCTACCAGGGGAATTCCAGTTAGATGATCATCCGGCTCTTCTTGTCCCTGCCAGCCCATCTGCCCCCTCTTTCCAAGGCTAACAAGAGTTGCTTAGATTGGGAGATATGGTAAGGCCAGTGTGTCTGAGGCTTGTTGAGCTCTAGGAAAGAACATATTCATTTTGCTTCCGAGTTATATTTGTAAACATTTGCAAACAATACAGAAAAACAGATTTGTATTTTATAAGTCTGTTTACAAAGCCTAGAAGACCTGAGATAATGCCGAGCATTGCAGTATAGATGTTTTCTCCCTTTCCAAATGTATTTAAGGTACCTAAAAAAACAAACCCAACAAGCTGTCAGCAAGATGCTTTGTGAGGAAGCCCCGCACGTCACTGGCAGGAAGGGCAACACGAGTTCACAGGCTGCCTGGCTCCTGGGCTCCAGCAGCCCCCGCACACGCCGGTGCTCCGTGACCCGCACAGGGCAGTCAGGCACCTCTTCAATTCAACTGACTTCCACTCAGCTGATCTCTATCTCCTATATTTGTTTTGGGTTTTGGTTTTTTTTTTTTAAACTATTGAGAAAACTAGGTACCATTTTAATCTAAAAGACAATCATAAAAAATAATATAATTCAAGCAGACTTACCTGAAAAAGCTCAAAATGAGAGACTATCCAACCAGAGTAAAATTTCAACCATTTAACCTAACCACTGACAAGAAATCAATTTGTTTTCTTTTGCTAAATGTTTAAAATCTCTAAGCAGTCCAAATGGGATGTGGAAACCATTTCCTCTCAGATGACAAATGATGGGCTACGTTCCACCCCCTCGGTTCACTTTAGGCTTGACCTAGAGCTGAGAGGAAACAATGAGAGTCTTTCCGTTAACTTAAATGGATTTTATGTCAGACCCATTAAGTAACAGCTTATTTCACTTCATTGATTGTGATGTCAAAAATGAGGTATTAAGAGTGATTATGGATGGCAGACACACGTTCACAGAGAAAAAACCCAGTGCTGTGAAGCAAAAAGGAGGGTAAAAGTTTTTGCATGTCAATGTTATAAACATCGACTAAAGATGGTCTGCTTTGCCTGTGGAAAGGGATTTAAATGTGGAACTGGTTTACTCTGGCTTTAGTATAAGCGTGAACATTTTTCTTTTACTTTTGAAAAGGCAAAAATTTGTGGATATACAAAATATTTGGGCCAAAGAGAAATAGTTTGTTCTGCATGGGTAACACATCGCTAAAAAATTCCTCAAAAGCCTCCACTTCTGGAGGCTGAGTGTGGATGCCAAAATCCAACATTTGCAAGAGGGCAATTAATGCTCTTTTTCCCCCTCAAAGAGTGGGGTGCAGCTGGTGGTGCTGCTCTTCTTTGCAGGCCACAATAATGAGACCCAATCGGTGCAACTGGAAGATCAGGTGGGATACACCGTATCCTAGGATCTACTGACATTGAAAGTATATATTGTTATTACACAGAGTAATTCTTTATTCTCTATTGCAGACTTCCTAAAGGCAGGCTCTAACACAGAATCTCACAACTCAATTATCCCTTTGGTTTAAGAAACTGAACTGTGATTGTTCAGGGGTTCTTAACAGTACAGTCCAAACTAAACCTGAAGACAATGGCAGCTACTTAGCTCCCAAGTCAGGTTGTCCTGATTTGGTCTTTTGTATAAAATTATCTTTATGAGTGAATTTTGCCTTTATATTGCCTTTTAATAAACTCCTATTTGCCTGTTAGTTTAAATTACATACCGATTTCTGTTGGAGGAACTGCGAGTTATTCCAAGGGCTCTGGGCCACTCAGCCATAACCAGCAGGTTAAAATCCCGGATCATCTTTTTTATGGTACAATTACTAAAAGCTAAACCCCCTGACAATTGCTATTTCTAAGCAAGCCTTTATGACTAAAGCTTCCCAAAGGAAACACTACAGAATCAATATCTGAAAGCAGGATATTTCTGTATTTTTTGAAGTAAAAGTTCTCTGCAGTCATTAACAGACTTGATTCATCTGATGACTCAGAATTTGTGCAGCTGGTCCAAGGCCAGTTTGGAGACTGAGATGTGCTGCTCTTCTCTACTTCTTCCCTAAAGATGTAATCTTGTCTCAGTTATACAAAGCTCCTCCTGCCCTTGTGTCAACTTCTTCATCCAAGGAGAAGGCTGAATACGTAACATGCAACAATAAGGAATTTGATTTTTCACTTCAACAGAAAGTTCTCTGTGTAACAAATAAATCAGTGTGATCCTACTAGAAAATGTTACTGATTGAAATGCATTTGAGGTACATCATGAATCCAGATGAACCCAAGTTCGCTAATCAAAACAAGGAAAAAATATCAGTGTTTTTGAAACAGTCTCAACAACTGGTATGTCAGAAGATGTGCTTTTAGGATCAAGTATGCCATGGGATCTTAGCAACTTTCAAAAAAAGACCTTTTCGTATTTTCCTTTGTTTGAAAATATAGACTAATATCAAGTTTGATCTTCTTTGGTTTTCTCAATATGCATTTTAAAATCTATGTAATTTTGTTTACTACTGACATGCAATACATGGCAGGACTATTATTTGATACACAGACCAACAACTGTAAAATAATTTTTCTCCAGTATTTTCCTGAAGATGCAATTAAACTTCATTAGTCACATTTATAATCAAATTATAACTTAATGTTTGTCTCTTGTTTAGGAGCTCAACTCTCATTGATTTGAAGACCCTAAATCAGTGAACAACCAATATATATTCTCTCTGCATTTTGGTTTAATTTTTCTAAACAATTGGAGTTTACATTTTCTATGACATATTTAGCTTTTATTTTTATTATAAAATTCCAGACTCACACCGAATTTTAAAATGTTAATAATTCAGCCATTGCTTTTGAATGACTTCAATGTCTCAGTTCACAGATTACTTAAATACTCAAGTAATTTTAAAACACCACTCTCTTCTGAGAGTTCATAGGTGCACTACTCATTTCCTATTAATTGCTGTCATATTAAAGATTCCTATCGACTTGAAGTGCTTTTGTATTATTCCCCAAGGTAACTGTTTATTGTCCCCACAAGATCTTGTGGGTTTGCAGCCATGAAAAATACACTTTTCCCAGAAAGACTGACAAAAGAGAAACCTTCAGCAGAATTTGTAATTTCATTATCTAGCCTAATCTAATCTACTACAAGACACATCCCTCTAAAATCACTTGCTTTACCTGCAGTAGATCTTCTCTATTACACGAGTAGGTAATGCTGTAATCCCATTTCAGGTTTAATGCTGGCAGCAAGAGCGGTGTAACATCAGGTAAAAGTTTATGTTTCAACATTTCTACTGCAAGTGGCTGTATATGCCAAGGAGCCAGCCTTTCTTGATACCTGTGTCACCCTGGAAAAGTTGTCCTGGCCAGAACTAATTCCATTAGTGTTTGGAAAGCTATTTATAAGCCTGTCTTCAGTGGGATGACCTTATTAATTAGATTGGGGGAAGGCTGAGGGAGGGAGAGGCACCTATTTCACAAGACCATTGACATGCATTTCAGCAAGAGACACTTCTTCTTCACACTATGCTCAGAAGAGACTGTTAGATAAAGCAGAAATCTGGGTCAGTTTGCAGCAAGGGAAAAAAACAGAGTGAGCTACATCCATGCTGCCTGCAGGACCCTTGTCCTGGTTCAGACCCAGAGCATAACTTTCCACAGGGTATTCCACAGGGTACCTCTGCTGCCATGTGTCCTCGGACACACTAGGAAAGCTCAAGCCCTCCTCTGAAGGGCTCAGGGTTGATCTGCCCATTTGATCTGTACAGCAGGGACATGTTTGAGAACATGCCAAGAGAGAAAGCACGACCTTAAGCTTTCCCCCAGCACTCCAGAGCATCCCACGGCTCACACTTATCTTCATCTTGGGCTCACCTGAGACCTACTGCTGTCCGGGTCTTACAGTCCATCTTATTGCAGAACTGATTTCCATATTAGAAATTTGAAGAAGAAAATTGCATCAGTAAGTTATGTTTTATCAGACAAGAAGATCATTTTTAGCATGTATTTCTACCATAGCTGCACATGCATGAAGCAGTCAGTTATAACCATACCTTCTTCAGAATTTGCTCTCTAAATATAAGGAAGGGAAAGTGATTTACCTCTAAACCTTCTAAATTAAGCCTTAGTGAAAACATCACCTCCCTCCGTTATCACGTGCACCCCTAAGAGAGGAAGGCTAGACCCTCATAAGCTGTTTGTTAGGAAGTCAAAAGAAGACGGAAGGGTATTTTTCTCCACCCTTATTTACCAGAAATGCCCGATTTATCCTCCCGCGTAGACTGGGAGTGGAGAGGAGTTTCACCTGTCAGACTTGTTTCCCATGCCTCATTAAGGCCGTGCTCTCAGCTTGCCTCCCTGCTGCATTAACTTGGCCAAGAGCTTCCTGAGCCGCAGCGCTGCCCGGCTGCCTCCAAAGTCAGCCTGTCACCACTGGCAACTCCGAAAAGTAAGTACCTGGGAACATTAGCGGTGTCTTGTCACAGGTACACCCGTTTTAGCAACCGTGGAGCCGCTTATGAATGTTTGCTTCTCTCTTATCTATTTAACAAATCGGGAGACTAGTTATTGTGCGGGCTTATAATGAGAACTTGTCTGTGCCAAATGACTAGAAGAAACTCAGCTTTTGTGTGAGGTGTTTAGTTTTATTAGTATACCCTCCTGACAGAATTTCATTCACTGCCGACATCTCATGCGGCACTTAAATTTTCATCTTGGGTGGGGAAAAGGAAGCTGTCAGTAAGTCCTGCCTATTTGTTTGATAGATTTGCGCAACCCAAGACAATTTTGCAGTGCACTACAGACCCTGGTTTTGTGTCCTTATTTGCATAATCCTATGAAACCATTTTATGGCTGGTTCAGAAATTACGTATGTCTGCGTGTTTCAATTTAATGCTCGTAAATAGTCCATGAGTACAAACTCCTCCGTCCCTAGACAAGTAGATAGTGCCTGTGAAGGACCAGCAGGAGTTTCTGCATGGGTAAAATTTGACCTAGAAATAATAAGGGCAAACCACATAGCTCATGTACTCATTGACTTCACTGCTGTGACTGTCAAGAATTGCAATTAGTAACTGATTTGCTATGCAAACACCTTGTATTAGGTGTCAAATGGGTGTCTATTAAGCATCGAACTGGGATTGCCTAGTTCATTTTGGACAGTCCATTTCACAAACACCTCACAGCCCTGATTAGAACTAAATTCTCTTCGCCCAATGAAAAAGTAATAGGTTAAATTTCTTATTAATGAGCCCTTGGCTGTTCATTTTCAATATATTGCTCCTATTTGCAAATGCACTATGTGATAGTGCCCCAGCAGGGATGCATTCAGAAAGGAATGTTCTTCCATCTTGTAACGCTGACTCATCTATTAAAATACATTTCTGGCTGAGCTCACTATGACATACTTCTAATCTTAAGAACTTTTTTTTTTTTAATCAAATGGGCATTGGGTATTTGAAGGCTTTTTTTCTTTCATACATTTTAAGTAAGAGTAATCAAACTAATAAGATTTTTCTTCCTTATTTTTCTATGTTTAGTGCCAATGCCTAATGCCAATTTTTAGGATTTAGATTTAATAGTTACTTGGTCCATAATAAGGGGTTTCTTTTGTTGTGATTTTTTTAAGGCATTCTGATTCATTAGATCATAAAAAGCAATTACGGAGATGAGTTCAACAAGAGTCACTGGTACTAAAAACAGGTTATTGGTCAGGACTGCTTCAACAATATCTATGCTGAGTAATTTAGGGGTCTCCTTAAGAGACACAGACATTCAGTTCAAAATCTTCCAGTCTCATCACTGCTGTGGTTGGTGGTCTTCTTAACCTGGTTCCACTTGGTCAAGCTTCAGGATTTGAATGTTCTTGTTTTCATTCAAAATAAACCAGTTTGAAACAGTGGTATTTTAAGGTCTATCTTGAATCTGCAAATCTTTGATGCTCCAGCAACAGGAAGCTACACTCACTGTTGTTTTAAAGATCTCACAATTTGTGAGATCTGTGACCACAGAACAAAGAGGAGAAAACAGGCTTTGAAAACTGTGAGGAAAAATATTCTCTGCGACACATTTGCCAGTGCAGACTAGATAGAAGAGAGAAGAAAGAGTCAAAGAGGAGCAGAGGGAGTGAGAGAAGATGGAGACACAGTGCCTCTGTGCACCCTTTGAAAGTCTCAGCAGATTCATTTTACAGGGGTCAGCCCAGTTTTTCACCAGAACCACAAAGCAGCCAGCCTTCCCATCATGGTGTCCGTAATGTCACACGTTCCTGAACGTTTTTACAGCCTGAAAGAGTGAATTATTGAGGCAGTCACAGAGGAATGCCAGGATGTGGTACTGAGCAGGAAGGTAGCTGCACCACCACAAGTCCTACCTCAAAACAAAGCCATGCTATTGGCATATTACTGAAGCTTCAGACGTCCAAATGCAGCCACGCATGTGTGGCTGGGTTCTTCAGCGGTGTCCTCAAACTTTGCTCCTTTTGCATTAACAGATAACATAAGCAATATGAAACTTTATAAGCAGTGACACTATTAAATCAGATGACAGATTGTACCAACTTATTAACAGTGATACCTTGCTGAGATTAATGGAAGCATTTCTCGGGAACTAGCTTAGCTCAGCATTTCAGGAGCTCTCTTTTCCAGCAACAAGCTCTACACTCCCCTTTGAGCAAGTTAAGTAACTGGCTGGCTGCAGTGGTCTCCTGGCCCAGCCCCAGCCAGCCTTGCAGCAAATCCCTGTTGGAAGACCAACATCCACAAGTTGTACCAGAAGAGCTCATTCCATCCTGAACCAGAGAAACCCAGGGGCGAATCTTGCCATGGCAGTTTTCAAAGCTGTTGCCACCTCATCACTTGCTCACTCCTGGCATGAATGAAGAGTTAGTAGAAGGGACTGAGGGCCATGAAAAGTCAGATTTAGCCTGATAGGCAGCCAAGTCATGATGTTCACACTTCCTTCTGCTGCCTGTGGTGGAGGTGGTTAGCTGGCAGAGGTGACATGTTCAGCTAGGGAGGTGACTTACAAACCACGGCAGCAGCTGTCAGCAGATCCCATCTGTCTCAGCCCTACCATAAAAGATGTTGATGCCGGATATAGTTTATTTGTCTAAACCGGTGGTTTGCTCCGGTGTGCCTAATCACTTCTGTTGAGGGCTGGAACCGTTCAAAATCCCATTGTAAACAAGATCTTAGATTAGGAGGCAGCTTGAATAGACCTTAATATTCGCCTAATTTGTACTTTGTACTATACAAAACAACACCCCATTCACCTTACAGGAACACGCTCGGTGAGGTCTCCTCACTTGCTTGGTAAAGTTTGGTTTGAGCCGATAAGCTGGTTATGGCTCACAGCTGGGGGCACTAGGAAGACCGCTAGCCAGGTTATCACTAGCAGGCCAGCCACTGTAACCCTGATTTAGAGCACTGTAAATGACTCCACGCACAGCGACAGCAGAGCCATGGCTTTGCCGGAGGATTTTGCTCGGCAGGGCCAGGGCCTTTGCCAGCCTACGGCACATCCCCCGTGGAGGGGCTCTTTCAGCATCTACAATTTAAAAATTAGGCACGTTGAAATGGCCGAGTCCTCATCTAACCTGCTTATTTGGGAGACTGTGTTGAGAGAATGGCAACGCAACCACCACCTCCCGTCGCTCGGCGCATGCCGAACCGCGGCCGCCCCTCTCAGGGCGGTGGGGGATAAGCTGCAGCCCCGGGCCCTCGGGGAGCCCCCGGCATCGCCGCTGCGGCCCCGCTCCTTCTTGTTGTTATTGTTTTCCAGGCCGAGCCTGAAAACCCGCCCCAGCCTGGGCCAACCCAGGAACGACCCCAACGCCAGGCCGCGGCTCCCGGTTCCACCCCGAATCCCCATCTCCCGGGGGAGAGGTGGCCACGGCGACCAGGCACCCTCCGCCACCGGCCTCCCCTCGCCCGGGAAGGGGGGGGGTGTTCGTCAGCACCAGGCCGCCACCCGCCCTGCGCCCTCCCGCCATTGCGGCCGCGGCCGCGCGTTCGCGAACCGATCGACGAACAAGCCGTTCGGGATCACGACCGGCTCGCCGCCTAGATGGTGGACGAGCGTCGCGCGAGCGGGCTCACTCACCGCCAC
>JAOXNO010000003.1:32574950-32588087 GCA_028565335.1 Limnodromus scolopaceus | reverse complement strand
GCCCGGACTCCGGCCCTCGCCGCCTCAGGAGCCGCTCGCAGCCTCCCGTCCCGACCCCCCGCTCGCCCCCCGGCCGGGGCAGGCGGCCCGGACCCATGCGGCGGCTCCAGGAGAGGTTCAGGAGGTGAGGTTGTCCCCTCCGCGGGTGGGGATCCCCCTTTTTCTTGGCGGCGGGGCCGCGCCGCCCCGCTCTCCCCGGCCGCCCTGAGGGATGGGAACCCCCGGTCGCGGCCGCGCTCCCCTCGCGGCCGGGTGGGCGCGGCGGAGCCCGGGGTCGTGTGAGGGCTGGGGCGGGGGTACCGGGGATTTCCTTGTCCCCCCGCCCGATTTCTCCTGTCGCCGCTGCTGAGGGGCCGGCGGCCACCCCCGGGGCCGGCGGCATCGCCGGTGCCGGGCGGGGAGAGCTGCGCTGTCCCGCCGGCGTGTGAGGAATGGGGAGGGCGGGGGGCTCTGCGTGTCTTTATTTATTTTCCTTTCTTCCCCTCCGTTAAATGGGTGAAGGTTCACGCATCCGGCCGTGTGTCACGGCCCCGACCTGTGGCTCCGCGGCCGCGCCGGGCCGGGAGGGGGGCACCGCCGGCTCCTCTCCCTCAGCAGAGCCGGGGGCGGCTTGTCGGGGTCTCTCCGGGCGGGTTGAAGATGCTGCTCGTATCCCCGGGGGGTCGGCTGGTAACAGCGCGGTTGAGGTTACTGAGTAAACGCATATATATGTGGGCTTTAGGTACTTAATTGCTCGAAGTCCAGGTGCAAGGCCGGTAACGAGTGATAGCCCATCTCCCAGGTAAAGGCAGTGCCTGCCATGGCTTCCCTCCAGCAGGTACGCCGCTGCAGGGCTGCTCTGCTCTTCTTTCACCAACTTCCTCAAGAAACCAAAACCCAAGTATTAAAAGGGAAATAAAATTGAAAGAGAGCTGAAAGAGATAAAAATATGAATGTGGTCAGACCTGGTTTCTGTAGCAGCCCACACCTCGGCTGTCAGGCCGGCTGGTACCCTGCCCCTGAGCTCAGATGTGCTGCAGCACCTGATGTGACTTCTTTTTGCTCCCCACTCTGCACCTAAAATCTTGCCTCTCGTATTTGACAGAAGGTTGAGGAGTCTTTTGGGAGGTCGGTGGGATGCACAGATGCTTTTTTTTCTGTGACTAATCTATGTATGATACCACAATTGTTAATGGATTCTCAGAGTGTTGCAGACTTCATTTTATCTATAGTACCGTGCTGTAAGTACATGAACCTTTACACAGCATGGGATTTCAGTGATATTTCCAAATAAGAGCTCTGCTTCTGTACTGATCTGAATCATTTCTGTGACTCAGTTGTTCAGTGATGGTAAAGATGTGAACAGTTACAAACCACAGCTAGATATTTTCTAATCCAAGACGGAAGATGCCTAGTTCAGAGGAATATGGCTCTATTTTTAACTGAATGGGTTGAATTCATGACAAGGAAATACCTGCCAATTTGGTCAAAGAAAGCAAGCTTTTTATAAACCTATTTGTTTCTCTTCAAAATCTTACCTAAATGGTCATAATGAAAATGTGGTGCTGATCTATTTTGACCTGCTTATGATTTTGTTTTGGTTTTCCTCTGAAAAATAAAGAGCCCAGATAACATAAAATTGTTTCAATATCTAAATAATGTAGCCCCGTTTAATGTATGCTACTGCTGTTTCTGTGGAGTTATCCCCACTTTGTTGCCCTTTCTTGTATGCTGGTATTTGTGGCTTATTAGTTCTAAACAGCCTCTCCTGCTGCTGGTAAGCGCAAGAAAAAAAAGACATGGAAAGGGGTAATGTGCTTTTAAGCTGGTTAAAGGAAGTGTGAGGCCTTTTGAGCTGAATAAAGGAAATGCACTTCCTGAAAAAACTAAAAAATCCAGATCTTTGAGGCTCTTATTTAGTCCTTACTGTTTTTACTGACATTTTACTTTGTGGTTAAAACAATAATTCATTCAGCAGATGGGAATCAAGAATAAGGCGAGATTTGAAAAGTGCTTTTCTCTTCTGCAGTTTGGGATATAAGCTTGCTGTGATACCAGACAAATGCCATAGAGATACATGCTATAGATTGGGATTTATCATTTATTTTTCTAAGCTGGGTTTGCATGCAAAGACAAAGCATTAAGAACCCTCGGATTTTCCTCCTACTTTCTCTCCCAAATACTACAATCTCTTAATTCTGGAAACACTATGAAATGTACTCCTTACATTCCAAATTACTCCTTGGAAATGAATAGGAACTTGAGATCAGGGATCTCTCGCAAAGAACGGATCAGCCCATATGTTTAACATTTTAAATATTTGAAGTGTTTCAAAATCACAGTTCAAGTGGTGTGAAGGGAGGACTATGAGTTTATTCTCTCTTGTTTTAAATTGTCATAGGTCTTTCTCAGTACCCCCTTTCCACGTATATTTGGAGTGTGCTCCTGAGAATGTTGTTTGTGCACAGTGAAATTATGAAGCTTGGACTTCCTTGACCTCAAGTAGATCTTGAGCTTTAAAAATGCGTTTAAATTGTGAAAACGAACTCATAAGTCAGTTCGGTCGGTCTGAAAGCATTCTGCTCTCGTGGCTGGCTGCAAGTACTTATTAGTCTTTTATTTTCAGAAATTTCACATTCTGATATTGAATATTTTATATTGGAGATCTTGGATTGTCTGTATCCTAAATGAAGAAATATTTATGCATTCTTGTAAGATAATGCTGTGTATCCCCTGATTAAATGGCTCAGGTTTCAGTAGAGCTGCTATTAAAGAATACATTAGAGATTTGTTAGAGAATCAAAAGGCTTCGCTTAAAGATATTTCCTGTAAATTGTAGTCCAGTTCAGTGGGACCTTATTGGACTGTCCTGCCTTTGATAATAACCTTCATGGTTGTCTTAGAGAGCCTTTATTTAGGAGAAAACGGTATCTGAACGCTGTATATCGAGTTTCCACTTTTATGAAGGTGAGATTATGTTCCTCACAATTATCTTTTTCAGAAGAGGCAAACTTGACCAGTAGACAGGAGGAATAACAATGTCCCTGTGTTGCAGTATTCATGTGGCAGAAAACAAAAAGCATCCCTTGTTGCTGGTGGTGTGGGCTTCAACAGCTTTCTGTTCAACAGCCATGTTACTAACCATTTCTGTTGTTAAGTTAAATATTCGTAATTGAAGTATATGATTACAAAACATTTCAAACTTTATTTAAGTGTGAAGTTTTCTGAAACCTGATGATTGTGTGTTTTGCCAGCCTAAAGTTACCACAGATGAACGAATATTTGCCTCATTCCTGTGCTGGCACAAAGAAAGGGAAAATAACCCAAGCCTTTGTGTAGATAACAGAGAAAGGATAGCTTTGTTAATTTCTTTATGTTCTGTTTTACTGCTAATAAAATTGTCTTCAAACAAGAATAAGAGATCCTAATAATAAATGGACTTTTCTGCAGTGTTTGTTAATAATTCTGTCTAAATTCTAACATTACCTCAGGCTCTGTTGTGACTGTTTTAGAAAGATTCAGTATCTTTTCTACTAAATAAAAGGAAAAAAAATTCAGAAGTAATCCTCTAGTGGATAATAGAACATCCCATTAGCAGGCTACCTTCAATTATTTATAGTTTTTTTACATTATAATAATATCTTACATAGAAATCTGGAACAACAGAAATAATAAAGTTAGTACTGAGGATAAGCTTATTCCTTTTGATTCTTTAGTTTTTGTTGATTTTTTTGTTGATTTTTTTTTTTTAGCTTTTACTTCTTGTGAGAATTTCAAGGTACCACAGTGGCTTTGGAGAAATGTAATAATGTGAAAGGTTTCCCATGACTCTGAATTTATGGAGTTGAGCAGGGGCAGTCTAATCTTGGTTGCTCAACTGAGCCAACAGATGCTTTTATTTTTAAATATTTTCCTAACTTGGAAGCAACCAAGTAAACTGAATGTTCCATCTTTAGAGGATGCTGAGATAGGTCTTCAACAGCTGCTAAAGACTGTATTCACTGGGCAACAAAATTGTTTTCCAAACATTCTGTCTACCTGTGGATATGACTGCAGTGTCATTATCCTCTTGGAGATGAGAGCAAGGTGTCATTTGTCACTGACAAAGGAATTGCCATTTTTTAATAATACATTAACTCCCCTGGAATTATTCATTTGCTAACAACTGCCTGTGAATGAAATTCACATTTTTCTTACCCTTTGTATTAGTAACAGTTTAAGCTGTTTTTTGAAATTGCCACAATTTGGAGAGAGATCATGACACTGTGTTATTTTATCAACGCTGTCAAATTTTCGTGTATCGGTTTAGAAAATCATGGTTTACAGATCACTTAATAAATCAGTCAAGAAAACCAGGTGTCTTTTATCCCAGAAATCTGGAACTGCTTACTCAAACTTCAGTGTTCTGGTTGGGCTTTTTTGGTTGGTTGGTTGTTTTTCCGTGGTTTGAGATGGGTCAGCGTTTTATGGATGTCATAAAAATAGGACTGGTTTTGACTTAAACCAGGAGGGACATGGGGGAGGACCAAAGTTTGTTTAACAAGCTCTTTATATAAATCCAGCTAATGAAGCTGCCCTTAGTTCTGAAAATACAGACATGTTCTGTATTTGTTGTGAGGCTGTTCCTGGCTTGTTGGATACCTGACTAATTGTCAATGCATAGTTTTATAATAGTCTGGAGTAAACTGGAATGTATTAGTGGAGGAGAATCACTTTTGTATGATAATAGTCTGTGCTGGGATAACATACGTGGTACTGTAGCTGGAGAAGTTCATAACTTTGATTTGACTGGTTGCATATAAATGCATCCTGTCTTTTAGAGGTTTTTATACACAGATTTAAATTGCGTAGTTTCACAGAAACAACTTGAGTGTTTGGTTTTTAAAACAGTTAAATGCAATGTTTGTGTTGGCAAGTTCTTCCAAAACTTTCTCCAGTTTCATCGTATGTCATTTGGCTGGCAGGGACTGTGTTTGGTGTGATTGATTGTTTGTTAGGTAACGTTTGAAAATTCTTAGAGAAAAAGGTGTGATGTCTGTGGTAAGCCTCTTGAAATTTTTCCTCTTTGGAGTTAACCATTAGAGTCTCCTTTCATCCCTGTGTAGCTTGGATCTTAGTTACAGACAGAAGATAGGATGAGCCTCTAACACTCCAAACACAAATATTGCTTGCTGTAGGAATTGAAAAGTCAACATTTGAGTTGTTTTATTCCGAGGTATTACAGAACTGGGATATTGCTGTAGCTTCAAGGATTTCTTAAAAGAAGAGTAACCCTTGGCAGCTATAATGAAGTCTGTATTTCAGGAGTAATTTGAGTTCATATTATGTAATTTAAATAGGAAATAGGTCATTCCTCATCTGACTGAGCTGTTGGAAAAGAGGGGGTCTGACTTCTTTATGCAAAGTCTTGATTAAAGATACCATTCATTGTGACATGTGGTCAGAGAAATTTAATTATTTAACAGATGTTTCTGTTCAGAGAACTTACAATTTAAAAAAGTTACCTTTAACTTGTCTGTACTTAAAATTTTTAACATTACTAGGTTGTAGGTATTCTTTCATGACACTCCAAAAAGATGGTTTGTTAACATTCCTAAAAATACCTCTTAATTTTTCAACAGGTTCATGAACCACCCAGCTCCAGCAAACAGCCGCTACAAACCCACTTGCTATGAACATGCTGCTAACTGTTATACACATGCAGTAAGTACATTTTTTTTTTAAACAGATGTTTCGGCAAATTTTTGTGGCTTTGGTTGGCTAAATGCTTACCTTTGCCCAAGTATATTCATATTTACAGCCTCTCTGGTTTTGTTATATAAGCTTCAGCTATAACAGTCCAGAAAATGTAACGTTAATTAGATGGCTGATAATCACTAGCCCTTGTTCTGAATCTCTAGGAGCTCCAGATGCTTCTTAAGATTCCTTTTCACCAAAGTTAAGTTAGGTGTCTTTAACTAGATATTTTTCCACTGTCTCAGACAAAGGATGACTATGGTAAAAGTGAATGTAAGCCTATGCTAGTTAGTCTTGCAAGGCTGATTTCCCAGTGTTGTGCTGACATAATGTTGTGCGAATTGTATACTGTGAGTACGAGAAAGATTTATTCATGTTAGAAGCAGAAGGCTTCATAAGACTATTATGTGGGTATTAGCTAGAAGAGCTGGAACAGCTTGGTTCTGGTACTTAATATCTATTAATCGATTCTTCAAAAAATCTGCTATTTTGAAAGATGTACCAATAATGCTGACAGTCCTGCTAAAAATCCTACTCTGTCCTTGTTTTCATAACGGCAGGACCCAAACTAGATTTGAATGGACGATACATACAAAATAAGGAAAGCAGTCTCTTTTTTCTTTTTTTTTTTTGTAATTGGGAAGTTTAATTTACTGTCTGGCACTTCGAAAAGGACTTAAAAATGTGTGTGTTTGTTTTTTAAGATAGCGTTTGCCCTTTTATAAAAGCAGCTTGTGCTTCTTCTCAGTCCCTTGTTTAACTCCAAACATCTGAAGTATGTTTGACTTTGTCCTCAGTCCCTTATCTCCAGTGTGTCTGAGTGAGCTACAGATACCAATGCTCAAGGTAGTGCTTGGGGACTCTTCAGTTCTAGAAAGAGCTCTGTTCTTAAGGATCCTTTGTGTATATTTTATATATAACCAACATACAGCTCTGTGCTGCTGGTGAAAACAAAACCACCTTGTTTTACATATAGAAAAGCTAACTGAAGTTTATGTGTCTTTAAGCCAAGGGTCTCATGTACAGCATTATGTAAATATATACTTATTTGCCTAGAGAATGAAGCAACATTCTGTTAGCTAGTGCAAATATGTAGTTTATCTCATAATCCTTGTACAAATTGTGTTTACTCTGGCCAAAAAGTTAGATTTCAAAATATCTGGCAGAAGTTGCTGTACTCCTTAGCAATTCTAGCCTTCATCTAGTTGAAAAACAGGCATGTTTTATTCGTGCCTGTTAGCAGAGGTTACACAAGATGTCATATCAGTATTTTCTGGTATGCTGCTGTTCCCGGTGAAGAATTCTGTCTAACTTCTTTCTGGACAGTGAAGCTGAGTGCTAAAACCTACCATGAACTGTTAGAGCTTGGGGATGTGGGCTGCTAATGTACCCTTTCAAAGCAAATAAAGTGTAGTATAAAAGAGGGATTGTTACTCCTTAAATAAAATTGTATGCACTAAATAACTTTTAGTCAAAATTTAAAACCTTGAAACAGGAATCTAATCTGGGGGAAAGCACAGTGGATTATACAGAAAAAGCTGGGAGGGATGCTTGCTTCTCCTCTGTTTTACAGACTCTTTTAGTAAATGTTAGACGGTCAAGGGATTGAGACTTTTTTTGCTGGATTATAGTATGAGTTTTCAATTAGGCATTTATCTAATTTGCACAAAACGGAGATTAGCAATGCTTTTCCATATATATTTTTTCGAAGCTTTATTCATAATTCAGAAAATATTCAGCTTGTATTTTATAAGTATGGCTGCACTCCTCAGTAGGTATCCCATCTGGTTTTTGACTTAAAAATACACAGTAGTCAGTTTAGGCAGCTGCTTAAAAAAAAAAAAAAAAACACCAAAAAACCCAACAATAAATGGGGATACAGAATCCCATGCATAACTACTTGTTACAATTCTTAAAAGGTAACTTCGTGTCGCACAGTAAGGTATCTTCAAATTTCCAACCAGTAAGGCTATTTAAAATATGTTGATTTTTTTTTTTTAGCTTTAAATGAAGCACTGACTCCTCTAGACAGTAGGAGACAGAAAGGGCAGTTAAGCAGTTGAATAGAGAGATAGAAAATACTGCTCTCTGCGTTTACAAGAACAGGAAGGAAACAGTGTATGAGAGAAGCAGGGGTTAAAAGAATCTGAGTTGTAAGGTAAGGTAGATCTAAGGGGGGTGGCTCTTTTGCCATGAAACTTTCTAGTGTCTAGAATCATTCCTTAGAGCCAGGACATGCAGAAAAGAGATTAATTCAACTCTTCATTCGTGTATTCATTTGTAGCTGTACTATTCATTCTGAACGCACAAAGGAAGAGGTGATAAGAGAATTTCTTATTTGTTTTAACCCTGTAACTTTATAGACAATAGTTACTGGAAAAAATGATTGGCAGCAAAATCTGTTAGCCCATTTGAGCAGTATGCATTGTAGCTTAACTTATGAAATCTTTATTTTAGTAGATTAGTAAAAAGCTGGGATATCAGTGTAAGAAAGGCAAGTTGTTGTGTATAATATCTAAATATGGTATCCAAAGAGGTCTTCGTCCTATAAAATGGTCTCAGTTGGAGTTTCAGGCAGGAGCAGCTCACGCCCAGGCTTTTAGTAGGGAATTAGTAGGGATTTGCGATTTTACCTAGTTACTTGTGTTCATGACATTTGCGAGTACATAGTCTCTCTGAAACCTTTTAGTTCTCTGTCAAGTACAGTCAAAACTGAAATTCGCACCAGAAATTGGGAAGGAAACTGGTGAATGTGGATACAGCATGACTGCACAGCTTAAAGAAATGCAGCTAAAAAACTATTTCTGGAGCTTAGCATCTTCCTGTCTCCTGCAAAATCTAAATGAAACAACTGCCGCATCCCATCAGTTCCCTGCTGTCTCCAGGGCTTCAGCCACGCTTTAAAAAGAATGCCATATGTGGAAACCAGGAGCGACTGATCTCCTGGGAAGTGAAACACTTTAACCTTTCTTGAATCTGGGGGCTGTCCAGGTTATGTATATGGAAATTTTACAGCTTGTGATAAATGAGAAGCCAGACTGGCAGACTATTTTTGGGCTTAAAGTGCATGCGGTCAGCTTCCATACTCTGATTACAAAACTCGGAAAGTGTTTCACCTCTGGTCCAAATGCTGTGGATACAGAAATGCCATACTTCTCATTTCCATGGCTTTATAGCTTTCAGCTTGAATGTAGAAGATATAATAGTAATGAAGCTACAGTGATGTACTTCAAAAGCCAGAAGAAAAAGGCTTTTTTTATTTTAACTCTCTGGATTAACCAACTACTTTTCAGATTCATCCGGTATGTTCTGCATCTTCTCAGCCGTAGCTGTGATCAGAGCCTCAATTTCTTCTAGTCTGTAAGGAGATAAAGGACAGAGACAGTGCAGGCTAGACCAGAACTTTGCACTCTTAAGTTATCAAACCTGTAATGCAAAGCAGAGTTCCTGGGTTTTTTTAAACATTACTTGTTCTTAGCTTTATTGTTTAGCATGGAAATTTAACCTTATTTACAATTCAAGTGAACTAATTAACATCTTAAGACATACCTTAGGGGCTGAAAGGGAACCTATGTGGAGTTTTTAACTTAGAAGGCTGACAAAGATACACCATCATAGGGGAAGGAGATGGGTATAAGTGTCTGAGCCAGCAGGTTCTTTTCTTTAAATACTTGTTGGACATGCTTTTTTTTTTTTTCTCCCCCCTCTAGCTTGTTTTTTTTTCTGAATGAGACATGACGTAATTTATTCTGGCAAAGAGTGGAGTTTTAAATGTATATGAAGCCTGTGGCCCACTTCTTAGATACATCATATGAGCATGCTAATTCCATCGTGATGATCTTACAGTGGTTGTTTTGGAAGATCTGTATTAAAGCTGCTTGATAGGGAGGTGGTAACGAAAACAGACTTGGATACACTGCATTAAAAGAACATCATCTTTGCATTAAGAATGTATTCATAAAAGAAGTTTGCAGCTAATTTATTTATGATTTCTAAAACCCAAGTTCTGCAAAGCCTTTCCTTAATTCTCTTATCTTCTACTTAACTGCATACTTCTCAATACTTGATTTATTTCATTTGGGATTTGAGTTTATTTTGGTCTGTCCTGTGAGGAGAAATTTATCACAAACGGGTATAACCTAGATTTCTGAGACTTTGTGGAATGTCTCTTGTGTGTCAACATGCCATTTAATGAACAACTCTCTCCTGTTAGGAACGTGCCATCAAATGTTGTACATCTGGCCTCGTGTGGTGTGCTGCAGTGTTATCTGCACGGCTGTTGCTGTACTGTGGGTGGTAGCCACAGTTGGCTGTGAGTAGAGACTCAACAATGGCCTTTTGTTTTCTTAGTTCCTCATTGTCCCTGCGATTGTGGGTAGTGCCCTTCTCCACCGGCTTTCTGATGACAGATGGGAAAAGATAACAGCATGGATGTACGGCATGGGGCTCTGCGCGCTCTTCATCGTCTCCACAGTATTTCATATTGTTTCGTGGAAAAAGAGTCACTTAAGGTATCACTGTAAGATGTACAAGTTGTTTTATTTTCATGTTTGCAATGTTTTTCCATTGTGCTTCTCAGTCAAAATTATGATTTTACAGAAGGCTGGAGTGGTACTTTGTACTGAATCATGAAAAAAAATCACCCTCAATTCTGTTGGAAGAAATAGTGAGCCAAATAAACAAACTTTAATGATTTTTCATGTGGGGAAAATATGTATTTTTCTAGGCCCTAGTGGGTCTTAATCTGCAAGTTGCATGGGAAAAACATAATCTAAGTGCTTGAGTGCGTGGCAGATACAGTCCCACTGCAGAAATGAGAGTGCTGTCTGGAACCATGGCATGCTCAAATACTTTGAAGAACGCAGATTTTGCCAAGATGAATTATAATAAAATACACATCTCAGAATCAGAAGGTCTCCTTAGGAGCAAGGCAGCCATAGCAAATTAAGAAGTGATTTTTTTTTTTTTTTTTTTAGCTTTGGTCCCACTATGACTCCTATTATAACTCTGGGCCATTAATCAGATTTAACCAGTAGTCACTGAACAGAAACAGTTTCTGGATTAGGCAGTTGATGTGACGGCTTTCTGCCTCCTTGCCAGAGAGCAGGCCGTGTGATGGAGGGGAGAAGGGGAGAGGAACGGAGGAGTGCTCATCTCCTACGTGTCTTGCTTGTGACCTCCTGAAGCTGAAGTCAGCTGGACAGGCTTCCAAATGGTTTCAGGAGGTTATGAAGCTGATGGTATTTTCTCCAAAGTGTGGCAGGACACTGGGATGATACAAAAATCTTTCCAAAATCTGTCTTGATAACTTGTTCTCTCTCTTACTAGGACAATGGAGCATTGCTTTCACATGTGTGACAGGATGATGATCTATGTCTTTATTGCGGCATCGTATGCACCATGGTAAGAAATCTGAAGCGCAGCTGCTGTATTAAAGCTTTTTCCAACGTAAACAGTTTATCATTGCAACATTCCAGAATTTATAGGTATCTTCTTAATGCAATTGACCACATTCTGCATTGGGAAATGCAACATAATGTAATCTCCTGGGATTTGCTGAACAGAAAGCAATATTAGAAAACAGCAGAAAGCAATTTATGTATATTCCGCATGGCCCAGTTTATGCTTCCCTCACATCAATGCAAAAACACCTTCTGCCTCTCTCTGATAGAATATCCAAGTGTCTTCTCCCCCATCATGCCTAAGTTACAGCTCTGAATATTTATTTGCTTTTAGCAAGCCCTGCTATTCTTGTGTCAGCATGATCCATTCATACATCACTTTTGTCTCTTGAAATCTTTGTCCCTTCAGGTTAAACCTCCGTGAGCTTGGACCTCTAGCATCTCACATGCGTTGGTTTATCTGGCTGATGGCTGCTGGAGGAACCATTTATGTATTTCTCTACCATGAAAAGTAAGAATTGTTATTTGTATTTAACTTTATGGTGAAATTAAAAGGTGGGGGCTTTCTTGCTCTCTCTCGGAGAGAGCGAGCTGTTCCTATCCAGCTGTTTGCCAGTTGAAATAAGAGCTTTGAAACAGTGCAAATACGTAATGATAATGATGCAAATTTACATCTTGTCAGAAGATAATTGTATTCACACTGTCATAATGTATCTTTAGGCTATATTATTGCCTTCTCTTGAAGGGGTAGGAGGGAAGTACCCACTTTTAAAACTTTAAAGCAGGCATGAGAGTGAGTAAGTTAAGAAACCAGTTGAAATGATAGCTTTTTTTTATGCCCCTAATTTTTGTAGCAATGTGTATAAATTATACTGCAACATTATATTGTCTATACATACTGATGCATAGTGACTCCTGCTAGCTTCTTGGGTTTGTTTTGAGATGCGAGTCCTTGAGTTTCTGATCTGAATTCTTGAGCCTTCTTTTATTACTTATCCTCAGGGAGCAAGACCCAACTTCTTTCTTTGGGAGATGAGCTACTGAGGTTCTTGTCAAATAAGAAAATACAAGTTGTCTCAATGTTTTATTCTCACTAGTACTTAATGCAAATGAATGTATCAAGGCAATATTTAGGTGAGAAGGTATTGCTTGCAACTGATGCAGGCAATAGCAAATACTAGCTTTATTTTTGTCATAAAACATTGGCTATCTGTATGGAAAGCTTTTTGAATAGCATGCCAACATAAAACTTAAAATATTTTCTTAACTGTTGAAGGAACTGTTTATCATCTTGTACACCTCCCTAAATGACTAAAATCATTCCTTTTTAGGTATAAGATCGTCGAACTCTTTTTCTATTTAGCTATGGGATTTTCTCCTGCTCTGGTAGTGACATCCATGGTAAGGAATGTGACTATTAACATTACAAACACAAACTTTCCTTTTATAATCAGCTTAAGTTCCAGTGCAGTTCTCTTTTTTATCAAAAGATGTTCATTTTATTCTACCATAATTGTAACTGTTCTCTGCAGAAGAACCACATATAGTCAGTTATATTTTGGGTTTGTAGTTTGCATTCAGTGAAATGCTACCTTCTTCTGTTGAATCTGAGCCTGACAGGGTCTAGATAAAAAGAGCTTAAGTTCCAAACTTCACTTCTGAAGACCTTCACTTCTGAGAGGATATTTGACATAACAATTCAATTGCTTCCATTTTAGTAAAGACGTGAAGTACCTCAGCCTGTTAAGGAATGTTTCTAAATTTTACTATTTATGAACATACTTAATGCCCACTTATCACTTACAAATTGGGAAAGAAGCTTTTATTTAAGGAAGTGGAATGGACTTCTGATAATGTGCCTTTTTTCTTGGTGTATGTAAGAGCTCTCTGGAAAATCTAATCAATTGATTCTGTGGTTGGACCAAGATGGGGGAAGTAAATTGATTCTTGTCCCTTTCAAAATTACTTAACGGGCAACAAAGCTTGAAGATTTTACCTCTTACTAGAGGCTTCTTTTTAT
>JAOXNO010000003.1:32551409-32565611 GCA_028565335.1 Limnodromus scolopaceus | reverse complement strand
TTTTTTATAAATATAAACGCTGTATTTTATGTCTTTATCCTGCCTGGCGTGGGCGAGATGGGGGATTTTCAGTCCCTGCGGCGCGGGGTGGCTGGGTGGGGGGAGCAGCGTCCTGGGGGGCTCCATCAGCATCTCTCGGGGCGGCCAGCCCAGCCCCACAGGCCTCCAGAGGGCACCAGGCACCGGCAGATTAAAAACGTAATTAAAAGCTGCTTTGATTGAGCTGGTTCTGGGTTGCGGTCAGTGCAGGCGGCTGTGCCTCCCCGGGCACCGGCATCCCCCTCCTCCCGTGCAGTTTGGGCTGGAACCCGCGGTCTTTGGGCAATGTGACTGCAGGGATTTGGGTTCGTGGTCCTGGGCTGCTGAGGTGGCCCCGTGGGTCAGGAGGCCAGTATCTGTCACTGGTGGGAGTTACTGTCAGCTTTGTTCTAATGGTGTGAGGAGAGGGGCTCTTTATTATGTGTATGTCTCTAAAATAAATGTCTAAGTACATAGTTTTACATATATATACACATATAGATATATTGAAAAGTTTTATCTATCACCATAATCTATGTTATATACCTAAAATAGATTATTTTATAGATTTATGTGTTATATTGAAACGCTAATAAATATGCTATATTAATAACAATTCTTAAAATTTATATGTACAGGTACAATTTACATCTAATTGTATGTGGAAATCTTCTTCATCCATATTACTGTATATAAAACCACAAACATCTCCAAAAGCATGTATTGTCTGTTCTATACATGCTATAAAATATAATAATAAAAAGCTGTTTAATACACGCCTCAGCTGAGACCACGTAACACAGCGCAGATGTGCACGGTGTTTCTTACACACGGCGTTTCTTGCAGCGGCACTTGGTTTGGTCCCGGGGTTGGGGCAGGGAGCGCTGACGAGGGTGCATGGCCCCAGGAAAAGGCATAAAATTATTTTCCTGTAAGCATGCCTCTACACAGTATTAAAGTCTAATTTATAAATAGAAATATAAAATTAATTTATTAAATATATGCTGCTAAATGTGCTTTCTGAAAACACGATTATTACATTTATTGCTAAAGCGACACACGCAGAGGCACTGTGCACGTGTATTATAACAATTATAGTTTGTTCATAGCATATAATGTATATTAAACACAAACTTTATAGAAATAAAATAATTATAGATACATAAACATAAACCTAGATTATTAAATTCTACTAAGTATGCTGTATAAAAATATAACTGAATTTATATCTGTATATACAAGTGCAGATGGATAAATGAATACAGAGCTACAGACGCACGCACACACACGAATGGCAGTGCACACGTGTGTGTATTACGACAAACCTATTCTGTGCATAATGTATAGTATATGTCATAGTAAAATCTGGTTTTATATCTCACAAAGCTACATGAGTAAATAGTGATAACTCTACTATATGAAATATAATTATTACCTTTGTATCTATATACAGATATACAGAGAGAGAGGCTGAGTGACACAGGGTTGTGCGGCGTGTGCTCACACACACACACACAGTGTGCAGGCAGGCGTGTGCACACGTGTGCGCAGACTATATTTTTTATAGATCTCTCTCTCGCTTAAACCCAGACCTTTTTATCAATTAAATTTATGTGTTTATAAAAGTATATAAAGCCATGTTAATGAAGTAAATGCTGTTACATATGTTATGTGAAAGTATAATTATTAATCTGTCCAGCTCTATGGATATACAAATACATGTGTACATGGACACACACACGGGCAGAGGAGTGCGTGTGTGTATCAGAATGAATATGCTTTGTGTCTCATATAACATATAATAAAAAGCAGACCTTTATATTAATAAAACAATTACCTATTTATGAATAAATATAAAAGAAGTATAAAACTAACTTTAAAAAATAAAATCTGCTAAATATGCTATACAGAAATATACTTTTAAAACTTTTTTTTATGTGTGTGTGTACATATAAATTTTTTAAATGAAAATGCTCATGCACAGGATGGGGGAGAGCCTGAGACAAAGAAAAAGTGTTTCTGTGTTATTAAAACATATACTCTCTGTGTAATACATACTATATATTTAAATCCAGACTTTTATATATATCAATTACGACTATTTTTATATGCGTCTTTCTAGAAAAAAATTAAAATCCCTGTAAATTCTATTATATATGCTATATGAAAATACCATATTAAATTTCTATATGGATCGGTCACTATTGAGAGCGGGAGTGTGGGCACATGCATCTCTGTGTGTCTGTCTGTCTGTGTGTATAAGTGCTATACTTTAAGCACAGTATGTACTGCCTATTGAAACCCCACCTTTGTAGCAATAAAACATACAATTGCTGATACATAAATACAAAACTAAATTATTAAATTCCGCTAGATAAACTGTATGAAAATAGAATTGTATTGATGTCTGTGTGTATAGCAGTGTCTACATACACAGAGCTATAGGTAGATAAATGCATTTATGACTGAGAGCACACGTATATGATGTGTATCATGACAAATCTTGTGCATAATATGGAGTATTTATTGTAAAAGAGCTTTATAGCAATAAAATCTATTTTATATTTATTTTAAAAGTTTATTAAGCAATAAATGCTGATAAATATACTATATGAAATAAGAAATTAAATTTAATTTATGTCTATATAGTCTATATAGACATAGAAAGAAGGCAGCAATATGAGTCTGTGCAGACACACAGAGTGGAGAGGAAGGGGGGTGGGGGTGTTGCAGCAACTATGTTTTGTGCCTAATATATATAATTTACTTTATAAGTAAAATTTTACTTATAAAAGTAAAAGCAGACCTTTATAGAAATCAACAGTATGTATGTCTGTGTGAGAAAAGACCTAAAGCCATATTAATTAAGTAAATGCTGCTAAATATGTGACCTAAAAGTATATAGTATTTATATAGATATATGGAGTTACATATGCAGAAGAGGGGGAGAGAGACAGCGTGCATGCATGCATATGTGTATCAAAACTTTGTGTCTCCTCTATATTAAAAACCACACCTTTATATTTTTAAAACAATTATAAATTTACAAATAAAAACTAAAATATAAAACTAGCTTTTAAAAACTAATTCTGCTAAATATGGTATATCAAATATAATTTTAAAGCTTTTTTCTGTATACACATTTTTGCATATGTGTGTAAGCTTATAAAAAAATTATCTTTTTTTATATATATAAAACTAATGAGTTTGTGTGTGTGCGTGTATAAACACACAGTGGGGGGAGGGAGCGAGTGCATGTATCTGTGTTGCTAAAATGTATTTTGTGCATTTTATATTTGTATACATACACACTGTATTAAAATCAAGCCCTTTGTGTGTGTGTGTGTGTGTGCTCTGTGGGTAGGGAGAGAGGAGTGTGCACGCATGTCTGTGTGTGACATAACAGATCTATTTCCTGCATAATATATAACATACTTATAGTGAAAACAGTTCTTTATATAAATTAAATCTACTATATAAAGTATTGTATTAAATTCTGCTAAATATGCTGTATGAAAATGCAATTATTTAATTTCTAGATACAGAGTGAAAAAGAACACGTATGTTTGAGCATGTGCAGGTGTGTACTGTACCAAATACTACTTTGTGCATAATATGTAACATATATATTAAAAACAGACCTTTGTACCAATGACCTCTCTGTACATATAGAGCTATACGTCTACACATATTTTAATGACTAAATTGTATAAAGTGATACTGTTTTTCTCTCGCTACCTGTATGTATTGTGTACAAACACTATGTGTAAAAGCATATAGTATCTGCTGTGTCTTCTATACAAAATTTTAAGTCTAATGGCAATTAAAAGTAACAAGTGATTTTGTAAACTAGAATAAAAATACGCCTTAATATACAGAATTTTTATGGACGTATTACCGTCTGTGCACTGTAAATGATTGCATTGCACAATAAATAAAGTATATACAAAAAGTATGTATAAATATATATGTATGTAAATGATTAGTGTAAATGATTAGTGTACACTAATTTTAATACTTAGATATTATTATATATAAGTAAAATACTTTATTAAAATATAAAATGGTTCTAAATATACTACACTTAGAAATATATTTTTATATTTTAAGCTTTGTTTAGATGTGGCGCTGGGGGTTTGGTGTAGGGGAGAACTTTGTAGAGCAGGGTCGATGGTTGGACTTTTGATGATCCCAAGGGTCTTTTCCAACCTGCACGATTCTCTGGTTCTCTATCGCCCAATCTAAGTACCCGGTGGGTATGGTCATACCCAGGCGGTGACTCTCGCAGCTGGGCTGGGGCCTGGCAGCAGCTGGGGGGACATTTGCACCCCAGTTACCAGGGGTGGGTCCCAGTGGTGGGACACAGCCCGGGCTGGGGGCTACGGGGACTCACAGCCAGCCTGCGGGGGAGAAAAATGAAAATACACCCTCCCCAAAGCCCTCTGCCCAACCCCCGAGACAGCAAAGCAAGCACACCGGTGAGAGAAGAAAAATTTAAAAGTTTATTAAACATTAAGAATAACAGACAAAAAAAAAAAAAGATTTGGGCTGAACAGCATACAGGATGCAATCCATTTCATGTCATACAGTTAATTTGATCTTATTTGTTAAACTTGTATTTAAACAGATGCTGTCTTGTGGTGTTGCCAGAAATACAATGGTTGATCACTTGTAAATTTTAATACACTTTTTTTTTTTCTTTCTTCACATAAAAAAGAAGTCAACAAAATAAAAATAAACTGCACATCTCTATTGTAAATTACATGCAAAAATAGTTTTAAAGCAGTAGCTGGGGTTATTACAAACCCACAGAGGCAAGATATTCAAATGTTAGGGGTCCTTGGGCGCTGCTGGCCTCATCCCAGTGGTCCCGCAGGCACAGAGCGCCGGGGCTGGGCTGGGGAAGCCAAGCTCGAAGCCTCGCTCCGGCGCCTCCCCTTCATTTCCAATCTCTTGCTTTTGTGGATTCAAGTCAGAGCTGTTATTTCCATGGTGCTTGGGCTACTGGCTTTTAGCACCATTCAAAAAAACGAAGAAAAAAAATACTCCCCCCACCCCGGCCTCTGCCACGGGCTTTCCCACGGAGAGCCCCAAGGTGCTCGTATTCACAAATACGTCTCAAATTCCATTTATTTTTAGAGGGCATTCTTTTTTAAAAAGAAAAATCACTTCTAAGTTTCAGCAAAAAACAAAAAAAAAAGAGAAAAGCATTTTACCAATGCTTATGGTTTAATAAAGGTCAGTTAATTATTTAGACACACTATTAATTATTCTGCAAATATATATATTTCTATTTTTATAAAATTACAATTTCATATACCTACAAGCTCCTTCATGAGCAACAAAGCCATCAGAGGTGTGATGAGCCCAGCTAAGCTGTCCTTGGCAATTGAAAATGTGCTAAACTTCCATTTATTATTTTCTATTGACATTTCGGGGAGACAACCTGGTTAGATTTTTCCAAGCTTTAGCCCACAAATTTTGCCTTTTTTTTTTTCCTCTCTTTTTTTTTCAGGGCGAGCTTTTCAGAGGCACCAGGGTACCCATCTCCCAGGGTGAGCGGGGAGTGCCCAAGTCCCACAGGCTCCTCTGAAAGTTCCTCACCCCCCGAAAAGAGCTGGCCGGGGCTGAGCCCCCCCTGCTCGGCAGGATGGGGCCAGGAGGCATCTGAGCAGCTTTGGGCTGCTGGAAGTCTCTGTGGCTCCTCTGTGGCCATGACAATAAATCTGTGATATCCAGCCTACAAAAAATACCATCTCCCACCCCGTCCCTGCCCCAAAGAAACAAAATAATTATCTCTGATTTTATTCCAAGCTGCCTTTTACATTTTAAAGCAAGTTTTGTGGTCAAACCCACGATGGCCCTCGCCAGGTACGTACCAGCTGCTCTCACGCACACCGTTCCTGCTGCTCAAGCCTCACCCCAAGAACAATCATCGTAAGGGCAATTAGAAGCTGTTGCAATTTGCTTTGTTGCTGCTAAAAGTGTATCCACAGCAGGGGCTGGCTGAGCCCTGCCACCGTCACCTTCTTCCAAAGGAAAAAAAAATAAAAAAAATCAAGTTTTATTTCCTAGTGGCTCCAGCAGCTGCACTGATTGTGCCAAACCCTGCCAGTCTCAGTCCTCCACCCACGCATCCAGTGCCTTATACTGACCTTTAGAAAATAACTTACTACTTTTGAAACTTCGCTGCAGCACACAGAAATTCAATTTGCTGAATAAATGGTCCACAGGCAAGTACTGCACATTACGGGATGCTGAAAAGTAGGGTACGTTTGAGGAAAAATACTATTGATGCAAGGGTATTTTTAATGCTGAACAAAATGTTGAGTCCTTTGTAACAATCATCTCCTGAAGCATGAATAATGATTTAATGGAATGAACAACCTTTTTATTTGAAAATAATGTCAAAACACTTAGAAAACTGTGAGCAAGACATGTAGCACCATATTTTCCTCACATGTTAATCACCGTATGCAGTACGTACAACTGTATACATGAACAGAGCTGTTTATAAAAAAAAATTCAGCTGGAAACAGATTCTAGCAGCAGCAGCAGATTAGAAATGACTGTGAGATTTTTTTTTTGTGTTACGTATTATTTTTCTGCCTTTACAAAATATTGAATTGTCCAATCAATAGTTGACTACAATCCATGTTGTGCTTTGTCCCTATTAAACAGTTTCTTTATGTGTTTCTGATGGAAAATAATAAAGTTTCTCTTTTTCAGTAATATGGAACATCCTGGAAAGCCATATTACTGCCATAAAAATTTAATTTAAAGCACAGAACATGCCGGTGTGCCAGTGGTAGGCTTAAAATATTAAAGATTTTAAAAAAAAACAACACCAACCAACAAACCCCTAAGCATTTCCTTTCTGTACAATAATGGAGAATATATATCTTTGCTATATATTTTAAACATGGAATAGCTTTTTCTTTTTGCTATATATATGTCTTTCAAAATACATTGTCAGTATTTGTACTTGAAAAATACTGTACAAAACGAACATACTATAATTATTCTGTATAAACTTTATACATTTTATAATATCTATTCTTTTGGTCTATAGTAAACACTTAGATTGATTGGATTAACCACAGTATATGACAACACCATCCCCTTCTGAAATACACCAGTGTCTCTTACATTCATTTTTCAGAAGTCCACTTTATATTAGAACATACGTGTTCAAAAGCAAATAGAGAGTTTAAAACGATAAAGTTCAGAACCATCAGTTCATGTCACACTCAAAACAACAATCACTAGGAAAAATGGGTTTTGCAAACCCGTGACTTCTAACTGAATAAAAGTGATTTTTAAAACAGCAAGATATAATCCACAGAAAATATATTACAGAACGTGGGAAAAAACAACTGAATTTAGGTATTTATTTAAATTTTAATCACAAGATGGAACTTGAAGAAATGCATAACTAACTGAAAACAGAAAAGCCCCTCTGATTTCGACGTCGGATCTGATTTGATACTATTAATTTTGTTCTCGTTTCAACTAATTATCCTGCTTCTTATACATGCGCTCCCTAGAGACAGGGATACAATTAGCATGCTCACGTTAATGTGTCTTTTACTTTTTAACTTTTCGTTAAAGACATTAAAACTCCTGTTGGGTAGGGAAACCATCCTACGTCCACTAGGAACATCCGGGCAGCATGCGCGCTAGCGTACAATAGGATTATTGCTTCAGGTACAGACAGTGCAGAATACACACTCTGTGGGCTATGGAGAGCTCTGCTACTACCTGGGGTCCGGGGGAAGAAAAGGAACCTCAATAGCTATAGAGAAGCCATTATGGGATCTATAATGAGTATCGCTAACTCAGTCTAACAGCACTTTGAATCTGAAGACAATTATCACCAAAACTTAAAATACAACAAAAGCAATCTATAAATTAATAGTTCTGCAGTGTAGTACTAAATTATTATTTGTGCACTTTATTAGCATGTTAACTTTTCTGATTAGACATACTTAAACAATAGCTTGTTACTCCTTAAAAAACTGAGATCTACTTCTTTTTTTTTCTTTTTTCTTTTTTTTTTTTTTTCCTTTTTTTATAATTTATACTGGGATCTTTCCAAGTAAATCAGGAGGATGGAACTGGTTACAATAACATAAAAACCCTACTCTGAAGCAGCACTGAAAAAAATATAATAAAAAGCTTACTATGGCGGTTCTCAACAGTCCAGGTAAAAATGTGGCACCCTTTGAAGAGGGCTTCATAAAAATGGGAAGTGCTGAGATGCGTGCGCACGCACACACACACACGCACACATGCACACACACAAGCGCACACACACATAGACAGACGTGTGAACACACATGTGCACACATACGCAGGTACACGCATACGCAAACAAAACAAAACAAAAGTAACGTTAAGTCAGTTTTGTTTCTGCTTCTGGTAAAGTGCTGAAGACAGAAAGGTTGGTTTGGGTGTGGTGCTATCAAACAGGAAACACATTGTCCATCTATTCAAATGCCAACCCACAACAAAAAAAAAAAAAAAAAAGAAAAAGAAAAAAGAAAAAAAACCCCGCTCTTCCCCCTTGAATTTACAGGGGGCCGTGTCGAGCTTCGTACTTTGCAAGGACATTCTTGCACTTGCCCAGCTCTTTCCGTAAGTCGGCCACCTCCTGGCGAAGAGCCGAGTTCTCCTTCTCCAGAAAGGAGGCGCGGATGGCGATCTGGTTCTCCTTCAGCCGGCGGGCATCCCTCGATCGCTTCGCAGCCATGTTGTTCTTTCTACGCCTTGCCCAGTATTTGTCATCCTGCTCATTAGACACAGAAAGAAACAAACAAGACATTAGATTTCAGTAACCAGGCCACCAGGATGTGCTCTCAGCCACAGCCTCCGCGCGTTTTGCTGGCCTGGCCCAGCAAGTGCCAGGCGCTGCTGGGACTAAAGTTCCAGATTTACACGGCACAATCCAGCCAAGGAGCACAGATGCCTCCCTGCGTTTCTGTCAAAATGTTTACCCCCAGCCCCCTCATCCTCTCGACTGTGAATTCCTCCAAGGGAAAAAGAAGCGATATTCCAGTGGTACAATCCATCCCACATCTACGCTGACCTAGTTAGTGCATCCACCTTCGCATGCGATGACTCATTCTCTACCGGTCGCTGGAGCAGCACTAATTACCTCTTGTGTGTCCCTGCTCATCTTTGCCCGCCAACACCTGGGTTGCTCTGTTTGTTGGTATCATCCATTTCATCTACCTTGCCGGTCCTTTTTTCTGTTCAAGGCCCTTTCTCTACAGTTCCCCTGTCTGCACCCCAGGAGACCGAGTCACTGGAAGAGGATTCCTTGGCACGACAAGGATGGCTGCTTTGGTACCATCCCCAAAGAGATTAGTACAATAGGCTTTGACTGTGGGGAAAAAAAAAGCATTTGCCAGAAATAGGTCCACTAACCTCTGAAGTTTCATAAGCTCCCACACTCCCGAAGTGCTACCCCTAAAGACTTGCCTCTGGGAGATCACCTTATTGCATTGCTGCATCCATGGCTCTAAAGTCACGACTTCGTTTCACTTGATTTTTCCAGTTTTCAAATGAAGCAGCCTTCAGTGAAACGGCAGCTTCAATGCTGCTTTGAAACTGAATTAAGTTCTAGAAATTTGGAACAAGTCAGCAAATACAAAGTGGGCAGAATCTCTCACAAAAAGCGAAATTCAGTCTCCTGCAGAGTAAGCGTGATGTACAATTCAGTTCTCAAATTGGACAAGTCATATAGCTCAAACCTCCCCTCCCAGAGCCAGCCCTCCATTTTTACACGCTTGTGTGGCTCTTGTGTCACCAAGCATGGTGGCACAGTTCCATACCCACCACCAGGACCAGGAGCCATCTGCTCATAAGCTGCACTGAACAGACCAATACCCCACCGCTCCTCCATCTTTCAGCACGAAGTATCGCAGGCCTAACACCCTCTGCTGCTGCTTGCTTAAGGAGCAAAACAACTGCTACAAGTACTCTACAACTGCTTTATATTAGTTTAGCTTAACGAGGTGTGCAGCAATGATGATTCGGAGCCAGTGTTACCTCTAAATTGCTCTTCACCTGTACTTAGACGGGACCCCCAAAAATCCTCTTAAAACCAAGCACGCAGCAAAAAAGCTATGACCCAAATCTTGTTTATAATTTCCCATCTCATTCCATTCTATAAAAATCAGCTTTAAGCAATTTATTAGTGTGCCACCTAGGCTTCATCCATCTTTATTTTAACAAATTGCTATGGCAAATCCCTTAATCCAGGCCCGAAAGAGGTAAGGCTGGCATTTCAAAATCACATGCAACCCAGAGACGATTGACTGGTCTAATCTGCTTACCCTCCCCCAGAACTCAACAGCCACTCCACATGCCAGGGCAGGAGCAGCGCCTGGGTCACTCTGAAACGAGTCAAGGGCAATTGATGTGATTATCTCAGGGAAATGAGAGACCTTGAACTTCCAGTTCCGTCTTAGGCTGAAAACTTGTGTGCCCCACTGCTGTGTGCAAGACTGGTATTTTTCCCCTCTGGCATGACGGGGTCCAAGGACATCTTTGGCAAAAGTTTGCTTTGACAAGTTGGGACGCCTAGGAGAGATGACAAAATTATGGATGGCACTAAGGGGCAAACTCCAGTCTCCTTACACCTGCGTGGCCATTTCCGTACTGAACACCCCTCTCTGGGCAGACCTCTGGGGACACTGCAATGCCAACAGCATCAGGGCTCAAATCTGCCCAGGGGAGTAATGGCATGGAACAGACAAGCCTAACAAAAGCTGAGGGTACCACACACAAAGTGACAGCCACGTACCACCTGAACACCACTGGAATTGTGATTTCTATGCTTTTAACATGCACAGCAGTATCCTTAGGGATAAGTAGAGAGAATAGCATCAGCTTCTTTCCCTAATGCTATCAATCTGGTGTAAACACATGGCAACCCAGTCTCTTCGCATGCGCAGCCAGAGACTCCCACCAGCTCCAGCAGGATATCAGTCTGTGTCTTGGGAGGAACAGCAACAGCAGAATGAGCTTCTTCACTGACTACCTCTGATAAAAAAAGAGTCCTCTTGGACATCACATACTGGGGATAGAATTTTGCAAATAATGACAAATTTCACAGTTGTTTGATAAGCTGAGTCGGTTGATCAATTCATTCTGCTCGTCATCCTCTTTGCTCTTCACATCTCAGAAGCAGTGAGAGGCATAGACCAGGGTGCTCTTTTTAAATTTTGTATTATTATTGTAATATATTTTACATATTGTATTAAAATACAGTTCTAGGCAGAATAATCTGTTCTGTTTTCCTACAAGTAGTTTAGATTCTTTCACCTAGATTAGCAGCGTTTAATATAGTGTTCCCATTCTTTATTACACAGAGCTAAAGCAACTTCCAAAGGAGACACAGCGTACTCCATTCTGCCATTAGCAGGGACATCCACGGACCCTGTAAGAAATGGCTTCTTCCTTGAAGAATTCACAATCTATGCTGGTGAGACAGACAGAGGATGGAGGAGAAGGAAACATGATCAGACTGTTTCATAAGTGGGAAATATGGGACAAAGTAAGCTTGTCCAAGGTCAGGCAGGAAGTTTCTGGCATACAAAGGAAATGAATATTGATCTCATGAATTTCAACTGTTGCATAACTAATAAGGGACATCCTCCCCTCAGTCTTATTCAGAACCATTTTATTCTACAGCAAAGTCATATTTAGTTTGGCAGATTTACCATACAGGAGAAAACAGATTCATGCTCCAAACCTGTACCTCAGAGAGTAACTGTCATAGGATCTGTACAAACAATCTCGTCACCAGTTCCAATTTACCTTCAGGTCGTCTGGAATGAAGACTTTGCGAGCTTTCTTAATCATTGGCTGTGGTTTCAGCTCTTCTTCAGAGAATTTGCGCTTACGAGGGTCAAACATCTCCTGGCCAGGAATACTGGAAAGAGCAAGATCTGCAGGGTCAGGTTCGTAGCCAACAGGAACTTGGATAGTCTCGGGATCAATGGGACTTGGTGTGTTTCGGTTTGCTGGCAAGATCTGACCTACAGAAATAAAGGATGAATTCAGCTATGTTAGAAGCAAATACGTAAATAACATCACTGAACATGGATTTTTAGAATATCTCTTTACATACTTTACAAGCAATAATTCTTTAAGCTCTCATTGTAAATTTGGTATCTACTCTTGCTAAGTATTTGATTGTCCAATTTGTAGGGTGCACATTCAGATCCAGACACACTTGTGTCATTATTTTCAGAACTGGTCCCTAATTCTGGTTGCTAATCCTGGTTGCTAATCCTGGATGAACACTTAAGATCACTGAATCCAACACTGAGTCGCACTGGACTGCTGGGAGAAGACATATTGCTCCAACTCATGCCACTTCATTAAGATCACATCCTCAGGAACAAATCATAAGTACTGTCATCCAGCTCTGATTTATCCACCACACTGTCATCCTTTCCAGTTTTCTCATACACAGACCTCTTCATGCTTGCCTTTGAGGGTACATGTAGTTTACAATCAAACAATGTACAGTACTTGCAATAGGACAGTATTTCATGAAAATGTACTTTCAAGCTGTGCTGAAGCACGCCTCTAAAGAGGCTGCTATTTCCTACGAAATCCTACTGGTGATATTCCAAAAAGCAGTGAAGTAAACTAGCAATGTGAAAGGCTACAATGAATACTTAAAGACGCTCTGAAAAAACTGACAGAACGCTTATTTATGCCACATTGCTCTTTTGTGGTATATAACATCTAATAAAAAGAAGCTTATCCCCAGACAAGAATTGTATCTCCCCCATTTTTCTTTTTTAATCTTAGATATCGCCTTTAAGACCTACAGCACCAATTCAGGTGCCATTCTCACTAAAAATCCAATTTAAAATCTCAACCACAGGTTCCAAAAATAGGATCCTAAAGTCAGCTGCCTAAACATGGGCTATCCCTGGGGGCAGAATTTTCAGAAGTTTTCACATGCCTCAGAAGTACAAGGCTCACTGACTTCAGAGGGAGGACTTCTGATTGAAGCAGATATTCCTTTATAATTTTGGCTATTAGCTAATTCACTTTGACTTTAGAGATACGACAGCTTTCATAATAACTACACAAACATCCTGTGACTGCGTAATATTTCCTTACTTGTGCCTGCATCTACAATATTAAGGGTGCAAAATGGTAAACATTAAATGTCATTTCTAATTCCAAACCAAGGCCAGTGTTAACAATGTAGTTTTTATTTTAATCTAGAACATCATGGCAACAATATTGGAACCGCATAGAAAAAGCACCGGGGAATTGCGTTGCGCAAACCAGGGCTTGCTAACAGAGAGCTCCTCTTTTGTAACTCCTATTTTAAAACAGCACTGATAAAATCAGCTTCCAGGAAAGGCTAGCAAGGGCCTGGGAGAGGAGAAAAGGAGGATCAAAGTTATTAAAATATATATACAGCTATAGGAGAGGGAGCAAGAGGAAAGGATCCCGCTACCCGCGTTGTGCCAACAGTGGAGCGCTCCTCCCTCTGCCGCTGCCAAGACCTCGGTGCTGGAAACTAGATGTTTCCTGCTGGGCCTCATTAACAGAATGAGAAACCAGGGCCTGCCCGACTGCCGGCCACGACGGGGGGACTGCAGGGCAGTGGCAGGGCAGAGGTATGGCAGCAGCAGGCAGTGGCAGGGCAGAGGTATGGCAGCAGCAGGCAGGGGCAGGGCAGAGGTATGGCAGGAGCAGGCAGGAGCAGGCAGAGGGAGGCAGCAGCAGCAGGGGAGAGGTATGACAGCAGCAGGCAGAGGCAGAGGTATGGCAGCAGCAGGCAGAGGCAGGCAGCAGCAGCAGGACAGAGGTATGGCAGCAGCAGGCAGGGGCAGGCAGGGGCAGGCAGAGGCAGGCAGGAGCAGCAGGGCAGAGGTATGGCAGGAGCAGGCAGGAGCAGGCAGAGGGAGGCAGCAGCAGGAGGGCAGAGGTATGGCAGGAGCAGGCAGGAGCAGGCAGAGGTATGGCAGCAGCAGGCAGAGGCAGGCAGTGGCTGGTAGAGGCAGGCAGCAGCAGGCAGAGGCAGGCAGCAGCAGCAGCAGGCAGAGACAGGCAGAGGCAGGCAGCAGCAGCAGCAGGCAGAGGCAGGCAGCAGCAGCAGCAGCAGCAGCAAGCAGCAGTAGCGCCCTCTGCCCGCCCGGGGGC
>JAOXNO010000003.1:32528896-32551309 GCA_028565335.1 Limnodromus scolopaceus | reverse complement strand
GGCAGGCAGCAGCAGCAGCAGGCAGAGACAGGCAGAGGCAGGCAGCAGCAGCAGCAGGCAGAGGCAGGCAGCAGCAGGCAGAGGCAGGCAGCAGCAGCAGCAGCAGCAGCAAGCAGCAGTAGCGCCCTCTGCCCGCCCGGGGGCGCACCCGTCCGGCCGCGGGTCGGGGGAGGGGGGCGGCGTTGGGCAGCCCCCGCCCCCCCCGCGCTGCAGCGAGCGGAGCGAGAGGGAAGGGGAGCTGCGCTGCCGTTAACGCCGGGGTGTTTAAAACCCCCCGATGGCTCTCAGGGTGGTGGTGACGGTGGAAAACCCTGGTTCTAAAGCCAGCCCAAAGCGCTCAAGGCAGCAAGGCACTCCTGTAGCCCGGCTTTAAACGGCGGGCTAATCTCATTTCAGATATATGGGCTGGCAGAAACAGGCTTATTTAAAGGATTAAATGCAGGAAAGCTTCCTTTGATGTGACTACGCTTGTACCAGAGCAGGCAGGTATTTTTTTAATGCAGACAAATATATAGGCACACGCATGTACAAATCTTGCAAATTCTGTAATACAGATAAAAATGAAGGAAGACAGGAGCTCTGAATACTTTCATAGTATTTCTGGTGAGCGTGCAGGGTGTTTCTAAAAGTCAAGCGGATTGTGAAATCTGCCCCAGCTTTCTAATTGCCCTAAACAAAAGAGCCTATATTTAAATATTGCTGAAGTTCTAGATACACGGTATCAGTTTACATATTATCATTTACCTATAACGTGACGTATTACACAATTACATGAGCTTTGCAATCATTGGCCTCAAGAAATTTTGCAGTAACTCTCTGGAACAGGCCAAAAATACTCCTTTTAAACCCGGAAAATCGAGGCATTGCATCTTACCAATGCAACAGGAAAATAAATGAGAGAGCGATGCATCTCCAAGGTGATCTGGGAGAAGAACCTACACCAATCCAGATCCTGCTGTCTTCCCTCCGTGCACACATTGCACTTCCCCTGGTCTAAGAAGCTCTCACTAGCAAAGACCCGGTCCTTCAGCAAACACAAGATGTCCCAGGTGCCAACACAAAGCTCGTTCGTTCGAGGTGAATGTTATTCCCTAATGCAAATCCAGAACAAATCATGCACACAGGTAAACGCTATCACCCAGGAGCCCGAAGCCCTGTGAGATACTCCTACACACACACGGCTAACACCCCTCTATCCATCAAGGCGGCTGACTCCCCGTTCTCTCATGCTCCTCTGAACGATGAGGAACTCCACTGAGAACAACAGAGTTAATAAGGGTGTCTAAAACCCCAGGCAGAAAAACCAGTATTTCCTTGTCCAGTGTTTTACGTTAGGCAACTCCTGGCACTTGCTCTCTTTTTATTTATTCTATCAAGTTTTGCCAATAATACAAGCCAGGAACCTGTCCTCGTTAGTTTACTGGCTGATGGCCACTCTATGTGGTGCTGGAACTCCTGGTAATCCAAGACGACAGCGTGGGCTGCGCTGGACTTGGCTCTGCCCGTGCTGCAGGAGCGCGGTGCGTGGCCTCACGTTACACCGCTCGCCCGGCTCCTCTCCCCGCGTGTGCACGGCACTGTGGCTCCGCATCCTTCTGCCAAATTTGTTCAGGGTGTTATTTTTATGCACTAAATTCCTCGCAATCAGAGGTAGGTCAAATAAGCACAGCAATTGGAACGTCATGTGCCCAGCAGCCGGCTAATCCTCACATCAGCAAGCTTCACAGCTGTCACTACACCCAGAGAAAGAGCTGGTCAGAGGCTGTGATGCACAAGGAATCAGCCAAGGAGGAAGCCGACAACACCAGCCGCCAAGGACGGGCGAAGGTAAAGCACCTCGCTGCTCAGGAGCCAGATGCCTTTGTTGCCAGTCTCTGTGTTATTTAAACACTCCGCACTCGCAACAGCGGCCAAATTTTCACAAGAGTGAAGTGGCTGGCCTGTTTAATGTGCTTAGCTTTGTTCTCAATGGGGGCTGACCACTGCCAAGTGTTTTGGAAAGAACTTAGCCCCTCTGTTTAAGTTGCTGAAACGAGAGCTCTTCAGCATTGAGCTCTTTTGGAAATCCAGCTGCAGAACTCCTCGGTGATGGTGGTGGATGCAAGCTGGGAACAATGGTTAATGGAAACTTCCCCTCATACCACCCTGGTGATGTGTCTCAACCATGGCCTGGAGAGACCGCAACTATGTCAACACTGGCCTTTTGTCTGGAGATGTTCCCACTCGTAGAGCTCCACTCAAGCAACACCGAGTATGCCAGGGCAGACACAGCTCCAGGTGCCTCCTGGCAAAGGGATCAGCAGGTTTTGATAACCCCAGCAGTTACAGCTGCCCCAACATCTTGCCTTTGCTAATGCTCTTGGTGTTGCTCTGGCAGATATTAGCAATAGCAGAAAATTTTCCAGCAAGAAGGACTTGAAAGAAAGTTGGCTGTTCTATCCCCTTCAGTCCTCCTCCTCCCAGCAGAGGCTGCCAGTGAGGAAGTCCAACGTAATGGCAATATTTTCAGTGTGGTTCCTTGTTCAAAGAGAAATGGACTGAAGCCATTCACTTGTGTCATCTAGGTCACCAAATGGCTGGTAAAAAACCCCATCAGCTTTTAATTGCTTGCAATAATTAAAATGCATAAGTCAAAAGTGCAGTAGCGTTTTTATATATCTACAAAACCAAAATGCTGATCTGGTATCATGGGGAGCTCAGTCACCGTATCCTGACTCTTAATTTTCCCCTTCTTAAACATCCCACCTACCTGCCGTGCCCAGGAGAGTTAAGATGGAAATAACCTCTTCAACTGCACCACTGCTTGACAGATTTTTTATTTGTATTGCAAGAGATCCCCAGTGAATTATGTGGAATTCAATTTTGAATCATTCAACTCCCATAGAAATGTGCCTGATTTTCAGAGAAACCTTCCTTCTTGCAGCCCTTCCACACTTTTCATCAGCTCAACAGCTGGCTGGAGAACAGCAATGAGAAAAAGAAAAGGGAGTGGAAGAGTTCTAATCAAAATATTTTCGCCTGTTTTTTACACATATGTTGGAGGGAAGGAAAAGAGGAGTTTCTCATTCAATTTGTTAGCAGCCCAGAGATAAAATATGTGTTTGCTAATAATTTTTTCCTTATATAAACTAAAGGCTCTTTGGGTATGTCAGTCAGGCTATATAGTACGGCAGTTAAATTGACAGATAATCCTCACTGCTGCTCCGGAGAACCCCACTGCTCTGCCGATATGTTTTCCAACCGGTCTATCCGCTTGGCGGCTGGCCAGCTATTTGGGATAGTTCTCTTAGTCCAAATCACAGCCTGTCCCAGACTAATCTGTCATCTATTTCTGCATTAACTCCTTCAGCCTCTAGGAAAAGTCATCTCGGTGCAGAACACAAGACAGCGTGCAGGAATCCAGACAGGCAAAAATCCCCACAGGCAGTAAAGTAAAAGGACTATTCTGGAGGCCAAGATTTATCTAAGTTCAGTATCTTGTCAGGTTGTAATTCTCCACTTACAGTATTATAAGCATCATATAATTTCCCTACTATTAGGATTTTAGTGTCTTCCAGAAACCGTGACATTTACATGGACAGCAAGACCATAATCTATACCAGCCTAAAGGGAATGACAAGCCACACTATGATCTTCCAGCCCTCACATGGCAGGACAAAACCAACCACTCTCTGCCTGGGGGTGAAGAAGACACTTCACCCCGGGTGTATTTATGTAAGCAGTTATTAGAGGAGCTTTATTTTCTTCCGAAGCAACAGGAGATTAGTGTATTTGGACCAGTGCTCCAACCTGGCACAGACATTCCTCTATTCCTTATCTTACACAAACTTGGTTCTGCTGAACACGGGGTGACTGCAAACGCTTCCTGTGGAAAGAAGGATCTTAATCCAATGCAACCACAACATATTCACTGCTTTTAACGCACAGAAAGACTGGCACATAAAAGTGTTTTGAAAACATGTACTTTTAAAAGATATCAGCATTGTTTACAAACCTTGTGCATTTAATTATAAAAGAATTGTCATTTCCCCTCTCAGCATTGTGTGCCTCCCGCTCTGGGCCTCTGCAGTATTATTACAGGCAGGACTGGTAGCCTTATTAAGATTGTCTGACACTTCCCATTAGAGGATGCTGTCTTCAGTTCCTTAGACCTTTGCCAGATTTCGACCATTCTGTTTGGATTTGTGTGCACCAATTATGTTTCTGCCAAAATGGTTCTAGTTTCCCGAAAAAGGTTCAGCAAAAATACTTTGTTTTGAACCTGTTAAAAATTTCTGGCAAACTTTTCACTGAACTGTACTAGTGGCCTGTGCGCTGGAAGAGAGAGCAGCTCCCGGGTCAGTGTTATTTCCCTTTTGTTTGCCTTCTTAAAGTCTACTGCATGCATGGCAAGGCTGGGTGAGAAAGGAGCAATTTCAATAGGTGGTTAGGACTCAAAGCAAGGAGGTGAAGAAGGCGAGGATGAGGGAGACTGGTAGCCAAAGAGGTGGAGAACCTGGAAGAGGAAGGCTGCTTCAGCAAAGGCTAGGATGACAACGTTCAGTAGAAGAGCATCGTTAATGGGAACAGGACAGGAGAGCCTGTGCTGATGGAACAAACACAGCTCCAGATTCCCGAGTCCCACAAATCCTCTGCTATCAGTGAATGGTGAAGTGTGCTGGCAAAGTGCCCTGTCCCCCTTCAGCTCCTTACAGCGAGAGTAAGTTGTCATCCTCTACCCAGGCCAAGTGGCAGGACGCTGTTGGTGCTGTCAGGTCCATTCCTGCTCATTTCCAATGTGCCTGTTGTAGGGGTGGCACATGAGAAAATTCAGGTTGTCTTTTCAATTTATTTTTAAAATTAAATGCAAGAGTTGTTTTAAGAAGAACACTCATGGTTGCAACAATCTTTTTAAAGTTTCAATCACACACTATTTTTTCCAGATTCTTTCCTCATGCAGGAGTCACTTGTCTCATCCATTTTGATTTATCCAAATGGACCCATACATTATTTGCCACAAATTATTCCAACCTCTGATAGAGACACAATTATAACTTTTTCAGGAGTGCCCTCCAGCATTGACAACTTCTGCATCTGCATGCTTCACAGAAACCATTTTTTTCCCCACAAGACCCCCAGGAAAGAAGGGGCAGCACTTCTCTTTGCAGGTGAAGGACACAAGTACCAACATTTAAAATCAGAAGTACACAGCCAGCCTCTCAGGTTAGCTAACGTTATAGGTACCATCTGTATTTCAAATCAGCTCTCACCCATTTCTGGTGCAGGTTGGGGGCTGCACACTGACAAGGGAGAACCACCCAAGACATCAAACTGGGCTCCTCACAAAAAGGGAAGCAAACACGCAGTGTGACAAGCCCACATAATCAAGTGGCTTGTTCAGAATTCTGCTGAAACTTCGTGGCAAAGCCCAGTCTCTCTAGACAAAATCCTTCTGTCCTTCCTGCCAGATTTTCCCTTCTCCTCCTGCTCCTGCCGTTCCCTGCATCCTCTCACATCTGCAGCAAATGAGGTCAAGATCCAAGATCCGACAGACAACCGCTTCCTTCCTGATACAGCCCTCATTCAACCCAGAGCTGGCCTGACCTCTGCATTCAAAAAGGGAAAAGGGAAAAAAGAGGATATAATGTAATTAAAGCCTGCATCTCCAAGCAGACAAGGGGGGGGGTGTGCTATCTGAAGCTGCACACGTGGCCTTTGGTCGAGTGTTTGCAGGCTTCTGAGGGCTTGACTTTGCAAGTCCTGCATGTGGTTAGCATAACGTGCATGTAATATGCTATTCCTGCTGTGCCAGTAACATTCTGCCCTTCAAAAGCAATAAACAAACAAATATGAGGCACCACCAGGTAAAATTTTCCACTATGTCTACTGGACTTAAAACTCCAATCTTCTGTAAGATCCATACTCTGAAAACCTTAATCCATCTGTAGCCTGTGTGAAGACAGCACTTGGTTCAATGAGACCCTGTTTCTGACAGCTACCAGGAAATCAAACTTTTATTCCCTCCCAAACCAGCTCCTGATAACCAAACTGCAAGAGGTGGGAAGGTAGTTGTTTCTGTTCTGAACGTTTCCCTTGCAGATGTGCTACATGCAGAAAGCGATGGGTTTAACCTGCTCCTGGGACACTGCACAGGGATTTTCAAATTCTTGAAAAGCATGAAATCCACAGCCCTCTTAAATGCTTATCTGTTGTTTTTTGTAGGGTGCTGCTTTCCTTCCAAAGATAGGCCAAGATGGCATTCAGTGGGGAGAGAGCCTGAAGAGAAGCTGCAGGGAAGAACGTTCAGACACGTATTTCATTTTGATTTACACTTGGCTTAGAAGCACTTTTCACTTCAAGATGCTGATACTCTCTGGTGCATTGGAGCTTCATGACATCCTCTGGCATATCTGTGTATATTTTTGTTAATTAGCAAGTCACACATAGTAAGATTCCTCAAAAAGTACAATTCTTCTTTCTTTTCTTAAAGGGAAAGTTCCAGAGAAGCATCAGAATTGTTAGCCTGTTCTCAAGGAGACAAAAAGATCCATTTTTCTTTCCCTGGACAACTACATACCCAGCTTTAATAAATCAATCTCAAACAGTAGGTTTTAGATAGAGCCCCAGCTTTAGATAACATACAGATAAGATGTAGGTATTTATAAATATGCCTTCATGTGGAACACCACTCAAAACAAAGACAGCACTTGTCCTCAAGATGCGTTCATGCCACTGCCAATGTGCTCTACAAGACTCCAGACCAAGTAAGTTCCTCTCACATTGTTCTCTTTATTTGGCTAATGAACATCCAGGACAGCACGCTCTCAGTCAGTAAACAGGTCTTGCAAAAAGCCATCATGTAATCCTGAAAGCATATGCCACCCATGACTCAAGTATCTATTACCCAGTTCTGGTACCCAAGCCCACCTCGTTAGGGCGTGTTATCAAAACACAGCTGAGTGAGATTTCAACTGGCATGGAAAAGCCACGTGAAACAGGTACATTTCCTCTGACTCCCAATCAGTAGCTAATGGCAAGGCCGGGAGACAGACAACAGATGCTATCAGCAGCTCCCTGAATATATCCCTTAAGAAAAAGGGGTCACTGGGCAGAGTTACAGGAACTTGCAAATCTCACCTTCTCTCTTGATCTGGTCTGTATGCACAAATCTGAACTCTCTGTTACAATAGCTTTTTACTTTTTTTACATTTTTTGTTCACTAAAACAAAGTACACTCCTTATGTGACAAAACCAACTCGATGCTTTAGAGAGGGTGATTTGTAAGAAATTTTCACATTTTAAGAAGCAGAGGTGCCAGAATGAGGACACACTGTTCCCATAACCTTCTAAGTAAGATTTAGTACATTTCCTTTTCTCCCTGCCTTAAATTAGGACCCTCTAATATATTTTGGAAAAAAAAAAAACAAAACCAAACCAGGAGAACCCCAAAACTTGTACTTGGTTTTTACAGCCCAAAAACTGCAGAGGTCTAATTTGCTTTTACATGCTACTTTTGTTCTTAATGAGCACACACAAAGAAAGCACAAGACTGTGTGGTTGTATCTTTTTCTCTATTGATACAATTATCTTCATTTACCAAGTATACAAATGCATCAGTCTCGGGTAGTCTGAAAAATGGGTCAGAGGAGGAAAGGAACACGTAACCGCGGCGCAGGGAAAATTCCAGGAGAACAGGCTGTTGCATACGGACATTACCCACGTATCCATTACTACTTCTGTACAGCTGCTGCATAATACAGGTTTTCTTGGCACATCAGACACTGACAAAACCAGGGAACTTCAAAAAGCAAGTCTGATTAAAAGAATTGATGACACTGAACACTGGGCAAGACATTGTCTTATAAATCACTTGTAAAAGTGAGAGTCATCTAGCACCAGAAAATGGTAAGAAACCACTATGCTGAGGAATCTCAAAAACTGAACTAATGTCTGCCCAGATTTATGCACCATTCTATACCAAAACACTAGTCACATTTTTATAGAAAGATGAAGGTAAAGTGAGCAAAAGATCTCAGGGAAAAGTGATGAGAAAAATCAACACATACCAAAATCTGTGTGTTTTTATCTTTTAAATATAGTAGCAGTGAAAACAGCTGGCAATGGAATATTTCTTTCAGAAATCCTGGAATCCTAATACTTGTTTTCCTTTTTGTGATTTCCTCTACGAACTCTCCATAGCCCTGAACTGAGACTCTGAACACATTATGTATGTGTGTTCTGAACACAACAGATATGCAGAAACTGTGAAGATTTTGAACTATGTCAAAAATGAAATGAAAATGCCCCAAGACACAAAAGTCAAACCTCCTTCCATGTACTGAGCAGTGCCTTTATGGTGGTGCCTTCAGGAGGCATCTCAACAAAATGGATCAGTGAAACTTAACTTGACTGCCATTTGAGACTGACATTTCTTTCAAGCTCTTTTCCCTCAATTCACAAGTAAGAGAGGTTTTACTTTGCCATCACGCACAGTGTGGCTCTCCATTGCCATCAATGATAAAAATATTATCAATAAGTTAAGTCAATATATTAAAAATAAAAATATATTTAAGTGTAACCTTGAGGCCAAGGTGAACCCGCAAATCACTTATCAATTCGCTGCATATGGGAGCTTTTCAACATACATGTCTACATTTTATAAATACATATAAACACAGAGGACCCTGTCCACTGAAAATTATCATTAGGGAAAGAGTAAGCAATAGCAGCCTTATTTACAGTAACTGTATTTTTAATACAGTACTTTTCTTCCAGTAACCATAGCTGCAGATTTCAAAATTAGTTGCCAATCCAGACATACCAAATAACTTTCAAACAATGTCTTGGCACTGAAACAGTTCTTTAACAGAGACCCTTCTACCCCTTTCGAATACAGTAAATTTCGCAGAAGCCTCTGCCCGCCTGGGAGCAAAGCCCTCTGTGTGCTGCGCTGTACACAGCAGCCAGACCACCAGCTCAACACCCCTTTTCTTACTTTCATGGGCAAGGTATCACTAGTGTGTAACACCGCTATTCCAGGTTTATTCAGCAGGGGGTAAAGTGCCAAAGTGCTTTTCTCTGACACCTTCAATCTTTACAATACTTCCAATTTACATTAAATATAACAGTGCTTTACTAAAAGTAGATTCCCACAGAAATAAATTGACTGGTCTGGCTTCCCTTTTGCAATGGTGGTCATCCCATTCTCTATATAGGATACCTGTGAGACACTATATGCCATACAGTATTTTACTCTTCAAGGATTTTTGGGGAGGACAGGACACAACATAATCCTTTGTGTTATCTTCCTCATATGCACCAGGTCACCTGTAGGCAAAGACCCTACAGGCTCCACTGCCCCTGAACAACTCCCACCGTGAGCCCCTGCTGAATAAAGGATGGGGTGTGCTGGAATTGGCCATGCAGAAAAAGGTGTATCTGTGCCCAAATGAAAGGAGAAGCACTGGAGAGTTGGAAAGCACTGCAAGCTGAGGGCAGCAACAATTCATAGGCTTGGAAAATTATGTGGGCTTTACCTTTTACACTCCTGTTAACTCTGATTTTCATGAAGTAGGTGGTGTTGCTACAGCAACTGTCATATCACATCATTTCAGCTGTCTCTGTCACAGAGATCATCTTATTTTATCTTAAACTCAGATATGCAGCTTTTCTTCTTCTATTCTAAACGTCCTCTGTGTTTTGGATATAAAAAATTACACAAAATGGAGCTATGCCATATAAATGATATTTTCTAAAAACGTAGCAAAGCTTACAGAACATTTTTATTTGTTCTCCTTTTCACAAATGCAAGCGGCACTGACCAGATTTATGGTGCTCCAGAGGTTCAGAAATAAATTAAGAGATGGTCTCATGATAAAGATGCTTCATGCCAACTTTAATGTGTTCTTCCTATGGAAGCAAACCCTGTGTTCTGGTGCACTTCACCAGAAGTAACTCATCTATTCACAGGTGAAAACATCTTGCTTCCTCGTGCCCAGGCCATTTATTCACCTACATTCCACACAATTCACGCCCAGCTTAGATGCTGCTGCCCATCCACCGCACACAATACGCTGTGCAACTTACGTACCTCACCTGCTCAACCTGAGCCTGGAAAAAGCATCTGCTGAAGCAGAAGTCTGTACGCATCTTCACCCATTTCAGAAGGTTTGCCTTAGCTGCTAGAGATGAGGTGGCCGCCAGGCTTTGCAGCTCCCTTGCTCAGTAACCCAAGAATTTGGCACTATCTCCTCTGCCTCCATTTTGCTGTCTGGATCTTTGAGGTCTTTGAGGACTCAATGCACAAGCAAAACTCAATAAAATCCTGATGACGGAAAGGCTGTATTAAACTTTTGTTATTAACATGCATTCCAACTCGTGCACTCACAGATCTTCCTTTAAAAAAACAAAAAAACCAAAATGGAACAGTAGTAAATATTCAGTTACACCCCCAGGCTACCCAGGAAACTAGAGAAAGCCCTATCTATAGTCAAAGGTTATTGCACAGACCACTCAGCTGCTGGCACAGCTCAGAGTGATCAAGCTCTGCCACAGCCTAAGCTGGGAAGTATTTATATCTGCTTCTTCATAAGCATTTCCAGCCACTTTCAAAACAATCACTGCAGTCACCAAATTACACTTCACTTCTACAAAGACAGGTCCTGGGCAGGTGGAAATCTGCCTACATGGATCTAAGCTATGGGCAAGAACTGTATCTCATGTACCTGGTTAAAGGCTGTGCACGCAATTAAGATACCAAGTAGCCTTTCGGTTCTTTCAACGACTTCGCAAGCTTCCTTTCAGTGCCCCAGTACCTGACAGTCCTCAGCTTAATTTCCTCGAGAAATTACTTCTGGGCAATGGTGCAGTGCACATGTCTGTCTAGCCTCCTCTCAACAACTTTTGAAACTGTTGGCCAATTTCAAATTTGGCAGAGGTACGGACATCTATTACTAACGAGCTTTGTGAAAACAAGTAAATGAACGAAAATCTTCACTGCCAGCTGAAGGAAGGCTGCAGGAGCCTCGTTACACACCAGAGAACCCACAGAGATTTTTGCTGCTCATGGAACGGATTCCTTAGGCAGGGAGTAGGAAGGGAAAAAGAAAAGTATTCACCAAGTTGTTATTTATTATGGCAGTCAGTGAAGTCACTTAATCCTCTCGTTCACTATTGGTATTGATAATGCCTTTTCACCTTATCCCATCCACTCATTTACTATTTCTAGTAATCATGAGAAAATTATTTGACAACTGCAGTGTCACTTGACAATCTCTCTGAACTCCACAGACACATCTGGTATTGATAGCCATTAAAACAGTCATGCACATGTCCGGTCTTAAAAATCAGGGTAAAAGACAGCCAGATGTGTACAACCCAGCTGTCTGGTATCATCTGAGCATTTATTTATTCTTATAATATGCAGTGAAAACCAGAGCTCTACTAGAAAGAACTTTTTTTATATTATCCACAGCACTTACTATGCAAGTAATATAAGTCTTCCAACCAAGACACAGCAGGAGTGTTTGGGAATCAACAAATTTGCCCTGACAGCAATTAATTATGCAGTTTGGGGTGGGCAGGGGTTTGGTTGAAGAAGGGAAATTTTTTTTTTTTTTTAAAGATTTTGTTAAAATAAAAGACAATAAGCTGGGTGAGGGATGCTGGGTAGGACTCATAGCTAAATATCAGAGTGCTCTAGACTTACTCTGGAAATTGCATGTCTCTGCCTGCTCGAGGGATACACACTGACACACATCAGAGGTCCCTTCTGACCGTCTTCTTTCTCACTGCTGTTATTTCAGTGTTACGAACCTCCACAATTGCTGCAGCCTGGGGAAAAATGGGTTAAACTTCACAAATTAAAAACAAGCAAGAGAAACACCTTTCCTCTTTCTGCTTAACTGGATAATTGTTTCACGGGAACCTGCTTGATGAGTTTCAGCAGCTCCCAGAGATCAGGCAAGGCTGCTTCTGAGAGCAGTTAAAGCTGCTGACTGTATAAACACCTTTAAGCTGACCAACAGGGTACCCCTCGCCAAGGTTGTTTTTTTTGCTAACTAAAATTTCCAGAAGGCGATGAAGCAGTTTGTATACCAACGATCCACCCAAACGCAGTAAAAGCAGGGAACTGAACTATTTTAGATGGAATATTTTATAGAAGTTATGTATATAAAACTGTCTTATGCTCAGAATAAATAGATGATTTAAAATATGTTTAAGTGAATGAAGAAAGACTAAATGATTCTCACTGCAATGGAGAGAGCATAACAGTAAGATTCAAATGAATAAATAACAGCTTCTGTCCTAGTAATTTAAGGGGCTAAGAAAATTCTAGTTCTGAAGGTTCATGTGACAAGTCAAAGGGCTTCACTGGATCTGTGCAATCCTCTGGGCTTATTACTTGATACCATTTATCTGTAATGCTAAGATTTTACTCTAGTAATGAGAGATTTTGAGTCCAGTTGGCTAAAAAGTACATGATGATTGATTTTCACACAGGGATTATCTTGTCCTTTATCAGATGTGTGTGCAAGCATGTGAGTTTAAAAAAAAAAAAAGACAAACCCTGGTAAAATCTTGCTATAAATTCAAACTAGTCACAACTGTATAAACACCAAAGCAGCACCTACAGCAATCACTGCAAAATATCGGAAAATATTTACTTAGCACTGTCCATATTATCATCTGCATTTCTATTTATTCACCTTCAATCAACTAAACACTGCAACTGATAAATGGACATTTATACACGCTGAGTTTCAACATCAAGAACCCAGCTCTCCCTTCCCGAAGCTCTCAGTCGACACCAGCCGGGGGTCTCACCTCAGGGCTCTTTCTCCCAGATTCTCTTCTCTGAGGATGCAGGAGAGACTAAATGAAGGCAACTATAAATTTATATCCTAAAGAATAATGTACAGATTTGGGGAAAAGTATTACATCTTTTGCCAATATTGATCTGCTCAGATGCAGCTCAAAGTGTCTGATAAACTTACCGTAAAAACAGACTTCTGGGCTCAGCGCTGTCCATACAAAACCACCCACCCACCCTCCTGCCATTTCAAGAGAGGTGTCCCTTCACAGAATAACAGGAACTGCTCCTCAAACACTACTGTTGTAATCACGTTTTGTACCCCCTCCCCAAGCATTATTTCTTTTTGTACTATTTTTTCATACAAGGGTGCCCTCAGAGATGTTGGGGTTTCAAACTCAGAGCCAACTTTCCAAAATACGCTGCATTTTGAAAAGCCCATTTTTGTTTCACAGAGAAATAAATGAGTTTGCATCATAAAGGCTTTGTCCCCCCAACCCCAAAGCCTCCCATACAGTTAAAAATCAAATCCAGCTTTATTTTCCTGCATGAGTCAGGCTGCATGCAAACAGCTTCAGAGGAAGGCAAGCTTGGGGTGGAAAATAGAACTGAACTATCAAATCCAGAGAGGGATACTTGTTCTTCTAACAGCACACTCCTATTTTCCCAAGACATTTGCTAATATTTTCATTTTAAAACTAGAGGAAAGCCACCCCCTTCCCCCCGAAAAGAATTTTTAAAGATTATAAAGACACACAAGGACACACTTTATTATTTTAACAATTATTGCTATTTTCAGAGCTCCAGCACAGCTACTTCCTTCCATAATTGGACTTCAATCAAACCGTAGCGAAGCTTTTGATCTTGGAAAGAGTAACAACATAGCTCTGTTATCGGCACATAGGGGGCAAAGAGTAGGACATCCAGAATTTTTCAATAAAAGAAAGTTAATTGCTTTGACTTATATTTATCAAAGGTCACGGCTACAAGTTCTGAGTGCACATACATAACGGTGCACACTGAGAAACCTTGTATAGACCGGCCAAAGTAAGTGTTGGGATTATGCTGTGTGCATTGGAAAAAAAAAAAAAAAGAAGAAAAAAGCAGCAAAACAATGCTAGATTACTATCCAAATATACCCCAGTGGATGTCCTGCCAAATAGCAAATATGTGGCTGTAAGCTCCAAACTGAAATAAAAGCTTGGCCAGAAGCCCAGAGCTTCACTGTATTTTGCTCAGCTAGCCATAGTCTGGCAGAACAGAGTGAACACATTCTCAGCCACGTGATAAAGAAGCCCGTCGGGCCAAGCTGATTTCCTTGTGTTGGTTAAATGTGATCTTCAGACTGTACACACCAGCGGCTTTGGGAAAACGTGAGAAAGTGGGAAACAACAAGCCACAGGCTATAAACTGAAGGGCAGCAAAAAAATTAGTTAAGGGTTTTCCCTAAACGCTAGTTTTGCCAGTGCTGTATTTTAATGAGGTGTTAACTGGGCTTGTAGGACTGAGCATATGCAGCTAAGGGTGCTGAACACCGGGCATTCACCTGGATTTTGACAGGAGTTACACACCATCAGCTCCTTCAAGGATGCAGACCATGAAAGGACCCGATTGGGAAAAGGCAGTGTAAATTCTTCACTGTAGAGGATTATGAGAGCTTCCCAAAAGGGGCTCAAAACCACAAAATGCTGAATGAGTCCAAATTCCATACTCAGGAGAATCAGAGGTACCCAGACCTCTCAGGATGTGTCCCAGTACAGGAAGGGTATGAATCCACTGGTGGTATACATCTCCTATGGTTCAGATTTTGCTGACACTACTTAAAATAGCCACCAAGTAGCACTGCTGAACACAGAGGAACCTTCACGAAGGGAGATAAAATTTGGCCAAAGGATTCAAGCCGAAAAACATGCGGGGTTTAATGGGATAAAAGCTGCTCTGATGATAAGTTATTACATTTTGATAGTAGTGATAATGATGTTTTTAAATAACTGACTTCAGAATAGACAAACAGCATCGCCAGCCAGCATCAGAGGTGCACGTGACTCGTGAGAGCATGTTACATGTGGAAGCAGAAAGAAAAGCCTCCAAATGCAAGACCTCAGAAGAACATCCCTGCTACAGATAAGAGGAACTCAGATGAAACAGTCATGAGAGTACATAAGAAAAGTGAGATTTGTTTACTCTCTAACAGAAATAAATTGATAACCTAGACACGTGCAGAAGCCGATGAAATCAGAGACGCACATGAGTTGACAATTACACCTCCAGTTCTTTCCTTCTATTTGGCTAATGATTTCTTTTCACGTGTTCAGAACAGCTTCCAGGCAGAGACTACCACAATTTTCAACAATGACTTCAACCATGTCGCACCGAGAAAATTGAACAGATAAGAGAGTTTGGAAAAGTGTTTCTTAAACCCGGTGATGACTCCAGTCCAACAGAAAGATCAGTCTTCCTGAGAGCAGCCACGTGACTACAGATGCATGAACATCAGGTTTCAGAGTCTGGAGAATCCATGCCCTGATTTTTTAAGTGCCAAGGCAGCAATGGCTAAGATGTTTCAAGTAAGACACCCAAACCACAGCTGTCCAACATCTGTAACTGAAGGCTTGTGGTTTAACCTCCTCAAAAGGTTGATATGCAGGTTAACTTTAAATATGCTGCACTCTTTCCTAATCCTCTCATTTAAGTATACAGCTGAGCGATGCAGGTGTTCACAAGGTCAACCTCCTGCTCCATTTTACTCAGTTTGTGTTACTCTCAAAAAATGGCTCAATCACCAGTTCACCACCACCTCATCTAACGAGCAAGCTGCCTCTTTTTTGCCTATGTGAATTAGAGGAAGGCACTGGAACAACATATGGCTAAGGAACATGACACAGTCTTGGTATCTTACTTATTAACCTTATCTGTTACGCTCTTCTCTTCCAAGAGAAATAATCTTCACTACGGGCGGGGGAATTAATTCCTCATTTTTCAATGTACATGTACTGATACAGAGGGCAGTTGGTGACAAAGGCCATACTATCACCAGTCCCTTGCGACTAACCTGCTTGGGTAGCTGTGGTCCCCACAGAAGTCTGGAAATTGAGGGTGAGAATTAAACAACGGTGCCCTAAGGTATTCGTAATTTTACTCCCCTAGGTGTGCTCACTTTTTGCTAGTCCTCAGAGCAGTGACCACCCAGCTCAACGCGGCTCTGATTCCTTTTTCTAGCTGCCTGGTTGCACTGCCTCAGCTGGAAGTCAATCATTATTGATAAGGAGAATCAGGCTACTCTATGGGGTTAGCCCAGCATATAAAATGGATACACCAAATTAAATTATATCAGGATGTATGTAACACCAAAAAAAAACCCACTGAGCAAATATATACTGCTGTGAAAATTTTACTTTAACATCCACGTGCCACTGTGGTGTACTTCAAACAGCAGTGAGCTCAGCACCTGCAGTTATTTCAGATCTCTATCTGATTTTTCAGTCTTCCAAAGTTAAGCTCAAGGCAATGTCTTAGACACGGCTTAAAAAAAATAAAAATAGGCAAAAAAAAAAAAAATCTCAACATTTCCCAGTAAACTTTCTCCAACTCAGTCCTGAGAAAGCAGGAACAAACTCTTGAGTGTCTTTTCATACAGCTTTTCTTTTTTTTTTTGTAAAGACACTTCATATCGCATAAGCCACAGACCAAATGGACTTGCAGGCCTCAGGTAAGTGTCACCTTACCACAAAGGGCATCGAAATGTCTCACTGCTCTGCTGGAAACAGAACGTAGAGAGGGTCTAACAAATCTCTAAAGGCCATAAGAAGCACGTGCGTTCAGGGTAGAGCGAATGGGACACTAAGGGAGCAGGGGAGTCCACCCAGCAGCGCTGCGTTATGCTGCGAGCGTGTTGTGTCATTACAGCTTCATCCCGACACACCCATATTTACAGCACACAATGTACTGTACAACTCACAATGCCAAGAAACTCAACATATCTAATCTGGCAGAAAAACAAAGTCATATCAGGTTAATCCAATTCTTAAATTGCACAACTTGGAAAAGCCAATAGGAAAGCAAATCTTCCCCTGGCTTGTGCTCCCCCCCCAGTCCTCCTCCCAACACACATACCCTGCCACGACCTACTTTTCCTCTTTGATCCCTCAACGTTTTTAGCCCACTCTCACTCTCCCCTGTTTCTCATTCACTTCTAACCTCCCTCTGCCCCAGGCCCCGGTGGCAGAGCGGAAAGTTCACGCCGACGAGAGCGAGCCGTAAAAGGCAGCTTTGTGCGCGGCGCGCGGAGAAGAATGAATGGCAAGAACCATACACAAGGTCACTTGGACACCTGCCCGCGTGTGATACTGCAATAATTGTGATAACAGGCCTCAAATTTGAAGTTGGCTGCCTGCAAGGTAGTTTCAAACAGGGCAGCGGAGCTGGGGCGCTTCTGCTGCACAAAAGGAACAGGATATAGTAAGGTTCCATAAAAGTTCATATAATTTTTAGGTAAAATAATTGTGCTCGACTTTGGAAAGGATGAAGATTGTTCCATTGCCTGGGTTTGGTGCTTTCAGGATCTCGCCTACAAAACTTACAGCTGGTTTTCTAACTTCTCTTTTCAAATGAAACCTTAGAGTCCCATATAATCACAAGATTCCAGAAGCCAAGGATTTTAAAGGAAGAACAATAGTGGAAAAAAGTTTGTGACACTCCCTCTCAACACACACTAAACCAATTAAACCTGGTTTATTGCAGATTCATTTCTTAAAGTGAATTGGCATCTCACGGTGTCTAAAAAGGTGTCAGCTTTCCCAGAAGCATTTCACACAGATCAGGCATTTTAAAGGTCTCATGTAAATTCTCTGATGTAGAAAATGCACATTTACATTACAGCTCTTCCTGCTCAGTAACATATTCCCACCCTATCCACTCATCTATTTTCATGAAATTTTGGGAATGTAGTTATTATTTCCAAATCACAACTTTCACGCCACGTTTGGTTAAAACCAGCCAACATACTCAAAAATCATAAAGCAGGAACACGCAAGAGGCCACACGTGGCCTAGCATGACTGCACGTGGTTTGTTTTCATAGCAGCAAATCAGGTAAAAAATACAGCCCAACGCTCATCTATCACAGCCAGCAACAGAGCTGCAAGAGTTACATACACAAAGCGGCCAAATGCCCCGCTCTGCACCGAGGGGCCGCAGCTGCAGGGATTACAGACGTCAGTAACATCTATATTTCCACTATGCAGCACAAAGGAAGAAGGAAGAGTGGTATGTCTGATTGCTGCAGGGTTCTTCAAACTAAGTCAGTTTAACCCTCTCCGTTTTGATGAGGAATACGATTCGGTTTCCAGTGCTTAATTCCTACTTAGTAAGCATTAGAAGCTAAGCACCCAGCTGGGTTTTTAAGCACTTCTTGCTAGACTAGGACTCGTTTCCAAATATTGAAATGGCGAGTTTGTAAAAATGACTAAATTGTTTTAAGTCACCTCCTCTGTTTCAATGCAGCCCTCTCGCTTTGAGCCCGTGTTTTATATTCTGCAGCCTTGAGGAACACACTCATCTACAGGAAGGTTTACTGCTGTTCTTTCAGTAATCCCGCTGTGCTAAAAATATTGATTGCACTGTCAAACGGGGTTCTGCAGAGTATTTTGTGTTTAGAAGTTTCACGTTATTGTTCTTTCAGTTTTTCAAAATGCTATCTACAGTTTCCTTTCTTGCCTCCTTAGAATCTCAAGTTATAAGGTTACTAGCAGAACCACATTTAATTTCTGTTTTGAGTGCTTTCACCTGTATAGTGATTGTTAAGTTACCAGGTCACCTAAGTATAGCAATGTCCACATAGAAGAATTAAGTTGGGAGCCTTACAAATGTTTTAAAAAACATTTAAGACCCAATCATTGCCACACAAAGTAATGGATCTTGCTATGGATGGAGAACCCTGTTCATTCATTTGTTTATTAAATTCAGGAGTACCAACCAGTTCTGTAATGAATTACTTAATCTTTGACCTATTGTCCACAGCCATGTTCCAGAACAAAGAATTTATAGCAAACTGAGCTCCCTAGGGCTAATTGGAAAAGAAAGCTCTTTTTTTTTTTGTAAACCATTCTCCATCCTCAACAAGTCATTTACAAACTATGTATTTTTGTCTCTCCACTTGTACACCTACATCTCTAAGAATGACATTTTGTTACAGGTGAATTATTGCTGTAGTTCACTCTAGCATCTGCTTGTAGAGTAAATGCATGCTAATACATCCATCTGTGGGTTCCTGTCAAGTGTTTTTTTTCAGTAATAATCTAAATTTGTGTTCCAGTTAATAAGGACCTTAGTTTTCCAGGACTCTAATGAAATTTGGTTTTTTTTTTTTTTTATTTCCTCCCACAAATGGCCATACACAAGCAAAGAGCTTCAAGATCCTCAATGCCTGTTTTCACTAAAAGGCAAATAATATGAACAAGCGAATACTACCAGTAAGATGAAGAGCTGAAGTCGCTTTTCTCAAAGTTGAGCAGAGAACCCTGAAGCAAGAGCATGCCACATCAGAGAAGCGAAGCAACGGTGTTGGATGGCGTACAATGAAAATCTGGGCCAAATTTAGCCCTGGCAAGATTTAGTTCAGAGAATGGGAGAGGGAAGCATAACTGCACAACAGATTCAAGCGTCTCTGAAGCGTGAGAGGTTAAACAATAACTTGTATTCATTTAAAACTTGACAGATAGTACCTCAGTTATATCAAGTTGAAGTGCTATGAAGAACCCTAGCAGAAAAGAGAAGAGAAAAAAAAAAAGTTGCAACACATACTGCCTTACCTACCTGTGTCAGCTCTCCCCACATCAGCTCTGAAGCTCTTGGGACCAAAAATTCAGCTTTGTGATAAGTAGGCACCTTCTTTAATAGCATTTGCTCATTTATTTTTTTTTTTAAAAAAAAGGTGATACAAGCTACAAAATCTATTTGTCATGCATTAATTTTGAAACAGTTGTGCATTTTACATTCATTTTCTCTACTAACTCATTAAATGGAGTAGATTTGAGGTTTAAGTAGATGGTTTTTTCGTAACTTTAATTATCTACTTAATGTAGAAGGATCGAACCACAGTTTTTCTTGAATAAAACCTAATTGAAATACTCTTTTCTGATCATCACAGTCTTCTGTGGAATTCAGACAAAACAATGAAACTACATTTCATTTGTTATGAAAGTAAGACTTCAAAAAAAGCAAACTTCTGATTATGTTTGTGTGATATAAATACTAAATAGCTCCATAGTGTACTGCCAGCAAACCAACCTTCTGATTTCACAATGCTCTAAAGCCCTCTTTACCAATGATGACTACATCCTTTTATCCTGAGAAAACTCCACTGGCACACCGGAGCTGCTACCCCTCCACCTTAAAAAAAAAAAAAAAAAATCCAGAAAGATGAATGACAAGAGAGTAAATGGTGACATTTTGCTGCTCCACCTAGGAGCTGATGGAGAGCAGTCAACAAGCCGCTTGCCTGCTGAGCAATACTGAAATCAGCCAGACCGCATGAGGAGTAAAGCACTCATTGCTGAGATTAATTGGGCAGAATCTGGCCACTGCTAGCTCCCACAATTGCCAATCTGCTGTCATATAAATATGTAGAGACTGAACAACTTAATGCGTTTCCTAGTACCTTCATCTAATCAGATAACATCTACGTTTTCTTCGTATACATCTCCTGATGAGGTCTTCTCTCTTAACTATAATATATTGTTTTATGAAAGACTTCAGGGTGTACTCGCTTCTTAAAAATCAAATCACTGCACTAGAGAATCATTTAATCAAACACTCTCCAATACACTTTGAGATGGGAAGCAGGGCTCTAAAAAAAACATTGTACTTTTTCTAGGTAATTGCAACAAGTTTGACACTCAGACTTCCTCAAAATGTCTTTCTAAGGGGACAAAAACCCCAACTTGTTCCCTCTGTGTATCCTCTTCCTAACACTGGATAGCCCTTACTGGCCTAAGTAGCTCTGTCAGTGTGGAAAACACTGTTCCTGATGAGAACTGAAGAGTCAGGCCACGTATATTTTAAAAGTATAGCATGAACCCCAAGATGTTTCATGCTGTTTATTGTTTGAACTCCAAATTAACTTCAAGTTCTTTCATGCAGTCAAGCAATTATTTAACCAATAATCAACACTTAACAGTGAATATTAAAATTAGATCTCTTGAAGGAGACACAGTGTTCTTGCTTCCAGCATTAACAAGGCTTGTGCATTCAGCACTTTTTTCCCCTGTTATCATGTGACAGGCTATTTTTAATATTTGCCTGAATATATTTTGCATCTTCCTTTGATCCAGAAAGCAGTTTTCTGAGGCTTGTCTGCATATTGCATTTCCCTTGCCGCGGCAGTCCGGAGCAAAGCTTTTTTTTCCATTTCACTGCAATTTCGGCATGGGCTGGTAACGGCAGGAGCACGGAGCCGTGCGTGCCCGCCTGCTGCTCTAGCAAAAGCCATGCTGAGCAGGCGGCACAGGGGACTGCCACGTGCCTAAAGCACATGGTCATGCAGGCAACAGCCATCCAGAGCCTCACGTGAGAGTCAATGTGAAGAGCAGCTCTGGGTACCAGCCTGCCTGACGGTTTAGCTGGTCATTCCCATGTTGTCACGTGGGAGAACAAAGGTCAGGAAATTCCCAGCTCCTCTTGGTGCCGGAGGTGGACTCTAAGAGAGGGGGCTCACGCTGTGGCTCATGCAACACCTAGTAACTGCTTGTAAACAATGATTAAAGCTTAGGAGAGGATTCCACGTACAGGCTGGCTGCTGGGAATGCTGCTCTTCACACTACAAAGGCTGTGCTGGAAGCGGAGGTCACGTTAAGAAACACAGGGGAAGGAAGACTGCAATAAAGGGAGTGTTGCACACACACCCTTTTGTGGGCTGCCCCCTTCACCGAGTCATCCCCAGTATGCAGCTGAGAGGCTGGATGGAGCAAGAACAAACCTCTCCCAGTTGGCTGCTGTGCCTATCGCAAACAAGAGTTAAAAAGAAAATGCCAAAAACCACCCAATCACGCCTAGTGTCAATCATTACAGTTCAGTATCTATGTAAGAAGTACAAGGTAATGGATACCGCTCTCCAGATGAAATATCTTGGCTGAATAAATAAAAATGGCATTTGATAGAATCTTTGAGTTCTTGGGGGGGTGGGAGGTGTAAGTGCACTTCAAATGGAAACAGTTTTCAGCTTTTTGATTAATGTACCCCTAAATCTTATTTTTTTTTAAGCTGAAAGTGAAGACTTGCAGACACTGCTCCTAGGTGCAATTCTGCAGTAGATTACAACGCTTGGTTTTCTTTTTTCTTTCCTTAAATAATCTTTGGCAGATCTTTTCAAGTAGTTTAAGCACCCAGCCATCCAGGCAACACAGACTGAAAACCACTGTCATAGGAACGCAAAGAATGAGGGAGTTTTTTCAAAGCCTCTGACAGCTCTACCCTCCATAAGGAACACATGGGTTATCACAGTGCCGGCAGCATCCCCGTGACACAGCCTGACATCCAGGGCTTCGGTGGCAAACAGAACATTTGAATCTAAACCAAAAAATCCTAAAAACCTTCTAATTAGGGTCTTCCACCAGATTCAGCTGATGC
>JAOXNO010000003.1:32500662-32517513 GCA_028565335.1 Limnodromus scolopaceus | reverse complement strand
TGGAGGTAGGTTGCCTTGGCTTCCCAAGTGAGAGCAGCTACCAACAGCGCTGAATTACTTAAAAATTGATGTTCATTGTCCACGTGGTGTGCAGCTGAGTGAGCTGCTGTGGCTCCTTGCAACAGGAAAAATGTTTGTTGAATGAACCATGATCTGCCCCCGCCTTTTTTTTTTTTTCTTTTTTTTTTTTCTTTAAGGTTTAATTGAATGTGGGAGAGACAGGTTTGGAACTGCTTTTGGGTGATGGCAGAGGAACTTCTCTTAAGTAATCTGGGGTGGTTCCAAAAGGCATTCCAGTTCTCAGAAAAATAGATATTACTAGTCATTGCTTATATGCTATGGGTTGAAAGATTAATAATTTTCTCTGCCAAAGTTTACAGTCAGGCTTTACCATGACAGTAAATCAAATACATGAACTTGCCTGGGCAGCTGACCTGGTTTGAACTCGGCAAGTGTTACTCTCAACGATGACTACATTTTTGGAACAAATCCTCGGCTCTGCTTTTTTAAAGCAACCTTAACCTTGTAAAGCATTAACCGGCCTCTCGAGCCCATTTCAAACACCCCGTGCCCTTGGTGCCTCGGCAAATTATTTAGACCCGGTCGGTGCAACCAGCCAGATGACAGAACTGGACTGAGACAAGCGACGAGGGAGTAGCTGGCCGGTTGCAGTCAGACCTTCCCCAGAATAAGGACAACTCCCAGCTGGTGCCAATGGGAGAAACAACGCGATCCTTCCATTTATTCCTCTGCGCTCCATTCCTCTTCCTTTCTCACTTTTGGCTTGTGTGCTGCAGAAAGACAGTTAGAAATAGCTGTTCTTACATGCTCAGGCTGTTTGATTTTGGAAGTTGGCATTGGTTTTACTGGAGATAGAAGAGCACCCACGAGCAGAGAATAAAACAGCCCGTCCCCAGGCAGAGCTGTAACAGAAGGGAGGAGTGAAAGGTGCAGGAGCTGAGCATCTCCTCCTTATTCAGAGTTTCTATTGAAGTCAATGACCCAGATTTCTCTGACTTCAAATGGCTGTTTTCAGAGAGCTTGCCGGAGGCACGGTGCTGGGGAAGGTCAGGCAGAATTTAGCCTGAAGTATTCTGCTTGCACAGGCTTATCAGATCTGGATCTGTAAAACTGGATTCGGAAAACCCACGTTCTTCAATGAGGTCTGTGAAAGTCACTGCAGTGACTTGTTCCCTGGGCTTCAAGGCAGCAAGGCTGCCCTCATCTTGGGATTTCTGTCTGTCCTGAGCTTCTGTGATCTGTTCTGTGACATCCACCTTACTCCCAGGTTTCCCTCTTAGAAAAAAAAAATAATGCAGAAAAACCCAAACCTGTTTTTAATCTCATGGATTTGGATTATTAAGCACCCAGAAATGTGGTAAACCTCTCTTATCTTTGGCAAGAAATCCTGACCTTCAGCAGAAAACTGGGGAAATTCCTACAGACAAAAATCAGGCTTCTAAACATAAAGGCATTAAAGACGTGCTATGTCTCTTTATGAAAGAATCATTGTAACTGCACATATTTTAAAAGGACAGCAAGTAGTGCAGAAACACACATTATTAACCGGTGTGCAGTTTATCCTGTAGGTTTAGATTCATTAAGTCTTGCAGATGATGAGATTGGTTTGGGGTTTTTTCCCCTCTCTTTTTTTTAACGTACTCCCACGTTCAGATGCATGGAGCAGCAGAAGAGGTTCCCGATACTATTGTCATCCTGCAGCACCTTTCCTTAGTCCAGCCAGGGGGATTCTGCTAAATTATTGTGTCTCTTACAGCCCATTTTATTCTGTTTAAATCTCTCATCAGAAATTTCAGTTGGAAACTAGTTGCTATCAGAATATGCACACTGAATATGTTAAATATCAGCGCACCAGGCTTCCTAGGTTTTTGGAAACCTACTTATGCAAATATCATAATGCAACATAGAGACAGTAACAGCGAGTGCTGTCTTAAGAGGCAAATGTACCCTGGATTCCGTGCATCTATCTCCCTGCTTTACTTCATACAGAAAGTCTGATTAGATCTCTAAAGATTACAGTTTAAAAGGGCTTGGAAAAAATAGAGTATTACTAACTTGGATTTTTTTAATGTATATTCAAACATAGAATCAGCTTTACTGATCCAGAGCATCCAAAAGCTGGATTTCAGCCGTATGGCTCTGTGTTTATAAAAGCGAAAAGGAGGTATTTTCCCATAATCATATGTTGGCTTTGTCTTACCAGCGTCCAGGGCTGCCGTGCGCTGTGACGCAGGATGGAGCAGCTGCACAGTGGGGATTGTGCTCCGAGGGAAAGGAACGGATTCAGGGTCTTCAAGCCACGAGTCCTCCTCCCTCTCCTTTCTGCTGGAGTCAGCAGCTCTGCAGAGGTCCTGCTCTCCGTTTCACCTTCTGAAAGAGTAGACTGAGTGCTAATGGATGAGTGCAGAAAAGACGTACATTAAAAGCGATGTATAGTATTTGCCATTTCAAACAGCGTTCAGCTTTTTAAAGTTTTTATGCATTAAAGTGAAACGCTTTAAATTAATTGAGATGAATTCAATGACAGCTGGCGGCTGTGTCTTAATGACCCTTGGCTAGACATGCGGACAAAAGGAAGTGTAAAAGCCTTGCTGTTGTTTGTTGTTTTATTCTGCCTTTATTTTTTTTATGTCATGTTTTCTTTTAAAGTGATCTGTTCTGAGCTGCAGTAACGTGGGTGCAGAACTGACTGTATTTGGACTAAAGACACTCTTGTCCGTATGTTTTCCTGGCCAGGCATTTAGACTATAAGCTGTATTGAAAGCATCAGGCAGAAAGTTATACTGAAAACATCAGACATAAATAATTTACTATTAAAACCAGCTTTGTATTATTTTTATTCCTGTTCATTTTTAAAGCCTTTTAAAAAAAAAAATCTCTAATTAATTGGCTTGCAGAGTAAGTTGATTTTGAAGGCTCAAAACTAGCATTTTCATAGGCAGGTTTTTCAGGTTTTTTTTGCTTTTCATTGGTGTTTTTTTTTTTTTTTTTAAACTGCCAAAGGGCATAAACATACTTAGAGTTTTCTATAGCCATCTGACAGCATGTATGCAAGGAAATAAAGATGTCCTTCTCCTGTATTTTCCCTTAAATGGCTTCGACCTGGAGAATATATTATGTTGACTGGCATGAGAAAGGCGGCTGTGATCTTATTTTTACTGTTTGTTATAGCGGTTTCAAACTTATCAAAGGAAGAAATAGAAGCTTTTTAGATGGCTGCTTGCCAACATCACTAATCAGAATTTTAATGAGATTTTGCTTTTCGAGGCCTAAATTAGGTCTAATTAACAATATATAAAGCAAATGTATAATGCTGTAAAAGGGATGCAACCTACCGCATATAGAATGTGTTTCAATCTCTACACAAATAGAAATATTGAACAAAATACACATTCTTATGCTGTTTTAAATATACATAGGTTTGGGGTTTTTTTACTGTTACGTGTTAATTAACAACTTGCCTTTAGAGAATGTACTCCTAGACATTTATAACAACTCGGACATCTCTGAAGGGGAGTAACGCAGGTCCTCATGGCAGAACCCCCCGTCCCATTTCTGTTTGCTTTGGCACGGGCTCCTGAAAGCCCCAGTCGGACACACGCCACCGTGACAGTGACAGCAGGAGCCGGGCCCTTTTACTTCCCCAAAGTGCTCCATTTGCCATCATCACGTCTTCGGATGGGCCATGTGTTCCTATTGTTTGTGGGCTGGATAACTGGCCTGCAGCTCCCATTGCCCAACCAGCACAAAAGGCACGGTTATATTTAGGCTACACACGCTGTTTTTCTCCAAGCATTTAAGACAGAGAATGATTAACAACTACAAGACGTCATCCTCAAAACACAGCGTTGTTTCTTCCCCCAAGGTATATTTTGTGCAAAGAGGGATAAACCAAAAGGACTCGTCTCTTTCCCCATTGCAAGATTTTGTTGTTGTTTATGGCACCATAGCTCAGTTCTCTCCATGACCGGTTTATCTGTCATGTGTGAAATAGTTCAAAAAAGGAAAGCATCTTCCATCAGAATTCCTCAGATGAAGCTTAATGCAATTAAACACCTCAACGTATGGAATAGCAGCTTCTCCCTCAACAAACCGTTTTATTCACATACTGAGACCATTAACCAGGACATCTTTTTCCAAATTTCATGTTGAGTAAGCAAATCTCATTTCTTTATCGCAGTTAAATCAGTATCTCTTCTGATTCATTTAACTTCTGACGCTAAAGATAAATAGCAGCAGAAACAATGAGGGTAAAGAAACCCACCAAAGCACACCAGAACAGCCTGACTATAAACCCCAAACCAAGTCCTCCCCCTTGCACAAACCCCAGCTCATCGTGTCCAGTAGCATCGGGCTGAAGTGATCACAACACTTGAGCGGGACTTCAGGTGTTGCTCTAGACCAGGTTTATCTGGAGAGCTGTAACTAGAGTTTATGCTAATTGGCAGCATCTGTATTTAATTAGATAGTCTATCAACTGCCCATTAGCTTTGAACTGACATCAGTCATATTCTAAGTAAGCTCCAATGGCCATTTCAAATGTGTATTTCTTGAAGTGTGTAAATAAATATTTTCACAGCAATTTTAAGGCAAGAGCCAAGCCACAGGGCAGAGGGAGCCAGAATCATTTTACATCTGTTACAACACTCTGGATAATGGTTTGGTTGATTTATAGTGGAAATATTTGTTTTTCAGCTGGAATTTTGGTAACTCGGAACAGATGTTCACAGCAATGTTAGAATACTGTCTACCCATGCTTCTCTGTTAAATCAAATGCTGTTACACATTTAAACTAATCTAGGAAAAAATTAATATACTGTGAAATTACTAATCTTACAAAAGTACCTAGTAACGAGACTTCAATATCGTTATCTTTCCATTTTATCAGAATCCCAAACACACAATAGTGCATACAAAAAAACTACCAAAGCAGCTAGATTTCATCTGGTTTGTGACCCTGGATGGAGGAGGAGTCTTGTCTTCATCTATCACTAATTTTTTCAAAGCCGTGTAGTGTTGAATCAAATCAGCTTTCTGGCTTTTTTCCACCTTCACTGAGCTAGGGAAATATAAACGAGGGGAACGAAGAAGGCTCCTGTAATGAGAAAGTTATCTGTGTCTTCTAAAAATCATTAAGAATTCAGTATATTCTTTTTAAAAACTCCTATTTGTATTACAAAGACCTCTGACTGCAGAGCAGCCATGAATACAGTTCTCTCTTCCCCGCTGCTTTACTCGCGTCCCTCACCCCGAGCCAGCAAAGGGGCAGGAGCCGCGTCTCCACGCTCCTCAGATCAGCTGGGGGAGCAGCACCTTCTGAAATCCATAGACACCTTTGCATTCGCTTCAGGGACACTGAGCTCCTGAGCTGAGAAGTGAACAGCACTTCTGTCAGCTTGGAGAGACTGCCTTTTTTTCAAACCTTTTTTCCTAGGGAGGCAAGTTACAGTCTTCTCTCCAAGTGCAAACATCCAAAGCCATTTGCTGATGTGAATTCCAGATTGCCAGTGGAGCTCTGCCTGATGTCTTTACCTTATGAGGTCTGTTGTTTCTTCTAGGAACTTTCAGACACTCCAGGGCAGCGCTCTTGCTTCCCAGGAAAGATCCAAAGGAGCTGGCATGCAGCTATTTAATGGCTATCCCATTTGCAGCTCCCTTTCGTTCCAGGTGGCATCAATATATTCTTAATGGCTGAAAGCCCTGACAGCGTCAGGGAGGAGCCAGTGATTTGTTCCTGTGTGAAGCAAACATTTTGAAGTACAATTACTGCACTAAGCTGTGAAGATGTGCACAGAGATGTTTCCTCACCGATTTGATGCTCTCACAATCACTCACTGGCTCAGCCCGGGGAGCGCTCGTGGTGGGGCGGCCACGGTGCCCTCGGCTGGGGAAAGGAGAGGCAGAGGGTGTGGAGCGTGGCCTCCCTTTGGGCCACAGCTATTTTGCACCAGTATTTCATCCTGAGAGATGGACTATTAATGCTGGAAGACACAGATCCTCAGCACAAGCTTGTTGTGCAAATGAAGCACAAATGCAGATTTTACTAGAAGATATTCTTTGCAAGTAAGTTAGTATTTATAGCGGTGACATGAGTCACCTTCTTAGATACCATGGATACAGCATTTAATCTCCATTAAGTACAATCAATGTTTGTTTCACAATATTTTGCACTTGCGCTTGTACAACTGAGTGATGGTTTTACTCCTCGGGACGCTCCTTCCTCTGTGTCCTGGTGAGAATTGGAGCCAACAGGCATTTGACACACTCATTTGAAGTGCCCGTACGGCCAAGAAGCTTCTGTGCAACAGAGACAAACCTGCAACTGCTGTAGACTTATAGATAAGCTTTGTAGAACATTTCTCTGATGCTTTGCTCAGACATCCAGCACCATCATTTTATCTTGGTCGCTATCTGACTTGTCAACTGTTACCTTGTGTGAGTTCTTCCTTGGCAAAGCTGTCCCCTCTGCAAGCAGGACAGATTGTCTCATTATCTGAATTTCCTTGAGCAGTAGGCGTTAGACCTGGGCACCCCTGAGACACCGCGGTGTTGGGCTCTCACAGCTCTGTGTCCTCTGCTCCTGATCGTGCATCTGAGAAACGTATCCACTCTTGGTCTGTTTACAGGCCCTTATATTTGGGGTTTAAGCTACAGGACACCTCAAGACTGAGCCCCAGCTGGGTGGGAAGAGCTGTGCAACAACGCTGAAAGGTGCAGAGCTGACTCTGATGTTTATCGTGCATGTGGTCCAAGAGTTCTCATCGCTGGAAAAGGTCTTCTGTGTTACCAGATGGAAAAGTTCAGAACCGTGTTTTTTAATACTGTGTTTGAAGAATAAAATTTTCTTCTAACTTAAACTTTTACACCTGATCTGCAGCCTTCACTTGTCCAGCCAGCTCAGTACAGGGGTTAAAGCAGCAGGTGGGTGACCGGCGCTCATCTCTCCAGCCTCTGCCACCACTTGCTGTGTGACCTTGGACAAGTTGCTCAGCTTCTATCAGTGTTGTCTCTCTTGTTTCTCTCCATTTCATATAGGAGCAGGTAGGAGGACCTTAAAAGAGTAACCTCTGTATCCCAGGTGAATGTTTGCAGGAGATAGCTGGGCGATTTCATATATAAATAAGGTAACAAGGTCTATTATGGCACTGACAGATTGCAAGCCTCTTGTAGACGACAGCTGGGTACTTGTTTCCAGTACTAAGTCCTGCAGCAGTACATTGTATTTCTCCGAACCTTGCAGTAATATCAGAAATACCCTCTTGTTGCTCTCTCAAGCCCTGTTAACGAGCTGCTCAGAGGTTGAGACACAGCATCTGCTTACTACCAGAGTCGGTATTGATCTCGGTTATTGCAGATTTCTGCACTTTGCCAGCACAGACAAACAGCCTAATAGTTGCTCATTGTAAGAACTCTGTACTGCTTAGATCCCAGTTAGATTTTGAGGGTTCGGTCCTGCCGGGTGCTGAACGGCTGTTAAAAGCCAGCCCATCCCTGTCAGAGTGGGCAGGGGCACTCAGTGTGCAGCAGGGTCACTCCAGCTCGGGCAGGGGACCTGCGTGAGGTCCTGTCCCACGAGAAAACAGCTTGATTACTCCGGGTTTATGTACAAGTTGCACCGAGGTCCTTTGGAAGTCAGTCAAAGGCTTTATTATGCTGAAATTAGTAGCTCATGAGTAACCTCTGCTAGAACAATTCACTCTCACTAGACTGTTGGTATTTCTCAGGTCCTACATCTCACTGGCACTGGTTTTTAAAATAAAAATTCTGTGGAAACATTGTATTTCTGGCGTAAGGGTCAGAAAAGGGTCCATTGTGGTCCATGCCACTGGCTTTTCTGGAAAGATAACACTGGCTTTATTAAAAACGTTAACATTTGCTGTCATCTGAAGATGCTTGTAAATTTTAACAAAAAGTAAAATATGCATGAGTTCATGGGAGAGGAGTTTGTAGCTCTAACACACTTTGCGGTTACAGACACAAAACACTGTGCTTTTGGTTCATTCAGAGGATACGCATTTCAGCACTCGGAGACACCCTTATGATAAGGCATCACCACAGACAGCACTGATGAGAGTCTGCAAATCAACTGAGAAAAAAAAAGAATTTTAATCTTTCCCATTTTATAATAGATAACAGGAGATGTGATTTCTTTTCAATATTTATAACAGTTGCCCTCAAAATGAAAAAAAAACCCCAACAGTCTGATAGTAGTGTTTTCCCAGGTTGCAGGTGCTCCGTGCGAGTAACTGCTGCTCCTTGGCAAGGGGACACGGCACACAGGGACCCTGCCAGCCCGTTCCTGGCCATCCCTGCTCCCGCAGGAGGCTGGAAGGAAGGACAGCAGGAGCTGTTCCGAGCTGGGGACTCCCCAAAGTCAATTTCCTTCCATTCAGGCATGGTTTTTTTTTTTTCTGCTCCAATACCTGCTCCAATTCCCTGTTGCAAACAAAGATGTCAGCCGGGTTTCCTGCGGCAGAATTGTGCCCTGCCGGAGCCCTGCGTGAAGGCAATCCACGGTTCCCTGTCCCTTTTGCAGCTGTTCACGTGGCTGCCATGAAGAGCAGAAGAAGAGCCTGGCACCAAAGCAGATCCATCCCCGTATTGCCACCACATTGGTTTTTCAAGAGAGGCAAAATTTCCCTCTGGCTGGGGGAATGACCCAGAGCAGATTTACGTGTCGTGACTTCTCCTCGCGCCTCAGTGCTCGGGCGACACGGGTAATGTTTGTTTGCCTTGGGAACTCCGGCAGAACTCCGGCGTTCCCATGAGTGTCAGCCTTGTTGTGAGAGCCGGCGAGGCTTCCCTGGAAATGTGGTACCATTTCAAGTGCTGACTCCAGGGAGAAGTCTGCCAGCAGCCTTTTCATCTTCTCTGCACCCCGGCTCATGAATAAACATAGGGAAAGAGGGAGCTAGATGAAAAGCAGCTAGGGCCCGTGTTGCTGTAGAGCTGTGGATCTTCCCGGGCATTAGCTATAATTGGCTCCTCTCTTTCTGGGCTATCCAGTATTTTAGCAGGTGTTTGAGTGTCTCCCCGAAGGGAGGCAGAGCAGCCCATTGCACCAGCGCGTTAAAGCCGCTCCGACTGATTTTAGGTCACATTAAGAGCAAATCAGAGGGAACAGGCAGTCTCGGAGGGAGAGAGCTCTGCTCCCTCTCCTGCCTCGACTCCAGACATCAGCCCGCTTGTGGTCTGGCTTCAAGAGAAGCTCGACTCTATTCAAATCCCACTGTTATCCATAATTCTAACATGTACCCCACCTCCCAAAATTGTGTGAACTAGCATAGGGCTAGCAGGGCTGAGGCTCTCATCCAGAATCTGCATGTAGATGTGCAATAGCCCTAAAAATCTTGACAGGTTAATGTTCAAGAAAAAACTCTTGTTAGGCAGTAGTCACTACTAGCAATTACCATGCTTTTATCTGTAGCTGTCAATGCACTGTAAAAAGCGGCTGTTATTCCCATTTTATAGAAGAAACAGATGTTATAGGGATGTCTGAATAGATTTAATACAGAAATTGCACGCCTAAAAGGTGTTCTAGAAAATCCCATCATTATCACTTGACTGACTTTATTCAGTGCACCCAGGAATTCAGCAGATCTGCTGGTTGTGCTTTGCTTCTTTTATTTGTTTTAATGGAGTTTGCTTTTGGTTTGAAGTTTTCATTTTACTCCCCTTCTGGGGCAGAGGAGAAGCTGAAATGAGACGATCTATCATCATTTTCTTTTTGAGGCAAACTTTCAGGTAGGGATTTGTTTGAAACTTCTTGAGGCTTAATTTGGTTTTGTGATCAAGAGACAGAGAAGTCGCATTTGTGAAATCCAATTAGGCCCCAGCCCTGGCAGGGACACATGACATGAGGCACGTACGTCCATCTGACTCCCTGTCCTCCCCTGCTCTCAAAACCTTCAGCCTCCACGGCAGAGCCCTGCTTCTTATCTCAGGGGTTTGGGATTACTGCAAACTCAGTTTACCTGCCCGGGAGTTGTGAGAGTTGCAGCCTCTCCCTCGGAGACACGGGAGACGACAGGGAAAAGCAGCTCAGCTTTGCTCTGGGGGAGCCATCAGGGCTGGGCAGGACAAGAGGGAAGCTACAGATGGGCGTTGTGTTGGCATCAGTGCCATGAACAACCGCGAAATGCAGTTAGTGCTCAAAGTGATGTGGCTTTCGTTTTAACAAGGGATTACAGACACTTCTGTGGATGTCTCTTTCATTTAAGCTTCCTGCCCAGAGCTAGAATGCTCAGTACCTTCCCACAGCAAACGTGGGATTTTTTTTTTTTGATTGAGGACTTTTCACTACAATAAGCTAGAAGTTGTCAGAGGAAGGCAGGGCTCACCTGGTGACGAACCTTTCTCAGGAACCAGCTCTCAAAAGATGTGACGCACCTGACTGGGGCACTGTCCTCACTCCCAGCTGCACGGTGTCCCTTGGCTTCCCTTTCCCACCCGGCCGCAGCAAATAAAGGAATGAGAGACCCCCTCCGTGCTTGGACGCAGCAGTTTCTCCCAGTCACATCAGAAGTGAAACTGGTAATTGCCCTGCTGCGCTGCTCCCCTCTCTCGGCACCAGTTGTCCCTTGCCTGGAGGAGTCCTCTTGTAGCACCCGCTTGTGCCATAACAAAACTTCATTCCCGACAGCTAATAAGTGTTCTTCTAGGGGGGAATCTATATTTTTATGAACGTGGTGAAGTTACTAAGGCCTTTTCCTTCACTTTCCTGAAACTCTGCTCACCTGTAAGTGGGTTAGTGTGTGTGTATGTAACAGTCAGGACAAGCAACGGTAACACACCTGGACTGAAACAGGCTTCGGAGTTTTGTACCAACCAACCTCTGAGCACAGCAGTAAACCCGACTTTTCCATTCTCTTTAGCCAGCCGCAGGACGTTCCTGTTAGCGTGCATTTACTATTGATTTAATATTTGGTTTTTATATCATTCACTGCGGGACTCTAAATGGCTACTGGAAGACCAGAGCCTATATTGCCACACTACTTCAGCATCTAAAGTCAGAGCACGTTAAGCACATACATAGAGAGTTTAGGCTCAGGTGACTACACGACATTCCCGAAGACGAGCAGGTGGAGAAATGAGTAAGATGAGATTAATTGCATTTACACATTTTCCTTTAATAACAAAATGATTCCTTTTGGTTGCATCTTTTAAATTGCCAAATAACAAGGCAGTCATACTTCAACACTGTTGGTGTCCTATTTCCTGTTCCTCTGCGTGTTTATTATTTACAACACTTTTGTATTTAATTTGAAGGAATAATTTGATCTGAGAGTGACAGGCAGCTTTCTTAATGGGCTTCTCTGCTCCTGCTCATGCCATGACATCAATTATGTACAGTTGTCTTTGACTTGGAACGTGTACCCCCATGGTGACTAATTACAGTACCTAACGTTAGGGTCCCCAGTGGCACAGACTAGAGATTAAAAAATGCAGTTCAGCCTGCTGCTTGGGGACTGAAAGCTCCACCATCCCTGGAGAGCTCAGCACTCCTGGTTTTCTCAGGCCATCAGGGTTGGAAAGGACCGGTGATGCCTTACCAGGCTTTGGAGTAAAAATTAAAACATTAGAAGGAACCCCAGTGCTTTGCCTTTCCCAAGGTCCTCTTTCCCATATCAGTGCTATTATTGTTTTATTTTTGTTTTAGGCCACAAAGATAATTTTATTTCTTTTTCCATTTTAATTGTATGTTTTAATGAGTTCTTCTCACATACAAGAGCAAGGATTGTTCTTGATTATAATAATAATTGGGGCATGGCAACATCAGCCAATGTCTGGGGGGGGAAAAAATATCTAGAATAAGCAATAAATAATCAAGCCACCAAAACCATTAATAGACTCTGAACGGTACAACCTGTGAGATGGCTGGTATTTTTAGTATTACATGAAAACAATCCCCAGGGAAAGGCAAAGCTGGTTACAGAGGGCAAAGGTTAGGCTTTATTCATTAGTATTTGATTTTTGGTACGCTATCATTGCAAGCAGCAAGGGGAAAGATTTACTAAGGTATTTAGGTACCTAAACATGCCTAGCAGCATTTATAGCAGCATCTAAGTAGGTTAGGTGCCTAATTCCCATTAACTCCATCAGCATCTTTAAGCTGCTAAACATCTTTGCAAAGCCGGCCCCAGCGCCTGGGCTGGCAGGTGTCTCCATCCACTGGTGGGGCTGCCCTCGTCTGCAGCGCCCGGAGCTCAAGCCGATGCTCCTCGGAGCCGGGTGGTGCGGATGATGTCTGAGGACCAGGAGCACACAAGTGAACAACGGCTCCTGGAAGTTCTACTGCTGACTTAAGCTAGAGCCATATAACAGTCACCCACAGCAACATTTGCAAAAGGGACGCTGAATTTTGGTGCTTGGTTTGGAATAAGCCTTAAGGCTTCTGACTCAGTGAGTTTCTTGAGCCGAGTGTTAAACATCCCATTATTTCCCAGAAAAGTCAAGATTTCACCAGCCAAGTCATACCAGCATTTGCTGAGCTTCAGGAGAGCCTTTCCCACGAGTCAGTCCTGCACAGCCCGGCCTGTTCCACAACGCAAACGTTTTTCTTAAAGGATTTCCTTGCCTTAACTCAGTGCCAATAGACACCCTCCTGCTTGTCAGAAACAGACTTAAAGAAATCAACCAAATCATTTGTCTCAGGCTCATAAAGCAGCCTGTCACCAGAAGCATTTAAATGGTGAACGGTACGTGGGACAGATCAACCCGTGTTAAACACTTGGCTTGACCGAACCTGTCTCCCAGAGCTCCGGCTTGTCAGGTTTATCTTCCACAGCAAACCACACGCGGAGAAACCCGGCTCCCTCCGGCAGCGGGTGCTCCAGGCGACCGCAGCTCCGCTTGCTCCGAGGAGCAGATGAGGCCACCCAACACAGAGTGCCTGGGAAGCAAATATATTCTGAAGTAAACCAGCAAATTAAAAGGATAGGTTACAGGAATTGCCCCTATTTTATCGTATTTCTCATTTTAGCGTAAGCGATTTCTTATTCCTTAATTTACAGTAGAGGCTAAAGCCTCCAGTTGATTTCCAGATGGGCTACGGTTAGCTTCTGTTCCTTAAACTGCAGCCACGGGGAATGTAAGCAAAGTAGGTGAGGCTCCAGGGAGACCTGCCCAGGAACTGCAGCAAGCTTGATTTCCCTTTGTAGCTTCTTTTAAGAACTGGGTTTTGGTAATTCTGAAAAATGCAATGTTAGAGTAGGAAAAGTGGGATTTGCTCTCTCTCTCTCTCCTTTGCCGACTGTCGGGGTTTTGCCCCTTTACAAGCCTACAACATCTCTAGAAAGCAAGCAAGAGCCAATTCAGTAACGAGCATAGCTCGAGTAGGTGAAGAAGCGATTTGCACTGTTTAATTACGTAAGGAGCAAGTGCTGTCTACCACTGAAACCTGCCCTCTGACGTACACAGGAGATTCCCACCACCACAAATGTTTTGGAGTACCCAGAGGAATGGCAGTCTGCATCGATTACGGTTTTAAAGGGGATGGTATTAAACTTGTCTAGAAAGGAGCCTTTCTAGATGAAGTCTGAGGAGGATCATCCTTTGAGAATGCCACGAGAATTTACAGTGAAATCCTCCGTGCAGAGCCTGGCACCGCCACAAACCCATGAGTGCTTAAGGCTCCAAATGCCACCGGTGTCAGAACAGATTTAGTGCTGGAAGGTTGCGTCCAAGACGGTCCTTGCTTTGTATTAGATGTCTCTACAAGTAGCAACTGTTGGGTTTTCTCCCTCTGATTTATCATAAAAATCTATAGAGGCTTTAGGCATTTACTTACATAATAATAATATCTTTTCTCTATACTTTCCTGTAGAACACAGGCAGTGTGGCCGTGCCCCCGCCAGCACATACGCCTGACCGCTACGAATATTTACGTGATGTTTATGGAACGGCCAGCTCACATATGTATCTGTGCTTATATTTATCTGGTGGGGTTGACGAAAGGATCATCTAATTTATCGAGACACTGAGTAGTGTTACAAGGGAGTTATTTAGCACCTGCAAAGCTGAGTATCCAATATGCCTGTGTAGGTATTTGTGTTAAGCTATTTGCTTTGATGGAAGAATGTGCCGTTTTAAATTTACTGGAATATTTGCAGTATTTGAAAGGGCAGCATGGTGCAAGCATTCAGGTAAAGATTAACACCAGTGTGTACCAGAACGGTCTTTTTCACAATGTCACCTTTACATGGAAAATAAATAAGGGGTACAGGAATCATTTATGGCCCAATGGCCATTCCCTTATAAAGCTGTAGTTTCATTATTTTAAAGGATTTAACGTGCACTTTCATTTATTTTCCACTTATTTTTTTTTTATTCTGGAAAAAAATGAAAAGATGTTTACAGTGTTGTATATTTTGACAACTGCTCTTTACAATTTCTTTTTAAGTTATGCTAGAACCATTTTCTTAATATACACAGTTCAGCTTAATCAAAATAATTTCACAAACTATTTCACAGAAAGGAAGAGACAAGGGGAGACATAGAGAAATAACCTAGGAAACAAGTGTGCCAGTGTACAAAAATAGATTAGAACATTTGGAGAATCTAGGTATGAAAATGTAGTCTCAATAGCAGAGAATCTGAACTAGGGGATTATCTGGAAAGGTAACGCTTACCAGAGAAGAAGCTAGATAGATGCAGAGATCTCTAACGTTTTTAATTTCTAGGCAAATTTATAAGAGAGAGGGAGAAATACTCTCCAAGTTTCTGAGATGTTCTCCTCTGTGGGTGGAGACAGCAAGCAGAGCAGGCAGAACGCCAACATTTTGTCTCGATTTCTCACCCTCTCGTGCACAGCAGGCTGGGCTTTGCACACCCAGAGCCAGAGATCACACCAGCTCCCTGGGGAGGGCGCGCATCGCTGTCCTCCTCCAGCTCATCTCGCAGGAGGACAGCTTTACATGGCTCTCCATAAAGCCCCTGCTCACGCAGCCTGCCTGATCCATAGTCTCTGCCCCCGCACAGCTTCTCCGCTGGGAAACACCCAGCTGGCTGTCACAAAACCACTAGCAGAATAAATCAAGGCTGCGAGGGTCAAGTGGAGGTTCAAACCCGTCTTGAACAGAATTGGGAAACTGGAATCTACGTGCAGGCTGGGTATCGTGGAAGTATGAGCTGAAAGCGCTTGTCATAAAGCATCCGCACGACTGCTACGGCTACAGCAAACATCACAAGGAATTCGGAACCTTAAATACCCTCTGCGGGTCACGAGTCTGTGCCATTGTCAGAAAAGGGATTTAAATAAAAATGCTTCTAGTGTGTCCAACCCTGAACCTGAAGCACATGCTCTGTCCCTTCAGAATGTCTTCTCTGGGAACACAAAGGAGGCTGTGAAGCACGTAGGAGCCGCTGGAGCAAAATATGGCATTTATGTGTTATTGCTATGAGAAGTGTTCTTAAAAATGTAAGTTACTGTGGGTCTGCTGAGCAAGCTCTTCTTCCTAATCCACACCACCTGTGTAGATTCATGGATAATTTGGTTCTGACCTAGTTAAAAGTACAAAACAAATTTTCCTATTTGGTTATTCAATATCTCCTGACATCTACTTTCAGCAAAGGCTGCAAAAAACTCTTTTGTGAGCTGCACTTTGCTCCTCCAGGAAGAACATTTGGTGATGGGCTCTGCAGCTCACAGGCCAAATGCAGGAGATTGCTGCACTGCTATTCAGAGAGACCTGACTTGGGTTTTAAAGAAAAACAGTATGTTATTTTTGATTCAAAAGATCAACAACTACAGTGTGCCTTGGCACGGCTCTGTAATACTAAGGACAGAGAGTGGGGCACAGGCACCAGAATGGCAAATAAGTCTGGTCTCCATATCCGTTCCTCAGAGTGCAAGGATTTTTAAGCCCAGGGCCACACCTGCTGCAGCCAGACCTCCAAAAATGTGATTGCTCAGCCTCATTCCTTTGTATCGGCCAGCGGAGGTGAGCTGGGGTGCAGAAGTGGGCCTGAACCTTTCCAGGGAGGTTCTCAAGTCCTTAAGTGCGCGGCTCAGAAAAATGCAGATTGCAGCCTGTGCCTTCCTCACACTGTTACGTTCCCCTTCTCCTTCTTGGACTGAAGGGTTTTCCTTTGGCATGTTCATCAGTGCTTCTGCACAGTTTCAGGTCCTTCTTTCATTCATTAGTCAACACCTACCATATATATTATACACACACACACATATATATATATATATAAAGAGCCTCTAGAAAAATGTAGCAAAGAACCATGTATTTGACAAAGCTGCCGTCGTACATTGTACTGTGAATGATGACGTTTAAAATGTTCCGTACTATCGAGGTACAGTGAAACCTGTTCATTAGATTGCACCAGCAGCCCCTGTCATTTTCTTTATCCTCTTTAAATCATCACCAAAGTGTAAAAAATGATTTTGTTCTACTTAAAGACCAACTTTGAGGAGGTGACTGATTTTTGCTGATCCTGGAGGTGGTTTCACAGGTTTCATTGTACTTGAAACTTCACAGCTTCCACTGAAGTATTTGATGCATGTATGTATCGGTTTAGCGGAGTACAAAAGTAGAATAATTTTCATTCTTGCCTCAAACTGTTGGCAGAGTATGGTGTCCTCTACCAAAACTGTTTCTTTTTACTTGACAACTTATCAAAGATTCATTTTTCTAAAGCCCAACCACCAATCTTAGTAAGTATTTGTTTAGAAGTCATCAGGGCTCCAATACTTGTAATAAATTGCTAAATTTCTATTAGCAAAACATCTTTGCAAAATCCATAAAAATCTTCCATAAAAATCAAAATTTTCAGTAGTTAAAGAAAAGGTATCTACTAGCATTGGTTAAAAGGAGGAAAGAGCTC
>JAOXNO010000003.1:32428738-32482768 GCA_028565335.1 Limnodromus scolopaceus | reverse complement strand
GCCCATGGCAGGGGGGTTGGAACTCGATGATCTTTAAGGTCCCTTCCAACCCAAACCATTCTATGATTCTATGATAACTCTTTGAACTTTTTATTGTAATTTACATCTATATGAAGTGACCAAAAACCATCTGTGGTCTGCTGAGGTCTGGTTTACTCTGTTTTTGCAGCTTTCGTATACAGATGCCAGTAACAGTATGAGGTAGAAGTTTGGGCAGAATTAAATCCTCTGCTATTTGGTTTATCACCAACTTCTGTATTTATATATAATTCTTTGGGAATTTTGACACAAACTCCAAGACACTTAAAGACAGATTCAGAGAACGTACATACAGATATTTGTATGTTTATACATGTACAGATATTTGTATGTATATTCATCTATGCCTACATATCCTGACAAAGGTTAATTTATTAAATGCATTGCTTAATTTTGTGATTTACAGTAATGTTTCTGGGAGTTAAAGTATTTAATACTGTGAAGTTTAGCATAAATTAAAATAAGTAATTCTGAAAGGGTGCCATTGTTACACGCACTAAGAAACTATTCTTTTTTCCCTTTTTGTAATTATCAGTCATGCTTATCTTCAAAACTCCGTCTTGGATTTTGTTCTTAGCTTGAAAATCCCATCCATGAGAAAGCTGAGTTAATACTTTTAGTAGGATGCTATATTATATCACTTTAAAAATTCAATTTTCATAGCACACCTTTACCTTTTTTATTCCTATTTGTTCAAAACAAAATGTTTGTAGAGTTTGAAAAGTGCTAGAGAAAGAAGCATGAGTAAATGTGCAAAAATACTCCTGATGTATGCTTTTCTGATACTGTACTGTAATATATAAAAGGAAAGCGCAAGGTCCTGAAAAGCCTCCCTTTTTTGGAGACTAGAAATACAAATAAAATTAAAATAGGCATGGAAAAATGTTCTGGAAGTGCTTAATCTTGAAAGTCATCTCAAAATGTTAGTGTCTTAGAAGTTAAAACTATTTTGTTCAAGTCACAGTATATCTCAAAGCCCAGCTCATTAGAACCATCTGTGAGCCTGCTCTAGATTTGAAACTTTTATTTGGAAAATGTGCTGGACTGCACGCACCACAGGATCTTTGAAAGCCTCTTCATACCAAGGCATGTCCTAAGTACGCACATATACTTTTTTGTAATTTCTTTCTTAAAAGGTTCATTTTCTTTTCTCCCATCATCCGACCTTTGTCTCTAGTGTGGTCCTTACTTCTTAAAAATCTGGGAAGGGGTAACTTCAGTTCTCAAACATAAACAGAACTCGTTACAGCTACTGAATCGAGACTTTGCACAGTGAAGCAGGTACAAACCATCTGAGAAGTAATTATACCTGTAGGTACCAAGTAAGTCTACTGAAACTCCAAAATTCAGGAAGGGAACTTAAGAATTGGTAATTGTAGGACAGCACCATTACTCTTTAGTACATCTCAAAAAGCAAAAATCCCATTGGACTAATTTTTTTTCATTTCACTTTTACCCCATATTAGTCACTTATCTCAGGCTTCTTCCCATTTTTAGAACAGATCTATACAATCTGTTCCTCAAAACATGCCACCTACTACCTTTGAGAGAGAATAATCCACAGCTACTTCCCTCTAAATACAAAGTAGTTGCTGCGTAACAGTTTTCAGGCCCTGACTCCAATATGAAGGAAGGAAGAAAAGGATGGTTTAAGTTATAAATATCCTAGACATGATCACCAGTTCTTCCTTCCTCTTTCATAAAAGACAGGACCTTTATTCAACATGGATATTCTCTAATGAATTAAATGGCAATGGGATTTATCCTTCAATTGCTTTCATCTGCCCTGGCCTTTCCTCATTCCTTCATGTACCATGCATATCCAAAATAAATGACAACGGATTTGCTCAGTTATGAATAAAACCGCGGCATCTGCTCTGTGCTCACATGGATCCCCTACATCACCCATTTCATTCATCAGTGATAATTACACTTTTTTCACTAGTAATTTGATTAAAATGATGTCTTTTTTTCTTCTAAATGAAGAACAGTACGTAGGTAGCAATGATAACTGATGCTCTGTATTCTTTTCTTAACCACAAAAGACTATGATTTTCAAAAACACTGAATACATTTGTCACCTGTAAATGAGACTCTGGAGATATCTCCACAGCTTTATTTGCCTTTTTGACTTTATATGCATTAGATTGTATATCCTATCCACTCTTTACGTGCTTCAAAGTTCCACCTACATCTGTGGGGTTTTTAATGCCTTTATTTTGAGCATTTTTACTCTTTCTCCACTAGTTTTTCACTGCTGTTCCCTTTACTCTTTTCCTTCACTGTTAGATTTGTAGTTCTACTTCTTGGTATCTCCCATGGTAGCCAGGAGGCTCTCATGTTTTCATCATATTTCCCTAGACATCATCTGCACTTCCTTCAAGCTCACTTTCTCCATGAATCATTCATAAGTTGATCTACTTCCTAGTGCTCTATTTTTTCACACCCTCCAGGGTCAGATTTGTTGCCTGTCCTAGGACTTGCTTTGAAAGACTGATAAACTCTCACCTAGAGTAAACAGGAGGTAAAGGAGCTCAAACAGTCAGAAATACAGTCTGAAAGATACAGGATTTAGCCTATATAAACTCTGGCAGTCTTAGGTTTCCTACATATTTATAATTTCTTCTGTAAATTGCTACAGTCTTTGATGAAACTTCATAAATAATAGATCTCGGCTGCAGTTGTCTGCATATATAATCTTAAAAAAAATTACAAGTTTGACAATATTTAAAAATAATTTCTTTTTAGCAGAAGATACAGGGCTTCTTGCTATCCAAATATTTGTGATTATTTATCTTTTACAAGGTAAAAGAAAAGGTAAAACTGCAAAAGTAATTAAGCAAGCAAAAGAAATGGAATAGTCCAAAATAGTCCAAAAGCAGCATAAGGCAAAAAATACAGTCCAAAGCATCCTTTGCCCAAATAGAATAGTCTCCTGAGAGAATGCACGTTAGCCAAAATACATTATAACCCACTGTTATTTTGTTCTGAGTATATGCATTTAATTAGGTTTAGTGCGAAAGAGATTTCTATAATTCTATGTGAAAAACAACAAACCGCTTGCTGTTGTGTGTCTAGAGGGAGCTGGTCCCAGAGCAGCAAGGCGGTATCCCTGGTGACTGCTTGCTCCTCAGCTGCAAGATGCCTGCTGCGATAACCACCCTTGTCAAACGAACATCATATAAAGCAGAAAGGGAGTGAGACCATAGGGCAAACAAAATTTTCTTGATACTTGATCAAGTGTGGATCTCATCGACCTTTGTCACTTCCTGGGGTTAAGAGGACAAAGGAAACGCCCCGGCATTGCTACTGGGCTGGCTGCAGTAAGTAGAAAGAAAAGCACCAGCCCAAATTATGGACTTGTAGGAAGTGACCGATGTTGATGATTTTTGCCCAGTTTCTAAGATAGAACGTGTACACTGTCCCTCATGCTTCCGTACAGCCTTCCTGCAATAAAAACTGCACGTGGCATGATCAAAGCATGTCCCTAAAGGAAGAAAGGTGAAAATACAAAAATTAGGAAAAAGCCTCCTTTTCCTGGGCAGTTGTCAAACCTAGAAACTCTGCAGTAATGTAGTTGTTGGGTTTTTTTTTTCCCCCTAAACTAACTAATAAGTTAATTTAGAAATATCAAAGAAAAAGAAATGTGGAGATCAGCAGATGAAACTAATAAAAGCAAATGCCATGGCATGAATATTCAGTTGACTCAAACCTGACAGTTATTTCCCTAACATCTAAATGCTGCAGTCCAAACTGTTTTATTTTTCTTATTTTCTGACCAAATTCCTCAAAGGAAAAAGAGATTCAGAGACTCCAGTAAGAATTGTTCAAAAATTTACTGTTCACTAGGATTCTATCTAGATTTGGCTAAAGTGTGACTATTTGGATGCTTCAAGATAAATATGTCCCTTAAGTGCTTTATTTTGGCCTTAAGGCCAGACTTCAAATCCCTGCTTCCATTCTAAGCAGTCACACAACCACTACTGATGAATGGGAAAAGACTGCTTAGGGACAGCTGCCTACCACAGGTGGGAATCTCGCCCTCAAAACTCTTTTGTGAAGCACAAACTTCTTCCCAGCAGCGTTCACAGCTTTGTCATCCACCATAAAAAGGATGTTTCCTTACAATTCCTTTCCTGTAAGGGCTAAACAATCTCGTGGCTGTACCATTAAACCACCTCGTCTGGAATTAATATGAAGTATCAAGCTTAAGGGATGTAATATCTATCTGGAATTCAGAAGCCACATAGTATAAGTATTCAGTTTCACAATGAACAGATTCTTTGACCAAGAGCAGAAATAAGGATGTCTTTTTACATATCTTTTACCTAGCTTGATTTTTCCATGAATACATATTTTTTTAAGTAAGAGAGCATGAGCTAGCTCAGAACTACCCTTTGTTTACCTCCTCATGATATTTAATGTTAGATTCTCAAAAATAATGAGACGATTTTTAAGAAATAGGAATTACCTACTAAAAGTATTTCTGATATATAAGATTTGCTAAAGAACATTTTTCTCTGTCACTTCATAAACGAAGTTTTGAATTCTGATCTCTTTTCAATACCCACTAATTCACCTCTCATCAGCACTTTAACCTTCTTCATGTGGCCTCAATACAACATTCATTAGTTAAGATCCCCAGAGCCTTTGGCTCTTCAGTTTGAGCTATCTTGGCAATGCAAAGAGGGTGGAAAGATGAAGATCTGACTTGTTGGTTCTAAGTTACCTGCTCTTGGACTCCTGAATGCTTCTGGCATATGGGAATATCCCAGACAGGAGACTGAGGTACCTTATGATGGGAGACCGGCAGAGGAACTCCTCTGCGAGTTACACAATTTGACACAGTTAAAGCAAAAATTTGTGGAGGAATATCCAGCCTTGTTTGCCGAGCGTGTTCGATGGGGTACAGGCATAAAATGGCCCTTTATTTTTTGAGGCTGTCAATAATATATACTGTATTTTACTGTTTATTTGTGAATTAAGTATAAAAATTCAGGTTCAGAAAAACAGCTTTCAGAAGTGAGTATGCACTTCCGACATCTGCTTGTGTGCCACTTTATTCTTTAGACCATTTCAAGTGCTCTTCCCACAAACAAATGTGTTTCATTTTATGAATAATACTCTGCTAAGGGGACATTCCATTCCTTTCTTTCACATATCAAATTCCATTTTAAAGAAATTGTTCTTTTTCTTCTGTTGTTGGTAATTTAATAAAACTAAGATGGAGTAAGTAGTTTTCAACTGGAGACATCTGGGAAATACTAGCAACTGAAATTTATGCTAATTTAGTGTATGGTTGGCAGAGTAGGGTTGTTCTTCCTTCAGTCTTGTTCCTAGAAACCAGGCTTCAGGAAAAATATTTTTCTTACTTTGGATATTCAGGGTATGATTGAAAGATGACTTTGTGTTTTCCCATTTCCTATTAATCATAAGATATTGACCCATCTATGTTGGCAAACTCATTAACCTCTTATTAAAACAATTACATCATATCAAGCTACAATTTAGAATGAGAGTTATAAAATAGTTTGCTTCTCATGCTGAAGAGTTATACGATCACCCTGAAGATCTTTATGGTAATTTTGAAACTACAAACTGTTATAAATGTTTTTCTTCTATTTTTTCTGTTCTACTTGTCTGTGAATAACTTGGCACAGTTAATTAGACACAGTATGGATACAACAGAAACTGTAAAATATAAACAATGATCAGTGAACCGACTAGTTTAAGGAAATAAGAATGACCTCCAATCAGTACATGTGATCAGACATTATTAGACATATTGCTCTGCTGTTTGACAAACAAGGAAATCCAAATTTAGAACAAACTCTGCCCAGCATGTGCACTTAAGTTCTTCAGAAATGAGAGAGAGCTACAGTCATCCGAGCAATGAGGTTGCTGCTCTGTGTCTTCAAGATGGATCAGGAATTATCTTCCTGAAACATTACTTAAAAAAATGTAGTTCTCAGAAACTCAATGTTGGAAATAGGACAAAAACCCAAACCTACATATTTTCCAAATAAAGACTAATATTCTGCTTCAAAATAAAGCTTTAGATACTGTAGGACCCAAGCAATTTAGACTGTTATTAAAATGAGAAGCAAACAGTCTAGCCAATGCTCATTTTTATCCATGCAGGAGGTTAGTAGTGAAAGTACAACAGAAGCACAACACACTTAACAAGGGCAATAAAATACTTTGTTCTGCTTAGTTGATGGCAATTGAATGCATACATCCAATTACACAGAAACGGCAGAAGCCACCGGAGCTCACAGTACCTACTTCACAATAACATTGCTATAAAACATTCTGACTTTTAAAGGGAGTGGAAAGAGTACAGCAAATTAAGTGCTGAGCTATCTGCTCCACTGAATAGAAGCTGTTCTAAGGTACATGAGAGAAGATACAGACTTTTGTGAGGACAGGGAAGGTAAATAACCCACCAGCAACCAACAAAAAAACCCCATCGACTTTTGGATAAATCTTCCTTTTAGCCCAGGGGTAAGACAGAAGATTCACACCATCACCTACCGTCACAGGCCAGAACCTGAGCCACTGGTCTGAAACTGGGAACGCCTTTTAAGCATAGAAAAAGCTGAAGAAAGACTGCATTCCTTGAAATGCTGACGTGAAAGGAATTCAAAGTACTACTAATGACTATTATTTTTGTAATGTAATCACCTTTCAGAAAAAAGGAATTATTTAGCAGCTTACATTGAAAAAAACAAGGTTATTATTGCAATATGCATATAATACAATCAGTATGTCTCACATTTGGCTTACAACGCCTTTTCACACACCACACATGTGGCAGTCAGAGGCACAGACACCATTAAGTAAGTCCTTCAAAATTACAGTCATTTTGGTCATGAATGTAATGCGTTTGTCGAGTCATTAGGTCAGGAAAGTGTAAGCTCTCAAAGGTAAGGGATAAGGAAAGCAGAGAGGAATTTCAGACTAGCGCGTTCCGACCAAACATTGAATTTTGCATAACCTACTGGCTTACGTTATTTGCTTTTTAAAATGCATTTAACATACTGATTATCTGAAAATTATTCTTGTATTTTTCACCTACGCTGCTTCTTACTAAAATGCTACTGGCTCTCCAGTGAAAATACATAAGAATGCAGTGACCAACCTCCCCCAAATTCTCTTGTTTATTGTGGTTGAAGACTCTGTGGATAAGGTGGAGGCAATACAGAAAATCAGAAAACTGCAGAATGCAGAAATCTACCTCTTTCACAGAGAAGGCTGCGAAGTAAAAAAAAAAAAAAAAAAAAAATCACACTAGCGCTCCTTATTCTCTACTGGCTCCCATCTGCTTTAGTTTGCCAACTCAAAGATGTTGTATTTTATTTTAATGTTAAACGCTCCAATAACAGAGTGTTAATTGGTGACACAGCAAGAGAAATACAGTACCCTGGAACTATATATCTTGTAGTGCTCCTCGATAAGGTCTTAAAAATGGTAAGCATGTGCCCCATTACATTTTTTTTTCAGTCTTACCCAGCTTTAAAAAAATATTCATTTCTATGAATTAATTGCAGGTTTTTTTCTACAGCCTTCCAGTACCGACTGTCAACATGATGCTGTCTATTTGTGATTGGTCAAGAACACATTATTATTTCCACTGCTGATTGAATACACTGCAATTTAAAAATTAATTTTTGAGGAATATTTGCAAAAGTTAATTTGAAATTCATTTTGCTTATATCTATGAATCTTGAACTGCTGAGGAAAGGCAGGACACATATTATTTATTATAAAATTAGAGAAGCGGTCCATAACTGGGGAATTCTACACAAATGCCATGTAGGCTAAAAACAACAATTAAATTCATAGAAGTAAGTACTCTCTTGAGAACATCCTTGTTCTGAGTTGGTACAATCCATTTCCAACTGATTAAAAGGAATCCGGAATAACAACATTCTTATTCCAGAAATACCAGCCTCTGCACACAGGGCATCCACCACCCGGACTAGGTCATTAGGAATAGCCTGGAATACTTCACAGCATGGCCCAGCTCTAAACCGTTTCCTTTTTCCTCAGTTTCCCCGCTCTCTTGCTCCCCTGATTACTCTCTGTCCCGGAATTCATCCGTCTCCTCCTTTCCTTACTGGATCAACTTCTCTTGTCACCATCTATTGTGCTATCCACCCACTTCCATCACTGTCATCTCACATTGCTCACTGACGCATGTGACTGTTAAATATAAGTTTAATTAGAAAGCATTCATTGGTAACAAATTAAAATGACTGTCTAAAATTAGAATTGAGCAGAAATTGTCTGAGATTTAAAAAGTAATAGTATTACATGATACGTCTTTCTTGCTAAGTAATATCTTACTTTTTTTTGCACTGATGATGAAATTAAACTGCGCAGGGGGCTGGCATGAACCACCTCCAATTGAGAGACAGAACTACTCTCTGCTGAGCTCATTTCACAGCAAGTACAGACCAAAGGAATACTTTTTCCTTTTGAAGCAAGAACTGTAAAAACACATTAACACGAGATATCCTTTTAACCTGTTACAAAACCCACTGCAGCTACACATAAATAAAAGGAGGGTTTTATTTACAGGAAGCTATAACTTTAAAGCCAGCATATTTTAAAAATAATGTCAAAAGTTCTTAGAAAATAGGATAGATAGCTTTCATTTTTTGCTATAAATCTGAAGGAGAAAAATAATCTACCATGTGCCTAAATTAGCATACATTATTTTACCTTAACTGTAAAGGATTCAACCATAATACCTGTAGCAATCACTAATGCAAGGCAAAATCTCCCTCCTTAACTCCCATTAATGATACATATGCTTTATGGCATGAGGTAATAGATCTAGTACAAGACTTATCTACATTTTGTGCCTCATTTAGGTCTCCTTCTTAAGCACCAAGCAATTATTTTTCCTCTTGCAAATTCTCCTTAAAATACACTTTAAAAAAGCTTCCTATATCATCCTTGGCAATCAACTTTCTCTGCACTTCTTTCCATTTAAATGATCACACTTGCGCACCATATATGTCTAAGGAACTCTGCTAGCCCTCAGCTTCTCACTCCTACCTACTGAAAAAAAAGTGAAAAAAATGTGACAACTGAAGGAACTGACAGAAAAGTATACCAAGCCTCTTTGACAAGATGAGCACTCCCAGCTTTAGCACACGCTGACACTCCAAACAAAGGTCTGATCATTTTCCCCCGCCAGCTTTAATCCAGCTCTCCCAGGATGCTCATAGTTGTGTAGCCACAGAAAACTAACTCGGCATTAACTGCACCAAAGTACACACGACTCCTTTTGGGCGTATGAACCAAAATCCTTTGGTTCAGCTCCATATTATAACCGTTACTTTATTTTTTGGTACGTGCAATAACGAGGCAGTCGCTCCCCGACTGGTGTGCAGACGTACGTGCCCACGGGGAGACACGGGGATGCCCGCCCTCCCGAGAAGCAGCCAAGGAGGGCTGAACCGTGCTCGCAAACCCAACGAGGGACGTCAGCCGGGAGCCTGAGACCCCCGTCTGGGACTGAGAGCTCAGGGTCCAACTCCTGTCTCCCCTGTGGATTTCCCTGACCCTGAGCAATCTGCATCTCCATGCTACAAAATTCAGCAGTTTTTTTCCCTCATCCCTTATGACAAAACATCGTACTACAATTAAGGATTAATATAGCAAAATTCTAAGCATTATGTCAACAGAAATTAATAAAGGGACAATTTAGGAAGCATTTACCATCCAGTGAAATTGTTGATTCTACAGAGTTTTGACTTCAGTCTCCATAGTTACGAAGAGCAAGTACAACTTGTATGGAAGAGGCACAAAGTCAATTAAGTTTTTCATAGTGGGGTCACAGTGTGAACTAAGTGAGTCCATAGACTTTTAAAGGTCTGCTCTTTAATGAAGTCTTCCTTCACAGATGCTGGAAATTAACCTAACGAGACTGAACTAATCTTATTAGCTCATCTGCATTTTAAGGTATAATAATATCACTTACTTGTTTTTCATTATTAAAATGTTTTGATTTGAAAGTCAGTACAGACAGTGCCTATTCAAAAGCTGACTCATCTTTTCTCATTAAAGGTAAGTGAATGGAGAGAGAATAAATTGCTTTTCTAGCAGCAACAACAGAGTTCTAAAATCTAGGTCACATCAAAGAACTGTCTTGAATATAGGCTTTAGACACTGAATTGTTTTTTTCCTTGCCTTGAACATTGAGAATAACATACATGTTCAATCACTAATAAATTAGCTAGCAACTTGTTAATACTTGATATTTTAAATATATATATTTTTTTATTTGATCAGGCTATACATTTTTTCCATCCTTACTAGTCTCACCTTTTATCTAGCTTCTCTGCTTGTACATAATTACAAGTTATAATGTTCTGTATCTCAGACATCAAATTAAACACGTAGGGTCTAATTTCTAGGTCCCCTAACGATACCCACAATTAAGACCAGGCAGAGTGAGGAATGACATTGTTTTCACCACATTCAACAAAATGTGGTTTTTTTAGTCCAACTAAGGAGAGTTCAGGGATAATTTGGGACTTAAAATCCATTTATAAATAGATATTTCTTTGAAATGTCATTGAAAAACAGAATTAAAATTTTTTAAGAGCTTGACTAAATGGATCAAATGTTTGAAATAAATAAGGTGTAATTCAATGAAGACAAAAGCAAAGTACTTCCCTAGGTGTGAATAACCAGCTGCACAGAAGCAAGTGGGGTATGTCAAGCCAGCTTTTGGTTCAGAAGAAAAGGCTCTGGAAGTACAGGAAATCCCAAACTTCACATGAATCAGTAACGTGAAGCTATCAGGAAAAGGGAACACCATTTGGGGACACAGGAGCTGGTGCGCTCTATATTAAAGCAAACAAACTTTATTCCACTTTTGTCTCCCACAGGTAGGTCTCAGCTACAGAACTCAATACAATTATGATTAAGAGAATTTGGAGAACTTTAAGAGTGACAAAATGGCTAGAAGACAAGTTGTGAAAGGAAAAAGTGAGCAAACAGGTGTCACTTAGTTTACTTTGGGGAACAGAAAACAGTGTGGAGACATGATATGGTCTTCAAATATGTTAAAAGCTGCCATAAAGATGAAAGCAGTAGGGTGCTTTCAGTAACTATAGGGATGAAGGCAAGTAATAATGGGCTTAAACTGCAATGACCAGGATTTAGGCCAAAGTAAAAGCTTTTTAATGGCAAAGATAATTCAGGACGGGAACAGTTAGCCTACAGAAGCTGTGGAATATGCTACACAAATAGCTGTTTGGATTAATGTAGATGTAATTCATGTTGCTGGAGGCAGGTGGATGCACTACCTAATTGCTGGAGGACATTTCTAGCCAAATCTTTTCTGATTCCTTGGTGGCAAAGTACTGTCTGAGTGTTAGTTTTCTAAACTTTTGTATAATTTACATTACACACAGACATTTCTTGTGCTTCCCCTTTGCAAGGCATTTTTATGTCTTGTGGTCACAGGAGTAATATATTGTATTATCTAACAACCAACTCTGCTCATCTCCTTCCAAGTACTTATGGCAAAGCCAAACCAATCCTGGCCAAAGTAACAGGCTTTGTAGTATGTTTTTTTTGGCTTGTCAGATAGCACCTGAACTCACACCCCAATAATACAAAACCCAAATCAAAACAACAACGAAATCACAGCCAACGGTGAAACTGTGAGGTTTTTTTGCTGTCTACTACCTTCTAATAAACTATTTCTAATAAACTATTCAACCTTCCTTTGGCTCCACTAGCCTTATTTATGTAAGTAGAGGTATGCACCTAAGTATTGCTGTTTCAGCAGTGAGGATGCTACAGCTCAGTGGTCTCAAACAGTTTTGAGTCAGGCATCACCACCCACCCTGAAAATTCTCATAGATCATCATAATGAATCTTGTAATTGAAAAGAATGTAAAAATGCTAAGTTTCTGCAGACAAGCTGTAAATCAGTTATAAGACTTTTGTGGTTCAGTGGCTGTTGATAAACTACAGCTTGGAAACCACAGCCATAATTTTAAATTACTTTGAAATATGTGGATAACCATGCATTAAAAATCTAATTTGGATCAAGTATGCAGCACTGAAATAAGGCATCAAACATACAGTACCAAAATATAGCAATTACAATAAAAAAAGACAAGAAACCAAAACCAGTAAAACTTTTTCAGAAAACTTTAACAGAGCCTAAACTGGCTGCCTCTGTTCTTAACTCTGTGCTTCCTCGTGAGTCATTCTTTTTTCCTAATGAAGCCTTCAAGAGGGTAAGACAGTGTCAAGGTGCTACTTGACACCGTTCCACAGTCAAGGCACCAACTGCCATTTTTGTTCAATGAAAATGCACTGCATAAATATAACATACGGTAATGATAAAACAGAAACAAAGTATTTCTACAAATCACTAATTTGAGAGTTATCAAAGAATGCACAAGAATATTATCTATACTGTAAAAGATTCTGGTAATAATGGATTACTCTCCAGGAAGAAATATCGATATGACACCTAGTCAGAAAAAAACCCCATTTATTTAATTCAGGAGACTACTGTCAAATCCTTGCTTTTTTTTTCCCCCCTGCCTAAGAATGAGCGAATCAGCTGCTTCATGGCACAAATTCCTCCTTAAAATGGGGATAATAATTTTAATCAAGGTGCACAAATGATGGAAATAAAGGAGATGGTATTAGATTTACAGACTGAAGAATGGACTTTTCTCACAGTCCTAGTGCTCTGTTTTAATTCAATATCCATGCACACTTGATTTAATTTAAATTGAAAATATTTTTTTAAATGTACATTATTCCATTCCTCAAGTGGAATGCCTTTCTGTTGCAATGAAACATTTTAAAATTCTTGGACAGATTTTGCTTTTGGAACCACAGTTCTTGAGTACTGTCAAAATTACAACTCTTCATTCTTATTTACCATGCAGGGGAAATTGGAAATTTAAATGATTTGAAGAAAATTAAAAGTCTTTCTGCAGTAAACAGTTATGTAGAATACGCTTGTGAATTCTAGACTGTGTCCTTGTAAAATTGTATTAAATATGCCTGGATTTTTTTTTCCTGAGGATTATAGAAACCATTTTGCCTGTTATGCAACTTTGAATTTTAATTTTTCTGAAAGTACAGAAGTTGTTCACCTTTGGGCTTCTCACTGTGATCTGACTGGTAGTATATCTAAAGAGTTGCTGATAAGCTATCAATTTTTTAATGAAACATTCTCATTTTCAGAACAAGGCAAAAACTCAGCAATGTCTATATTACAGGGCAAAATGGACCAACTTCTCGTTTCGTGCATTTGATGTTATGTATTGGAAAAATTAAAATTAAGTCAAGGGTTATTTTCAGGTTATATCACCGAAGATGTAAAAGGAAAATTACTAATTTTTATTTCAATTCCCAAACTATATTCTTGTGTTGCACTAGCAAGGTTTTCACATCAGTAAAGAATACGGGTACTCTGCAATTTAGTAAAAAATATTTACATTTTTTTGCTACCTGAAGTTTAATGTTTGGACTACAGGTTTGCGTAGCAGCCACTGTTTCTGCACAGCGTCACTCACTCCCAATGTGTGGCTGACAGCAGGGATCTCCAGTCCAGAGCACACGCTGAACTGGAAGACAACTGCTCCTTGTGCCTGAGCTGGAAACCAGAAAACCACTGCCCCACAGGGACTAAATCAAGCCACGCGTTCAGCAGCAGCATGAAGCTCCTGTTTTGCTCTATCTTGTCTTTACAAGGTGAGAACTGAGCAAACAAGAAAGTAACTAAATTCCGAATTCAAGACAAACTGGGAGATGCTTCTGCTAAGGAGGAGGAGGTTTTATGTCTCATGTTGCTTTCAGAACTCAGTGGAGGCCTGTAGGGACACCTACTCCTGCTCTTGTGTAAGGGAAGATGGATTTTGGAGCATTGTTCTTGAGAAGTTGACAACATTTGGTATAATGCCATGATGCTACACGAAGAATATCGTGTCAATATTCTGTGGCAAAAGACAGCAGTCCCCACGAGCTCAAAATTCACTAAGAGTCTGTAAGTAGAAGGAGCTGATGATCAGGTCATACTCCAAAATCACCAATGTGATTCTTGGATTTATCTTTTTTCTTAAATGCCAACTCAGAAAAGATTCAATAGTAAAAAGTTCATTTCATAACTTAATATTATTACTTTCCACAAAAATGAAATTACTATTAACTATTTTTATTTTGAGGAAAAATTCTTCAACCTTCAGGGACTGGTAAAACTTATATTTTCCACTGGATAAAACCATTGATAAAATTTCTTTTGGGAAAAGTCACCCTTTTTATTGTTGTTGAAAGTTTCAAAGGAATAATATATTTTAATTTCACCAAGTTAATATTTTCTAATGGCAGTACTGTGTCAGAAAACGTTTACTTGACAAACATAACTGCTTTATCTTTAAAGCATACAGCACTGATTTTAAGATTTATTTCTTTTGCTAGTCAAAAAACTATTAAAAAGAGGAGCTGTACAGATGCATTCAGGATATACATTGTATAATAGGTCTCTTCTATTTCTGATTTCAGTAATTCACTGAAATATTTATGGCCTTGCCAGAACAATGAATACACAGAGTTATCGCTTTAGTTATCATTCTGCTGCTCCTTTCCAAGCAGCTCTTCCAGTAAGGAAGAAAAGGTTCATTTCTAGTTTATTAGCTGAAAGAACATTAAAGGTATGCTATCCTCCCAATGCAGAATTGTCCCCACAAAGATGATCTTGCAGGAAATAATCTTCTCTTTCTGATACTAAAAATATAAAAAGACAGAGCAGCATTAGCTTCAGCAAATGCTAGCAATCAGACAGTATCCTTGGGGTCAACAGAGGACTCGTATTTTGATACTCAGTCTCTGCAAACGCATCTTTAACATCGCTAGCCTAATTAACAAAAGCCAAGTTAGCCAGGGTATGCCCACCCACTTTACAATTACATCTGGATTCTGATGTACAAAAATAAACCAAAAAGTGCTGCGGGGGGGAACGGCCCATACTTACACATTAGCTTTTTCAGAACTCTCCTGATGAACTACAGCCAATTATCTGTACAAAACTAGATAGCACTATTGTAGCTTTAATTTCAAGAACAAAATAGTAATGATGTATATGACATTAATTCTGTTTTAATAAACAAACACACCAAAGCTGCAACAAATAAATAAAAGCAATATGAATACTTAACAGTATTAGCTCTTCTCAAAATAGCAAAATTGTTATTTGCAAAGACTTACGACTCTTAAGTTATAACTTTGTTCCATCCACACTGTCAAAAGAACGGGAAGGGCCAACTAACCCTTTGCTTAATATGGAAAACTGTTGGCAATTAAGCATAATATAGTTAAAAAAACCCTAAACTGAGGAATGGGACAGATTTTAATGCCTGACATGTATGACTGTGGTCCAAAAATCAAAAGCAACTTAACCATCAAGAAGCACAAATGGGTGCTGACCTCCAGCACTTTCCGTTGCCTTCTTTTTATAGGTATCAGGATACAAGGAAAACGAAGGCAAAAACTGGGCAACTGAACTTCTGCAGGATCTTCATCAGCAAATGTATAGTGACTACTGTGACTAGCAAGATGAGTACCAGTAAGGTAAGAAGGATTTTTAGAAACTATGTTAATTTGAAGATTGTTTTAGTGAACATCAGCATGACTGTCATGTGCCAGATCCCAGGCTGACAACAGACTAAAGGAACACAATGGGAAAAAATAGTTCAAAATGCGCTGCTTGAGGTCCTGCTGAGCAGAGAAGCAGCTTCATAGCTCTTAATGGATACTGATGACTGGGATTATATCAACAAGAGCAAGATTGTATTTTTGGATAGAAATTTCAGAGGCAGTCAGGAAATTAGCAGTCAAAATACTTGAAAGCTGCATTATGCTAGTGCACATTTCAAAATGCCGAGTGCCTGCTATTTTATGAAGAGGTAAGTATGTTCCAGGGTTAATGAGATTTTCGCCATTACCAGTACCAAGTATTTCTCTTCTAATTTTGTAACAGAAAAGAAGAAAACGCTTTCTCAATTCTTTTTTGCTTTATTTGAACCATATGGACTACTAAGTGCAGCCAGCAACCACTTTTAAACGCTACAGTTCTTGCGCTGAGGCATTATTATCCTTTGTATGATGAAAGTAATTTTCTTTATGTCTTCAGGAGATGCTTGTATTCTACAAAGCAGAAGGGCCTCTCAAGACTTACTTTCTAAAAATAGCTTACAGTCTTTCAAGAAGGTGAAGGATGGATCTTTACAGGGATGAGCTTGATTATTCTGTTTATTACGGTCTTATTTGCATTTCTGGATCTTGAAGATCCTGTAGAAGTATGCACTGGAAAACAAGTTGGTTTTTTCTTAGAGTCCTCATTTGAAGAATCGCCAAACTGACTTCACAGAGCTGTCATTCAATCTACAAAGCTCAAAACTGATCTGCAGCGTTATCACAAGGCAGTATGTTCTTGGACATTTTCAGGAATACACTGAACTTCTTTAAACCTCTTCCCTCAGGCAAAATGTCATGCTATTATGGAGGAAGAAGACAGTTTGTGTGGCTAATTCATAAATATGTCATTTTGACCTGGTTATCAAGGATGATCTTTAACAAGGGAAGCATTTTTCTTTTGGAAGAACACTCCACAGCCTTGTCTTAGTAGCTAGGCTTTGTTTCCCATCTATTGTGAATTAATCAAAAAGGTATTTTGGTTAGGGCTACTTTACTTCACGTTGTACAAAATGAAGCAAATAATGAAAGAGAAGTTCTGTTTAGGAGCTAAAATGGTGTTGCCCAGCTAAACATTTTTATCAACTTAGCAATTTCAAAAATACTAGCTCCAATTCTCTACGAATTCATTAACAATTTATTATGTTGCGGACATCCTTCCAGAATAAAGGAAAACCTTCAGTCTGAAATGTAATGTCTATTCTACTTTTTATTTGATGTATGGTATTTATGAAATGCTCCATACCCAAGAGCCCCCTTTTTGACAGCCCATCTGCAAGAAAACTGAAGATCACATGGGAAACATTTTGTGAGAATCTGGTATAGAAGACTGCAGACAGAATGCTATTAAATAGTTACTCTGCCTTAACTAAAGCGAGTGAGGTTTCAAGCTTTAATCTCATACAGAAGCTCGTCAGAGCCCAAATCTATCTGTAATACTCTCCAAATCAGAATGAACTCAGAAGGATGACGTTCAATCTTTAAATCCTTCTCTGCAGAGCTATTTTTAACCCTCAGGTTCATAAAATGGATCCCTGCTGTGGCTCCAGAGCTTTCTAACATGTATCCTACCTATTATGTTTGCCATGGCCACACGTTAGAAGTCAGCTGCATTTAGAACTAAAGGTTTTCTTTGCACAATTTCCTGTGCAGTGTGATAGAAACAACTCAATGTGACAGAACTCTATCATTGTCACTGGTGGAAAACCAATTACCTCTTCTTCTGGCCACTGTATTCTTTTCACTCGCACCAGTAACTCTAACTCTCATATTCTGGACACTTCTGAACATTTTTTTTATCTTCTTATTTTGCTTTCTTCTCCATAGACTGATGTAATAATTAAGTGTTGCATAAATAATGTCAAATAAGACATTTTTCATATCTTGAAACATTTCCTCAACAAATATATTTATTCAGTCCCTTTCTAAATGAATTGCCAAACGATGTAAAAAGGATATTCAAATCTTTGATACAATGATTATTGTCAACCACAATCCACAGGCTTTCCAAAAACTCCTGTCATGTGTCAGGCCATTTCTGTTTCCTTTTTGCATACCAGTCCATCTAAGCTGCATTAGAACTGACATGTCTGCTCATCTGTAGGTAAGCATGACCAAAATATACAATCGTTTCAATGATCTGGACCTGGAATCGTACAATAAGCCACAGTTGTTTCTTAGATTTCCAATTGCATGCAATTTATTACAGTAACTGCTCATGAGCTAGCATAATTTTTACCAATGGGAACAGATTTCTGTTCTGGACCTGAGGTTATACATGTATCTCCAAATGAAACTGCAGGCTACATTCACTCCCTGCAGCAATAAAATCTTCATTAAGACACTTTGATACATGTTCATGTAAATTCAGCAGGATAACATTTTGTAAACATTCTGGTATGAAAACAGAGTATTACAGTCAGGAAATTCTGCTAGTTTTACAGGATTCTGAAAATCTTCATATTCCTCAATTTGGCATTAATTTTCTGCTTTAAATTTTCCAGGAAAAAAAATGTACCCTGGAAGTACTTAATATTCTAATTACAGTTTGATGAAAGCGCACACTGAACTGACACCGAACCTGCACTCTCCTCTGGTGCTATGAATGATTTATTTTTCCGGTTCACATCCAATTTTCACTAAAAATATCTATCTTCTTTGGTAATTAATTGATAGATGATTTAAAAGCTCTGGAGAAGGGCATTTCCTGAATTCCACATTTAAAAATCCTTAACAATAATGGTCTAACTAAGAATGCTCTTTCTAAGAGGAGAAATCTCATTCTGATGCACCCTTCACATCTTAGAAAATGGATCTATATCTGTGTCCTTTAAAATACAGAGTTATTACAGTTTATATTCCAAAGTCCTGTTGACAGACTGAATTCACCACTTTTATTTAAACCTCATCAAGGTCAATGGAAATATTCCCACCAATAAGTTTCAGGTGATGTCTTTTGAGACAAGGAAACCCAGGTTCTCTAGAATCCCATGTGATGCTGAACTTCTGATGTCTTTCTCCTAATGTTTAGATCAAGATGATCTTGAACTACACAAAGTCCTTGGCATATTGTTTTTGGAAGAGTGATGAATGCTATTAAAAGAATCAAAATATCATTTTAATATTACACTTTCATTTTTCCTTTCATGAGGTCTTTGCTAGATAATAGCCTGTTGATGAACCTGAAATTAAAGAGACTGTGCAAAAGGCAAGGGAAACAGAAGAATAAAACTAAAAAGAAAAATTGAATCCACTGAGTGATCTCTAAATGATCTGCTCCATGGCAGCAAATCACTGATGTCCCCAATACCATCCACTGGCTTTTCTGCACTCTGTAACAGGCGACTAATTTCAGCTTGCATAGAACTTACCAGTTGTCCAGTCAACCCTTCTGGAATGGGATGAAATGTACTGTTTATCTCTGAATTATTAGGTCTTTTCAGACCTAATAGGGAAAACCACTTCTAACCCTAGACAGATACTAGTTTTTCCTCATTCTGTATCAGTCCTAGGAAGTACCAACTAAGCCTTAAGCACCCAGAATTAAGCCAGCTCTGTAATCTTGGAATGAAATGAAAAAAATAATACAGTGAACAAATTCTACTGGGTGAAGGACACAACAGAAAAGTCGCCAAATCACCATATGAAAAGTCATAGAATCATAGAGCAGTTTGGGTTGGAAGATCATCTGCCATGGGTAGGGACACCTCCCAGTAGACCAGGTTACTCAAAGCCCATCCAATCTGGCCAGTCCAGTTGTAAGAGAAGGTTCTGACCATGGGTAGAGTAAGTTTAGGTTATGGTAAGGGTTAGAGTTAGGAAAACAAGGGTGACAGCCCTTTGCAGCAGCAGCTCTTTTCCTGTGTTCATAGGTCTTCTACCATTCTGAAAGACACAGAACTCTAGACCCCTTACCTATAGCACAGTCCTAAACCAATCTGAAAAGAACCTCTACTCAGGATCCTTTTTCCACATTTGGGAAAAAACCTCAATATGGCACCCACTGAAACACGCTACTCTCAGTTAGCAAGCAAGATGCTAAAGCCACATTTGATGGAAGAACAGAAGTATTTCTGCGTGTGTATACACGCAGACACACACACAAAGACGCACACGCTCACTCACAATCTACTTCCAAAATGGCACGGACAGACTTGGCAAGGTCTCTGGCTTCTGCTGCAAGAGCTGTTGTGACAGTGGGTCCAATCCTTCCCAACCGTGCAAGAAGCGCTTTAGTAGATAAGGTTGTTCTTCTATCACTAAGAGAACAAAAAATAGTGGTTTTTTGTAACATTATAGAAGAAATGGTTACTTTTACTAAAGTAAACTTGTATTTCTACATTGGTTTTGGTCTCATTGTATGAACAATATACTACCAAACTGATGGGTTTTCCTCAGAAGCAGTTCTGTCTGTACAAGAACGGTATTAGGAAAGTTCAATTCAATCAACATTCACATCTCGAAATCTAATGTCAAAAACTCAGTGGGTGTCTGGAAAGAAACTTACTTAAAAGTAATTTTCATATTAGCATTTAAGAAGGGACACTACTCCACAGCACCCAATTCTTATCTTTTGTTACCTAGTCAGTCACTTTAGCTTTGTGTTTTATACTTTAATGTATTTACTAAAATATAGTCTACAAACTTTATAAAATACACAACATCACTCTTGTGCACTGCAAATGGGAATTGCACTTAATTGATTAGAATTAGCATATGAGAACACAGACATCTACAATGTAATAGTTGATTTGATCCTGCAGATTTTTTAAAAATAAAGTTCCAGATAACTTCACTTAAATAAATTTTATTTCCTTGAGAGTTTTACTGAAAAAGATGGCAGAACAGAGACCAAATGACTCTACTGCTACATAAATATTAATTAATTGAACACTATCTGGGATATATAGGCACAATCACGCTGATATTCTGAAGGATCAAAGGCTGCTCTAAATCTTGTTGAATATTCCTAGGTTCCTTTTTAAACAAGAAAAGTAATAAAACTTAAATGGATATACATGTTATCAATTTATTTATATGCTACTGGCTTAATGATGATGCAGAATTGCTTGGGCAAATCTAAAAAATAAAATAAAAAAATAATTATAACCCACTGTTAAGGCCCCTTGCAATTTTAATTAATCCTTAGCACATTATAATTACTTTATGGAAACATTCAGACAAGCATAGCTATGTAATTACTAACTGTTTTAATTTAATTCTGAGGTTTTTAATGAAGCTGAATCCTAAAAGCCTAATTTATAATTCATGACAATCTTCCTCCTCCAATAAAATGACACTCAGAAACATACAGCAAAAAATATAGGAAAAATAGCTACAAGAGTTTGAAACAACAGTAGAGTTTTTTCAATATTAGTGTTGCCATTTAAATATTAGTAACTATGTCATTGCATTACCTTAAAACTGTCGAGGAAGTAGAGTTATCTGAAAGTATTTCATGCACAACCTGTTGGCCATAGTCAAGAAGTTAAATTGACACAGTCAAAAAGTTAATACCTTATAATTCAATGTTCTCTTTGGGTGTGGGGAATTTGATTTGTAATTAAAGAGTCTAGCCTCTCCCAACTAGAAGCGTAGAAGTAAAAATCAAAATATTATAACCCCTTTAAATGAAATAAATAAAATAAAATAACTTTTTTTTGTTATGTAATATTTCAAAGTATTATCAAATATTACATTTTCTGCCTTTTTTCTCTGGGGAATTCCACAGAAATTGATATGAGTTTGTGAAAAATTAGGTGAAAAAATTGATCAGTTTCATTTGTTTAGTATACAGCAAAACATAAATATTAAGTAAATTCCTACATGGATCCGTACACTTATAGACCGTCTTTATAAATGAAAGTCAAAGTTACCTCTACAAATTGCAGCAATTTTTCAGTAGCCACCTCAAAGGTCTTCCTAGCCGATTCTGATTTCCGCAGCTGGCAGTCAAGCACTGTTACTCTCTTTCTCAAGTCTTGTATGTTATCCTGGGAGAGACATTTTAAGGTTTTTATTCTAATAATTTTCCCCCAAGGCTCACACAGATACATGGTGTGAACTGAAATAGATGCCTGGTATGTTTAACACACATTCTTTTCTACCTTTCTGAAAAACACAGCTGCTCCCAAGGGAGGTACGCCTGATCTACGAGTAAATCAGCTCCCATTCTGCAACAGATTTTGCCAAATGATATAAAGGTAAATTGAAACTGGCAGCTAACGACAGTGCTTGGGCTGAAATATAAGGAAGTTTGAACTGATTCATGAATGGATGAAAACAACCAACCTGATGATGACAGTATCTGTCAGCAGGGTGGCATCAATAGCCAGTATGTGAACAAACTCAGTCTACCAGTTTGCATGTACATCCTTTGGCCAACAGAGTAATTATGGCATATCTTGGAGAAAATTACCCCCCTAGGGTTTATCTATGTGCACTTGTATAACCTATTGATCAGTGTTATGCATTCCTCTGTACTTCAGCTACACAGAATGTGAGTCCCATTAGATCAAGTTCTAGAGGCTCAAGGGTTCAGCTTGAGTCCCGGAGTTCGTGCGAGAGGACCACGAGCGAAGTCTTCACATGTATATGGGCAAGTTTGTTTAGCTCAGCCGTTTGCTGAACAGAAGATCTAGACCAAAATACTCTCCAAAATTAAGAATATATCACTATCATTAAAAATATACTTTTACATCACTGTAGGTGATCTGTTCTGAAAAATCCTACTCAAATATTTTATTCCTTGGCATGCTTTGAAACGCCTCACTGGAGATGAAGCGGTTTTAAAATATGAGGCTCAATTAAAAAAAAATATATAATTTTTGGTGGGATACTGTTAGTAGCATTAAACTGATTATCTTGATTAAATCTAAATTTACTTAAGAATAGTATGGGACTTTATAATGTTATTATTTGCCTAATAGAAACATAAAGATGAAGGCCATTTTTACATAAATACAAAAGCATCCAAATATACCTATAGGCTTTATAGACAATATATCCGCAGTCCAGAAAATACTCCATTCTTTAATGCTTGAGAGGTGCCATTTTGACCTATGACCCACATAGGCTTCTAGCTCCTGTTTTTCGAGCCCAAAGATATCTGGATAAAGGAAGACTCATACACTTCACATTACCCCCTTCACTACCCATCATTCCAGTTATTGAATAATACAAGACAAACAGTGACCTACTTTAGAAAAGCAGATGAAAAGAAAATGAAAACAAGATACATGACAACAGCGAGGAAACCATGGTAACTACGACAGGCGACTGCTTTGCTTACTTTATTTTGGCCAGAATGATCAGTGAGCTGAGCCTTCAGCTCTACAATTTCAGCTTCTAAGAGGTGAATTACTTCTTCATAGTCCATCTCCATTCCACGAGCCTGCCTTTGTGCAGCTTCTGCAAGATGAATCCTACTTCGCAGGGCTCTTGTCTCTTCTACAGCTGCCTTGGCTTCCTACAGATGACAGGATTTAATTGAAAAGTTACAACTCCAGCTACAAAGAAGTACAGATTTAGCTCAAAAAGTACTGCAGTTGGCATGAGGGCTACCTTTTAGTATTCATGGTTAGATAGTTCAATTGCTAAGTTTTAAGTGCACGATGTTCAAACAGAAAACCGGTATTTACAGAGAGAGATAATTTTCCTAATAAATTAAATCACAAATTCTATGATTACTGTAAATCTAATTGAATGAAAGGTTTTCTAGAAATGCATCTGTAAATCTGCCCCATCATTTTCGTACTAAAAAAGTTCTTTAATGAGATGTTATTTCCTTTTACTATTATTGCCTGAATTCAGACAATTCAGAGTTCGCACATCACATAGATGGACTTCTAATGCAAGTATTCAGTTGACATTGTTCTCAAAATAAAGTGCTGGGTTTTATTTTTCTGCCTACTTCCTGCTCATATTGTCATCCTGTCACTCACTGAAGAGTGTTATATAAAATTTATATAGAAATAATGTATAGAAACCAGAAAATTAGAAACTGTTAGCTTTTAATTCAGCCAAAGTAAACCCTAAATGCTGCGAAATCTGATTTAGAGAAGGATATTGCTCAGTTCACTTTACTACTGAGTATTAACGCAAGTTAAGTTTGATTTGTAGATTTTAAAAGTCAAAGTAAAGGTCTGGACAACTGATGAGTTTACACTAGGAAAAACCAAACAAACTGCTCATTAAAACACGTACATACAGATTCACTGGCACCAAAAGCAGTAAAACATCTTCCCCCTTCACTTTTATTAATCTGTGGAAAAATTCACTTCATGTGAATTTCCTGAATCCTTAAAGTTATAAGCTTTAAATATACTAATTCACAGAGCTAGAAATTCTTTGTACAAATTCCTCAGCTCAGGATACTCAGGTGAATATCCTATTCCTAGTTTATCTATCGTATTTTATTATTACAACTATATCCTGGTTGGGAATGGGACTAGAGGGGAAACAGACAGGGAGAACAAACAGAGAAGAAACAGATGCTAAGAATCTGCAACAAGTAGGAAATAATATTCTAGAAACTAGACTGTTTCTGAAAAACCTAAATGACCAAATCTTTCAATTTTTGTGGAAGAAATGTCATATAATATTTGACAGGTGTCATTATATAAACGTCTAGAGAGCTTACAAAGGAAGATTTAATTCTATTATTTCATAACTTAGAGGTATTTGTTCTGTGCAATCAATATTCTTCAAGTCAGGTTTTCCTATGATTTTTCATAACGTTTTCTCGATAAAATGATCTACCCATCTCAGTTCCAGATGACTTTTAACCTGTACACTCTTAGCCTTAATAAACAATATATATTTATTTCAGGCCGTAAGTAAACTAATCTCAATGACATACATAGGACATCACCATCTTCATATTTATAATGGTTTTGCAATATAATACCAATTTGGATGATTGCCAGGGACATTCTGGTCTCTTAGAAAACAAAGCATTAAAAGAAGCAATCACACACGTAGCAAAGAGCAACATCACTAGTGAACACAGATGCCACTGGAGTTATATAGGTTAGAGGTTTCTGTTACAGAAACACAAGGGATAAGAGATACATTTAAATAACCTTTAATTTTACAGCAAGTGTATTGATTTTTGGTGGTGTTTTTTTTTCTTCTTTTCTTTTGGAAGCACAAAGCATTAGATGAGCCTATTCTACACGATGATCATCTCCACCTGGAAAGACAGACTACTCAAAAGCTTATCGCTGCATGTCTTTCTGGTATTTGGCCAGTTTGTTTTACAGTTCTCTGTTCGCACAGCACTAAAATCTGTGCAAGGGGCCATTACTGAAAGCACTCGCTGAAAGACCACCAGAACAATCCACCCCTCCTGAAACCTGCTCACAGCAGTTCTTTTTCCTAGAAACAATTCAGAGAACACAGGGGCTTCTTAGAAGTTAGGAATCTACATCCGTAGAGGTCAAAATTACTGCTGCTCCAGAAGGCATTTTCTTGCCACTCTAAGAAACTGTGACTCACCAGCAGGAGAAGCTGGGCCCTACTGATCCCAAGGACCATTTGGTAGCCTTCAGTAACAGGCTGGAGGTGGGAAAAAGGCTCTTAGAAACAAATGGAAAGATGCTCCGATGTTAAGTTTGACTAATGTAAATGAACACAGAGGCCTTGACAAGAGGCGGCATCTTAAAAATGCACATGTAGGAACTATTTAAGTAAACTGACATCAGAAAAGTCATGGAAAAATTGCTATAATGAAAAGGGAGGTCTTCATTCTGAAATAAGACCTCCTTGAGATAATGATTTAATCTCTTATAATTCCGAATTGCCTTTACTCCTTCATTGTTTTTTCAGAAACCCAACTGTTGAATATTAATTTCTCTATAATAGTAGACTAAGTATGACCAGATTTCAACCGTGAAAGACCTAAAGGAATAATTAACGAACAATGGATTCTTACACTACCGTGAAACGATTATCCACACTACAATTCAATTAGCAAAATTTTCTGACAAACCAGAGCTGTTTGCTAGAGCAGGGAGGCACAAAGGGAAGCCACACCGTCAGGTTTCCCAGCTCTACAGTTACTGAGGATGGTGCTTCAGTGACTCGGTAGGTTCTCTTATATTCTCTTATACCCCCAGCAGAAGAACAAATGGATCACAGCACACTTCAGCAATAGGTTCTCATGTCCCATTCGACTGCTTGTACAAAGGAAGACGCAACAGAAATGGAATCTGCAGCTGCTAATGTTCCATCTATATGAATGCTTGATGAGACCATTCGTCCTAATCTGGTATGATGCCACTACAACAAATAAGAAACTGTGGAGGAGAGAAACTGAATCCTTAAAGAATCGATTTGAGGGTACAGATTTCTTTCAAAGCCAGGTTCTATTTCTTCCTTGGATAAATTCAAGTGTCAAGAGAAGGTTTTATCCAAATATTACAGCCACTACAGACACTGGAACAAAGGTGTTCTTTTAAACTACATAAAAAAAGTGTAGTTACAATTCAATTATATTTATTCATTAATTTTAGAAAAATTGTATGCTGAAAACATCCTTTAAAGGAACTTTGAGTATCTTTACTATATATTAAAATAAAAAAGCTAATAAAAATAAAATAAAAATAAACGAAATACTTCTTTCAGGCAGGGTGAAATAAATTACATACTGCTTCCAAAATAGCAGCCATTCAAGTCCTGGTCTTCAAACTGACTCTTTTCCCCCCAGAAAGCACAAGCATAGAATGGCAAGTCCAGCAGTAGGGGACACCACAGTGGTAGGACGTTTCACATTTACTATGTTTAGCTGAGGTGCTTCAGCTGGCAATAACTGCATTAAAAAGTCGTAGTAAAGAAGAGCTCACTGAGGTTGGTATGAGCCAGGACTTTCAGGCAGCACAGAATACAGTCAGACTCATCCAGGAAGCCAAAAGACACCATTACAGATTTCACATTCATGATGTTGACAGGACTTCAGGTACACAAAAGTGCCTTTCTATGTTTTATGCCAACTACAGCTTCCATATGATTTCAAGGAAGACCTAAAGATAGCGCTGTATCACAATCTCAAAGTAAAAATACATCAATTAAGATATCTGCATTATGATAGACCAATATAAGAAAATAATTACTTCCTCATTTCAAATTTAGCAGTATTTCTAATCTTAGGAGTTTGTTTATCCTGTTAGCTACCGATTCAAGCACCACTTAATGAATGGGTACTAACAAAACATGTCCATTAACCAGAATATTTGTACGTCTGTTCTAATTAAGCTGTCATCTCTGCAATTCACAATTAGTAGACAATAGAAATACCACAGAAGATACTCCTATATATGACTGGTAGCCTGTATCTTCATTCAAAAACATGTTTCTTCAGGAAAGCAGTGCTTTTTTTTTAAAAAAAAAGTTTAAATTGTACTGAATTCAGAAGACCTTGAGCACATACTTAAGTTGGTTTGTTTGTTTACTTTTAGTCAGGCCATTAGGGCTCAATAATGTACTCATTAACTCATTTCACTACCTTCAGCTCAAGCAGGAATGCATCGCCATAAGCTAAATGGCAACTTGTACTGTGAGTAGCCTATTTTTTTAAAACTTCGTATCACCATCAATCTCTGTGTCAATATTGGTTCTGAACTACAGAAATATATATAACACACTTGAAAATGCACCAAGTATAAACAGAACTAAAATTTCCATTAAAAGCCTGCTTGTACCTCCTAAAATAGGTCACACATTACATATGTAATTACATATAATTTATTATTTCTCTTTCATTTTGCTGTTCAACAGCATTTAGTTAAAATGTGTACTAGACTAGCAGAGTATTTATCCCCTGGAGTTTTGTACTGCAAAGCTGACCTTCACCATCACATGGCAGCACCGGACACAAAAATAAAAGCAGGAGGACCTCAGGTGGTAGGAAAAGGGCATTGCTGCCACTGAAACCAGACCATCTTAAACGGCCTGTGTCCAAGTCTACCTGCCCAAGAAGAGCAGGTATGAGAACTGAAATACTCAGTGCAGAGGACCAGGTGTCCATACTGTTTGTGTTTTGGGGTTTGTACTTTGTACTAGCGTTAGTCTAGGCTGACAGACTGAACACCTGCTCCAGTCCAGAGCAGCAGACTGAACACCCATTAGCGGATGGAAACATGAAGTGCACTACTGGAACGTAGTTCCCGTTAAATCTTATCCAAAAAAGAATCCAATCTATTTCCCTGCTGTCCCACAGCATACTGATGGCAACATCACAGTACTCATGGAAAAAGCTTTCAAGCAGTTCTCTTATATTCAAGGAATAAAAGGTGATAATGCAGATGCTGAAAAAATCTACATATATGAGCAAAAATGCAAAACTAATCTTAATATAGCAGTACACAGAAAGATTTTTAAACTGTATCTTGGATTTTTACATATGACAGGTGATGGGACAGATAGCCATGAGAAAGCTACAAGGAATGCATGTAGTAGTACTGGAGTGAAGAAAGGCGGGCAGCTCCTAGGAAGAAAAGAGCTGATGGGATGATGTTCAGTAGAAGCAGGAATCAGGAAAGTTGCTTGGGTTTGAATTCAGGCTATAAATGACATGAGACTTATATACAAGCATCAAGAGAGAAAGAAGTGCTCCCTTCTCCCTTCCACAAAACCCAGCAAAAATTAAAAAAGACAATAATTATATTTTCAAAGAATTTCAACATACTTGCTTGACTGTTTGTAGCTCCTCTGTTAACTGTTTTTGTAAATTCACAGATTCAGACAACTTTTCCTGTTCAAAAAAAGGCAGAAAAAAAAAAATAATTAGGTCTGAAAGAGATAAGAGTTTTCATTCCTAAAACCTAATTAGCTCTTTCAAAACCACAGGTAGCAATACTATATTTCTATCAACGTACTTACTGCCTTCTGTACAACTACTCTGTTTCCAGGCCATGACGTTAGTCACAGAATCGCAGAATGCTATGGGGTTGGAAGGGACCTCTGGAGATCATCTAGTCCAACCCCCTGCCAAAGCAGGCCCACCCAGAGCAGGTTGCACAGGAACATGTCCAAGAGGGTTTTGAATGTCTCCAGAGAAGGAGACTCCACCACCTCTCTGGGCAGCCTGTTCCAGGGCTCTGCCACCCTCAAAGTGAAGAAGTTCCACTTTATGTTTAGACGGAACTTCTTATGCTCAAGTTTGTGCCCATATAATCAGAAACACACATATTTAAAAAGTTCTGGTGAAAATAAGAACCAACAGCTTTTATAAAACCTGTGACAAAACCAAATTTTTATCTCTAAAACCTAGTTTTTCAGCGAGTTCATTGATACTGTTGAAGTTTCTTGAGCATCTGAGGATTGTTTACTGCACATTTCTGTGATATAAGTAACATACACATTTTAAGTCTCTTGTTACCTAGCCACCTAGCAAATTAGCAGAATAAAGATATTTTTGTGGCTTTAACAGATTGCTGTACAGACTAATATTCACGTCAAGTTATTTTCAACATTGTATTTTTGACCATTCTTTCACTCACCTACTTATACCAGAAGCCTGTAGGTACACCACTTTCAAAAGGTTAAAAGTTCTAACAAAGTTTTTAAAAAAAAAAAAAAAAGTGCTATAAAAGGATAAAGATTCTCATACTGAGTCAGACCAGTATCAAGTATTTGGCTGTAGATTGTTAAGGGAAGAGTATAAAAAATGAGGCAATTACAGATTGATCATGGCCAGTTTTCAACATCAGCAATTTAGGGACTTGTGAAGTATTCACTACTTCAATGTTCAATGAAAAATGGGTTCTTTCATTTCAGTACAAAATTTTCAGAACGAAGAACAGGTCTTTGGGCACGTCAATGCAATGTTTTTGTAATCTATAGCAAGAACAAATTTTTTTGGACCAGGAAGCAATTTACAGAATTGCCTGTATCCTGGGATCAATTTTCCAGTCCTGTCCAAGATCAACAGTCAGGAAGGGTGAAGGCAGAACCAGAATTTTTTGAGTTCTCAAAACAGAAATTGAGGACCATATGACCATGGTTGTAAGCCAGGGTATTATAAAAAATAAATATATTTGTTCCTTTAGGTCTTCTATATTTTGGACTGTGAAAATTTGTATTAATTTTGAAAAGAGATTAATTCATCCTGCAGTTCTGACTTCTTTTAAAAGTATTAGCATATGCTCAGACACTGCAGATACTAGGATCACACATTTCTAAATAAAATTGCTATGCAAATCAGTCACTTCTCCAAATTCACTTTTGTGAAATGACTGCTCAGTCTCATTTCTCTGTAAACCAGATTTAAAAAATGTGTTAGTATTCAGTATAACAAATAAAATTCATGGTCTCCAGAAATATATTGTAAGCATACAATCTTTAAACATTAGGACTGTTTGCTTTGCCTTTTTATTTACTCATCAAAAATTGCAAATTCAAAAGAAAAACAATAAATTACTATATACACTCAAAGAGAAGTTAGTCTCTTGAATAATTTAAAGCAAATAAAAATTAATTTTTACCTTTAATTTACTAATTTCTTTTAAAGCTTCATTTCTTTCCTTCTTAAGTCTTTCCACGTCATCCTCCAAAGAATCACAGGTTACACACTGTGTGTATTTAAATAAGTAGGTTAGAATGTATTACTAACTGCATCTTCGATAATCTTTAACATCTAATCTTAAAAGGTCTTGTTAAAAAAATGAGAGGATAACCTTAATTTTAAAATAATTTAAAGCTCTGAAAATACTAAAAATGTTTAAGAAAATTCTGACCAACTTATCTTCCAAAGGAACAATTATTTTTCCTATTAAAAAGGATTAATAAAAATATTTTTAAAGTACCAAGAATACAACACTAATAGCTCATTTTCTTCAATGTTTTAAGTAATATATAACTTTATTACAGTATTCCTATGCTGCAAACGCTCTTTCTTAAAGATGCTTCTAGAATAAAGTGATTTTCATGGTAGCAGTAGTTCAAATCACTGGGCCCGATACTTGTTTATCACTCACACAGGTAGTACCAATATGTATTCCATTAAGAAGCCTAAGTAAATCACTGTTGTTCATACTTACAACAAATCACAACATAATTACGTGAATTGCTTTTTGCAAAGTAGGTTGCTTTAAAAAGCTACACAGAAACTAGGTTATCTTAAAAAACACCCTGATACAGAGTGGTACTAAATATCTGCCCAAGATATGGAGTCATTTTACATATAATAAGCTTCCCAATAATCTCCTCCCAACAGTTAAACACCGTACAGGCACACATTTTACCTTTGAATCCAGCAAATTGGCAATTTCATTGACCCCAAATGTTAAAGACTTTTGGCCATCATCTGTTGCATTCGACTGCCTAGAGAACAGATTCCTTGAAACTTCAACGAAATCTAAAAAACAGGTTAGAATTTGTTGCTGTAGTCCACAAGTTCAGTTTAGTAGCAGTATCAGTAGATGCAACACAACTATTAATATCACAATGTGTGCCTATCCTTTATAAATGCCTTGTCTGTCCTCCGTAAGTTTTCTAAAGGAAAATATCAATCCTCTACAACTTTGTTTCTCTGAACAGAAACATTTGGTAAAGCTGGTAAAAATAAGAACAGAAATGTTCAAAACAGGTTTTGGGATGAAATACCCCTGAAACAAGTTGTGGAGGAGAAATGAAAACAAAAGGCAGCGCGAAGTTCACCTTGGAAGTACCTGGTTAGAGATGCTCTACATTTGGCAGATACCTGTGAAAAATTAAAAGAAATCTGCACCCCTGTTATACACCTGCCTTTCCCAGTGATTTGACCTTACTAGAGGGGACACAGTGTCTCTGCAGGAAAAAGAGAAAAATTTGTGGTAGCTCTCAGTTCGTAGTTTCCTTTGCAGGTCCTTTAAACCCCTGATAAAGATGTGGCAAAATAGATGTTGATCGAGTTGAAAGTTTTAAATACAAACACCACAGCAATCTCAATCAAAATGGCTTGGATCACCCATTTATTTTGAATGCATAAAAAAGAATTCTGCTACAGTATGAGAGAAAAATGGAAATATAAAGGTCAGTTTGTTTACACCACATAAAACCTAATGGAAGATCCAGTATCTTTCTCAATAGATACTTGAAGAGATAAGTACTTGAAAAATGCAGTGTCTTTTTAGGTGGTTAAGTACAAGAAATTATTTTTCATGTTCTAGTGTTTGATGCTGTTTTTCATAAACTTTAGGAAAAGTGAAATTTCCATCAGTTTTAACATCAGAACTATCATATGTCTCACAGTTTATGACAAATATTCTTAAATTGTTAGTGTCACCTACCGAAATTGTCATAACCAACAGAAGCAACTCATCCCCATCAGAATTAAGTTTAGCTACAAGAAGAATCATGATGGCCTCCACGTAAATCCCTTTCTATATGCATTAGTTGAAATGTTCTTGCTCCTCACAAACTAAGCAAGTTAAATAATCTGTCAGTTTAGTTGCTTCAAGAAATCTCTTTAAACCAGCAACAGTCTCCCAAGTAACGTTAGGAACAATTACAGTACCCTATTGCCAAGGCAAAAATTTAGGAATTTGTGAGCACAAAATCAAAACTTTCTCAAGGCTGCTCCTAATTGGATAAATTTGTGATTTGCTTTCCAATTACTTAGTTAAAAATTCCAAGCTTATTTTTTATTTATACAGTTGATAAGGTTCTTGCTTCAAAGTATCATTTTATTTGCAGTAGCAACCCAATACTGACAGAAAATATATTAATGGTTAGTATCTATTATTTCTATATTCCTACATATAATTATTCTCCATGGTAATTAACAAATTATTACCTCCAAAAGACACGGTTCCTTTAGAATCTTTCTGAAGTTGATGCCTTAGGGCTTGCTGCTGTTCATCTGTGGGCTGAATCCCAAGATAATTCAATGCCTGGAAGGAGAATACTTATTTTGGACAAAAAAAAAAAGGGCTAGGGATAATGACTACAGGGACATCGGGGAGTAATTGAAGAGCTATACTTCAAAGAGCCTTTGTATCATATACACTCTTACTGACAACACTTTTATTCCAGAGACACTCTGTGACTTTTCCTTCTAATTGAGAGATGTTCAGATATTATTTAACCTTGAATATAGATGAGTGTAATAAGCAAACCCCTTTGTCCTTAATAACTGCCTTAAAAATCCTGAGGGATGCTCAGATTCCCAGAAGAGTTAATCAGTAATTAGATTAACAAAAACAGTAATTTGCCCAATATATAAAATGAAATATTGGCTACAACCTGAAAGAACTATCCAAATAGAAAATTCAGTGTATGGTTTATACCTTAAACTTTATCAATCTAGAAATATTCTCCAGATGTTTTACAGGCGTCATGAAGGGGGAGAAAGGAAAACTCAAAAGATTGTAAGTATTTACCCTCTCCAGCCTTTCTGCTTTGAGACGAATAGTAGAGTTCCTTCCTTGCAGCTCATAATCATCATTCTGGCTGGGGGCAATAACTAAGAAGTAAAAAATTAAAATTAAACAATGATACAGTTGTAACTATTTCTTTAAAAAATTTGTTCTGACACTCTGCTCATCAAATGGTTGCCAGCTCAATACCCACCTGTCACAAATAACTGTTAATATTTAGATTGCTTTTTTTTCTTTTAAAAAGGACATAATTGTAATAAACAAAATCTAGGGGTATCAATCACTTAAACTATTTTTTTTTTCATACCCAAAAAGTGACAAGTATCAAATTAGCAGAAAGAAACCAGGAATAACTTTTAAGTGATCCATCAAGCATATGGCTTATACTTGTGGTATTTTCTCTTCTCTCAGAGATACACATTTACTCTGGAAACAGAAGGGGAAATGAACTTGCGAATTCCAAGAAAGACCTTCAAGACACACCCTCAGCATAATCAACAGCTCCCAAAAGCATATTTAGTGATCGGGAAAACACTGTGGAAAGGGAGGGAATGACCTGTTTCCAGCTAAGGGCTGTGTGGAGGTAGCTTAGCCTGAATTCCCGCAGGATTTTTTCCCGGAGAGGAACTTTTCCAAGAACTACCATCCATTCAGCCATCATCCATCATCCCCTCCTCTCCAGTCCTTTCACTCAGAAATATGTTTGCATAATTTTAGCTGGTTGCAATAATAGCTTATGGTGCAACTATTTCATTTCTAACATATAAACATGATTAAGCTGAGGAAAGAAGCTCGCAGTATGAAGCGGTCCATATGCAAGAATTCAGAATGATTGCCTTTTTCTTTTGGTACATGTGCTTAGTTTTAACGGAACTTGAGAAATGCAGTCACAGCTTTGTCATGTTTCAGACACACCTGTGGATACAACACAAGAAGCAGCAACCTTTGGGAGCCTTTAATCACACACAGCAGGCAAAAGGAGCACTTAACTATCAGTTTCTTCGGATTTTAGATGTGTATAAACAGAAAAAATTCCTTGGCTTGTTTTTTGCAGGAGAAAATGGAATACTTGTTTGCGTTTATTATTTATAAATGTAATTTAGATCTTAAGTCATTATTTCATTAATGGACTAGAGAGGTGCTGAAATCAAAACCAACATTTGGAAACTAAAGGATCTTGCAGTTTGAGGTTCTCTCTAAAGGAACAGAAGGAATTGCATAGAATTTTTTTTTCCAGTTTCACAGCGTATCTGTTTCCAAGCTCAAAGTAATTTACATTCTCTTTATATGCCAAAAGCATAAACCAAAACATCTTGAAAATCCCTGACACTAACACCTCTCACATGCTATATTAAATTCAGAAGACAGTGGGCTAGAACCTCAGCTGAATTGGCACACTTCCTTTAAACTCAGAATGAAAAAGCCCAGCCTATGAGTTTGTGCAAGAATTTTTGAAAATTATGCTGATTTTTCTTACAGCATTTAAAAAAATAATCTAAGAGCTACTTCAATTTTTCAAGGTTATCCTTGAAAGGTTGTCCTAGTAAAAGGGCAGCATTTGAGAAGTGGCAGCTCTGACTAAGGATGTGCTATTAAATAAGACTAAACTGAAAATTGACAAGAAACAGTACAAACCAGAGCTGCAAGTATTTCTGCTTTCTACTCTACTAGCTATGTTATTCATGTTAAGAAACTGTGGCCTTCTTGGTCTCTTTAAGCAACAGGGATGCTCCTGTGTATTGCATTACATTAACCAAGAGTCTTATATTCTGAAGATATTAAAAAATATCCTTTTGTCTTGTTCAACTGATTTAGTTCTGGTGTTTTTCATGATCAATATGAAAAAACCGTGATCGTTACACTCTAAGTGTGCTCAACCTTTCCAGTTTCAGAAGTTCACATTCAGTCAGCTCACCCTTCAAGGCAGGAAGCCAATGGGTCAGTTTTGCAATCCTCATTTAAAATTAGGATACCTGATATGAGCCATAATAAATGCAGGTGCAATTTAAATAACGTCATCGGAGCAACATCTAGAATGAATTGCATCCTGTATGTTTGTCCTTCCTCTTCTCAGTATATTAGAGATCAAATTGAGAAGCACAGGTTATACTTAGTTACTACTGCCTGAGGAAAAATAGTATGGTTCAGGTCTTCATAAAGAAATACCGAACACAATCAGTTATTTTACTATGTCAGTCGAGATTCTCATTATTATGCCAAACTACTGCATTTTCACTGTTTGTAAACACAACATACATTTGTTTCCCAAAGGAATTACAATTATTGAGTTCAGATAGATATGATTTTGATCAAATTCTACAACCTCTATTTTCCCTGAGTGTTTTATTCAAAATATATATTTAGAGATATGATCAAAGTGACTATTGTTTTTGTTTGAATGTCATGACTCTCAAATATATACATATATACATTCTATTTTTTATTAATTGAAAAACTGTTAGAGGTCTGCATGTTATTTCTATCCTTCCAATATGCTGCCCTGTTTTGTTTTTTTTTTTAAAAAAAGTGCAAGCAGTATACATCTACAGAATTTCATCAAATCAAGAAAGCACAGTTTCTATGGCAACCTAATCTTGATCTATATGTAAGTCTTCATTATCTGGTTTCTACTGAGTCTATTATCATTACTGCTGTATAACAAATGTTGTGATCGCTCATTTTTGTTTGGTTTCAGCTGTTTGTTAAAGACAATGTAAGTTATATTTGACAGAAGCTACCAAACAATCCATTGATCTCAGTTCTTTATTTAGTACTACAAAAATGTGCAATACTCCTTTTTTTAAAGACTATTGAGTCTCACTATGTACTATTTTCTGTATGACAGTTATTGAAGAAAAAAAGGGTGGCAGGGAATTAAATACACATTTACCAGTGGCAGACATGTCAGTAGGACTGCTCTCTAGAGAAGTAATTGGAGACTGGTCTCCCATCTTGACTCCAGTTTCCATCTATGAAAGAAAATCAAAAGTGGTGAAATACCATTTCTAAAGCAGATCACAAGCCAAACTAGAAATACACATTAATATAAAAGAGGGTGAGGAAGAAAGACCAGAGAGAGAAATAGGGCTGGATAGATCTAAACAACCCTGTGAGAAAATGGAAGGTGTGGGTGGTGGTGGTAAGGAAATGCCATTCCAAAAACTTACATCAGGGCCTTATCAAAACCTTAGCTGGGTTTTGAATACTGTCACAGATTAAGATAGTACAGTCTCTCTAGACAACCTGTTTCAATGTTTGTACCTCCAATAGGAAAGAAAAATGGGCAAGAATTCTAAGTACAAATGTAGGAACAACTGAGAATCACCTGCTTCGACTTTGTGTTCGACATGAAACATTTTGTTCTTCCTTGTTCAAAGACAATACTTTTTCAATTTATCACATTTTTTAAACTAAACAATGTTTTTTATAAATTGAAGTAACAGTAGTTTTAAAATCTACTTTCTTGTGGTCAGCATTAGTTCTTTATACTAATGGTGGACTGTATGAATTAAAACAACAATTGCTGCTTAGCTGAAAGAGTGGGGGAAAAACCTCACATCCTTCTAGGACTCTGATTTCTAAGCAAAAATCTCATCATCATGGAGTGTAATTTGTGAGATTGTACTGTACTCACACATATGTGTTAATCAGAGCTTACTTTCTCTCTGAAATATACAACTATATGTATCTAATTCTGAAACTTTACTCCTTAGAGAAACAGCATGGAGAACTTTGTATTTAAGAACACGGGTAATGCTTATTTTATTTGATTTGTTTTCTTACCACAAGTCAACTGATACTCTTATTTCTCTCATCAGTGTTACTCAGATTCCTCTCACCTACTGTTATACAACAAGTCTTCTGGAAAAGTCTTGGTATTCCAAAGAATTAATATTGTGCAGGAAAAAGAGCCAGTTATTTTCTTACTAGAATGGAAATCGAATTAAAATAACCTGATAGTGCAACCGTTTGCTCACTTTACAGTAAGAGGAGTAATAAGTGTACTCACAGCATTTGAAGTGACCGTTGAAATGTTCCCGTTAGGAGACGGAAGAGAACCAAGTACTGCAGCCTGTTGTTCTCCATACGCTACAGAAGACGTTAACAGGCTGGAAGGACGTTGCAGATGCTCTGAATAACTGGGAATATTTTTTTGTCTAATAAAAGCTATCTCCCAAAAATTTTCAAACCTAAAATTAAAATTTAAAAAGTTACAAAATATTGTATACTATACTAAGATTATGCCTTACTCTTGCAAAAATTACATGTTCCTAAGCACCGTGTGTGATTTTATTTATTTATTTTTCTAAAAGGATGTTCTTTTCTCCATCATTAAAAAAGGCAAATACTGTGGGTTTGGGTTTTGTTTTGTTTTTTCTTTTGAAAGGAATGAAAGTATCATAATTTTACATGTCTAAAAGGTGCATTTCACTATTTTTTTAATGAAATAATATTGCAATTGAATATTTCAAAGAAATTAATATGCCTTGCATTTCCTCTAAGTACACAGGACAAGACATTTCACATTAATCTGATCATAAATATCGTATAATAAACCATTTTGGAGGTTTAGCAGTTTGACAATAACAGATACCTCGTCTTTGTTCTGCTGATTATACTTTTTGCCTCTTCATAGGAGACACCAATCATGGACTCTTTGTTTATGGATACAAGTTGATCTCCAGGCTTCAATCGTCCATCCTAACATAACAAATGAAAATCAAACCCACACATTTTATATTAACCGCTAGCACTATAGAAAGAACTGTACAATCACTGCACTTCAACACATTCCTTTCAATCTGCTAAAACAAGAAATACCAAGAATGGCTATACACGTTGCCTGACAATCTTCCAGAAATAAACAGTGGATCAAATGATCATTTAATCATCATGATAGCAGTCATTACAAAAGCTTCATCAGACCGAATGGATCTCAGATATTGTGCAAAGAAGAAATTTGGACGTAGATGCATATTTCTGTTAAAAAAACCCAGACAAACAAACCACAGATAGTAATTTTCTAGCAAGGAGTACCAACCCATCTGACTATGGGAAGCTTATTTACTAATTAATTCAGCTGTGAGATGGATTAATTTGTATTTCAAAACCAATGTTCTTGGCTATACAGGGGACTCTTCAGGCCCCTACCAGCCATATTAATCTTAATGAGAAAACCAAATTAGTCTATTAGGAATTCACCAGTCAAAACCATGATAGAAGTAATATCGTCAACTTTGTGGTTCTGTTGAATTATTCAGTGCAAACTTTCTACCAACACAGCAACATATCACATTTCTGTCTCAGAGACTGTAAGACAAGACTTTAAACATGCTGGGATAGATTCCATACTAAGATAAAGCTTTCTTCACTCACATTTTACAAGAGGCCTCAATAATTTAACTGAAAATTCATGTTATTCACCTATGGTTACAGAGTCAATTATGACATTTGTCTAATGTAATAAACATTAAATTACATGTGACATGTAATTAATCACAGAATCAATCTGACCATGTGAAACAAACTGTACAGAAGAAGATACATAGGAAATAAGTAAAATACCTTTTGAAGACCAGTATCCAGTATAATTTTACATATTTAATATCCATATACCATAATTTTAGCTGTGTTATTTCAAACCTATGATAGCACTTTGCTACATTTTTTTGTCTCTTAGTGTTTCAGTTTTGATTAAGGAAAAAAAGTCATAGATCTTTTCTTTTGCTTGCATCCAGCCTATTACAAGATATCCATTTCAATGCTGCCCTCATGCGGTGGAGATTTAAAATATGCCTGCTACTTCGGTTTCTCACACAGGACAACCAAGATTGGGAAATTGCCTCTAAAATTGCTAATACTAGAGCCTACTGCAAATTAATGGCTCAATCTGTCTGGTGATTATGTGTAAAATGCTTTAAATTGTATGTCTACAATGAGAAAAATGTTTTAGAAGCCACAACAAAAATAGAAGAAAACAAAAGAAGAATTATTATCATCTACCCAAAGAAGTGCTGGAGAAACATTGCATTTTTTCCTTTCATTTTGGCATTTTGGGATTAACCTTAATCTAAAAAATTCAGTCACAAATAGTTATAGACTATTTTGGGGCAAAACTCACCGCTCTTGAAATTAACTCTTTTGCCTTGCAAGAGGCACAACCTGGCTATATACATATCAAAATGACCATAACAACTCAGGAGGCAAAAGGAGACACTTAGAGAAACAGTTTTGTGTACTTGAATAAGACAGTTATGTTATTTTTTTTTTTTAAACTGTCAAACCCTCCTCATTTATGTATTGCATTTGCCATAAATGAAAACAATAATCAGTACTGATTCATACATTTTATTGGTCTACACTGACAGAATATTTTTTATTCTAATTTGCCTACACAATACTTTCCAACTGCAAGGATCCATCTAAACTAAGTCCAAAGGAAAAATTATTTTTTGAATGGCCAAGAAAAAAAGAAAGGGATGTAATCTATAGCTCTGGCACACCCATGCTGATTTATCTTGCACCATGCAGCCTCTTAAAGAAGTTGATTTCTTTCTTTCTTTCTCATATGTAAACTGGGGAATAAGATCCTTATTTACCTCAAATGAACTCATGAATAATTTTCATTACCATGTAACCATGCTATGGTGTAATGAGATAATTCTCTATAAAGAGAAAGCACACAGAAACACAATCAAAATTTGTACTTAAAATATGACTGTATATATAAAATACTGAAGTAGGTGGTAAATAAAGGGCAAAAATAGAGGTGGACTGAAGGAGGAGGGAGGGAAAAAAAGGTCTTTACCTTATGACAGTCACCACCAGGGATAATTTCTTGAATATATACCAAAGGCCCTTCGTTTCTATTAATTCCTCCTACAATATTCAAACCTAGGCTTGTTCCTTTGCAAACAGAGATAATCTGAAATGCACTATCCCTAAAAAGAGAAAGGAAAAAAGAAAATTACTTCACAGAACTAAATACTCTAATAAAGACTAAAATATCTTTATCTTACCGATTTCACAAATACATATTACAGCAACACACAGAGATAGTGGACGTTTAATCTTAATGTTCAAATATTACACTGCCTACTTACTACAAACCCAGCAACTTCAGTTGTTACTTCTGGCAGACACAGAAAGAACCAATATATTATTTTACAAGAATGATAGCTCCTCTCTACTACATCTATCCAAGGCTTAGGGGAGTACCTAGGTACACATAAACCTGAGATATTAATTTATTAGGAGACACTAAGAGCAAATTAAGACACTGATTAATGTACTTCTACCATGTAAACAATAAATAAGTGACAAAAATACCTTATTAAAAGTTAAAGTTTGCAATATCCATAGTATATTAACTTAAGGGATTTAAAAGAAAAGAAAAACTTGAACCTTTAGTGCTCAACCCAAAGTTTTCCTGACCAACTAAATACGCTGTTTTTCTACAGCTCACACAAGAGTTACAGTCAGTTTTGGAAATTACTTTGCAAGCTTAGGGGATGGTGCTGGGACACAATTATTTCTGCCAGTGGTCGTGAGATTATCCTTTGGATGCAGCTGAGGACTCTGCGACCTTGAGGATGAGGCAGAAGAAGCGCTGTCTATAGATTTTGCTTAAGAAAAGAAACAATGAAAAAAAGAAATAAAACACACATACAGGAAAAAGCATAAAGTTGCAATTCATATGAGAAGAGTTCAGTGGGACTATTTTCATGTTAGAAAACAGACAAACTATAAGCAATCGAATAACCAAAAGAAAGCCTAAGTTACACAGCTAAAAACTGTAAGCCACCCAGGGTTCCAGGAGCAGTTCTTTAAAACATAGCAAATGATGATTTTTTTTCAAACTGGGTGCAAAAATAATCTCATCTGAATAATCAGTCATGCTATATAAAGGCACCCTAATTAGGCAATAATTCCATAAGGATTAGAATTTATGGTATTCTAGCTCAAATTTTTATTAGTACTTTGCATTATTATGGTAAATTTAATCTACAAATACCAAACACTTTTCACATTATTCATAAATTAAAATCGTTGAGAGTAGGAGGTAGTACATTTATTTTAAGTATTGGGGAAACTGATACACAAACCTGTCAAGTTTCATGCTTAGACTACAAACTAAATGTTAAAGTCTAAGTAAACTGTGTTTTGCCTGACTTTGTCACTTCCTCCAACATACCCTCCCCCAAAATATGAAGAGGTTTAAGTGCAAGCTTCTACTCCACCGAAGAATGACTGTTGTCCTAAAGGATTACACCAGGCTAGAAAGCAATCTCTCACCAGCTAATAGTTGTGTTGGAGAACTTCTTGCAGAGCTGGTGTCACTGTGAGAGCCGTACTTATCCATCAGGTCATGAAATTCTTTCCTGTGGCAATAAAAAGATCCTCTCCATCAGGATTTGGCAGTAGTTTAAATGCACCTTTGTCACATATTTCTACAGGTGAAATTTGTAATTCAAGTGAATTACAGATAAGACAGTATTACTTAGGTCCAGAACAAGTTACTTGTATCAGAAGGAATCTGATAATATACTTATAGCATACTCCTATTGCTATTGTAGTTGAACTAAAGAAAGCTTTTAATTCAACTACACTAAACAAAACCCCAGAAGAGAGTGGCAAACAAAGCTGTGACACCTCAAAGAAGAGGATAGAAGAAATATTTATTAATTATTCAAGAAAGATTAAAACAGATGCAAATTCTTAACTTCTATTTAGCTTTCTCAGAAATTTGCAGCCTATTTCATGTGAGGTAAATATCATTATATATTAAATATCGTACATGCTTGGGCTTTGTTTATCTTTTTCATTATAATATCTTTTTTTAAAAAGCCCCAACTGGTGAAATCAAGGGCAATTCTTGCTCAGCTGCACTGCTGAAAAACAAAAAATAAAAGCATAGTTCTTTGTAGAAACCAATCATATTGTGACAAGCTGGCAAAAAAGCAGCAAAGATGTACATCCTGTATTACATACATTAAAGAGAAAACAAAAACTCTTGATTAATCTAATACCGAATGAAGCCTAATTTAAAAAAATGCTTATAATCTGAGCTACGATTACCCCAGTGATAACAGATTAAAAAAATATAAATAATCTAGAATGATGTAAGCCAGAAACATCAGCAAATCAATATTACAGAATTAGAGAGAACATAAATTAACTGATTGCAGGGAACGCAATTCTGAGGTAATGCCAGTGACTGCAGAGGGCTGCTGAAAGCTGCTGGATGCATTATTTTTGAAAAAAATGTCAAAATTTATTGAACTAATGCCAGACCCAGGGAACACACATAAACACAGTTGAGTGTAAACCAAATAATCTTTTAGCACATGAATGTACAGTCACAAGAAATCACAGGTGTCTGAGCGAGGGACTGTGTGTGGCGCCGAATTCTGCACAGGCCTTTGGGCGCATCACCAGAACAGTAAAAGGACTGACGGACTTTAATTATTCAAGGAGGTTAGAGGAACTAGGTCAGTATGCTTTAGATAAAAGCAGATTAAGAGTGGACCTCACATATAGCTAGGCAGTCTGAAAAAAGGAGAGATCAGAGGCTACAGGGTGATTTAAATGTCTGTCAAATAAAAAAAAAATAAAGGAGCAGAGGAAGGAAGCTTAAATCGGAAAAAAGGCTAAAGAATTTAGAGAAAATTCCTTTACAGAGAGATTACTCTGTAAGTGGAACATCCCAGGAAAAGCAAATAACAGCAGATACCCTTGCAATGATTATCAAATATAGTTACATAAAAGCCATTTCCTCCAGAGATTTAAGTCAAAAGGGGATACAGACCTGGATCCCAGGATTTCCGATGATTCTCTGCCAATATTGGTTTATACGCTTAACTTTAAACAGCAAGGTTAATGAAATACTTAACATAAAAGTCCCTATGTCGGATGTTTTTGGACTACCTGCTGCAGTGAACAGTTTAACCTACTTATCCAAACTAATTCAAAGCTCATTAAAGATTGAAAAGCAAACTTCTGAGGGGAAACAATAACTAAATCTGCCTTTTTTTTCAGAAGGCAAGACCAGTTTAAATCATACAGTTCTGTGGTACTGTTGATCTAATATAATCTTCATTTTTTATTAGTTTAAAATGTGAAAAGTATTAAGAAAATTATCTCAGCAAATAGTTTTTAGTCATATTAGCTGGTAACATAACATTTCAGTCCTCTTCATTAAGCTGAAATTGGCCTGAGCTTGCTCCTTCAATTTAGGCAAATAGTCTCAGAATGAATTTGGGATCAAATACTACAGAGAGAAATGTAACATGTGGTGCAATTTTGTGATTAAAACTAATCTGAAAGAAAAATAGATGCAAGCCCGCTCACCCAACCTTAGCTACAGTGTTGGCTTTTTATTACTTCTGAGGTTAAAACAATGTCTTATTTTTCTCTTACTTTGCTTCTTCATCTCTGGCAACTAGCAGAGACATGTGATTAGATGCTGATGCTGTTCGCAAAATGTCAACAGCCCTAGAAGGAGGGAAAAACAGCCAAATAAATATACCAGGATGTTACCAAGAAGTACACGGCGAGTAATGCTAAAAGAGCAGGAAAGTGAACAAATTCTTAATGTACTTAAAAATTTTGACTGCCAGATACAGAGAAAAAAGTTTGCCAGCAGCACAACCTAAATTAAGCACCGGAGAAATGAGTGAAAGGCAGACTGTGGTGAGTCTGTGCCCAGTGACAGGAATAAACTGGGACTGCCCTCTCTTTCCCTTCCCTTTTGTTTGATTAGCAGCCTACAAACTGCCGCTCAGGCATGCTTCATTGCTCAGGATTTCTCTCAGCAATATATATTGCAATTTTTCTTTGCATTTTAAATCTACACCTCCAAAACTAAGCTGCATTGATTTCTGGTGATCCAGGTACAGAAACCATCCAATGTATTCTACAGCCGTTTCTAAACAATTTCTTCCTCGTTGTCCCGTTGCAATGATACCTGTTGGCTGCCTCATTTCCATTCACCAGTATTGACTCAGCAGATAGATATAAAAATATTTTAACAGCTTAGTATGTTTTATTGCTATTTTCACATACATACTATAATCTACGTGATTAATAAACTAGCTTATTGTGTCATTAAAAAAGCATATAAAGTCCTGTCATTCTTCCACGATGGTTTTGCTGAATTATATTCATAGGATAAGTTAATTGCCAGCTGAACTTCAAGGACCTCAGCGGCGTTGTGCCCTTTTAATCAGTGGTCGATAATGTGCAAAAAATCCCCATAAAATATTCCAAGCTCTAACAAGCATTTAGTAATCAGTAGAAACATACCTTTCATTGGTTACTCCAATTAAGTTTTCTCCATTGACATCCAAAATTAGGTCACCAGTGAGCAAACGGCCTGGTAATAAAATGAACAGTAATGCATGAATCAACAGGAAAATGGTGAACATTTTGTATCACAGTCAAAACAAAAGGCCTTTTTCTATCAATTTTATGTGACCTAATGCAATAAACAACATTATGACTTTTAACAGATTAGGTTCTGATTCTAATTAAGCTAGGCTATTGTCATAAGACTAACAGCTATCAATTAGTCTTATTAATCATTATTTAGCTATTTGTATTATTTACACATAGCACAAGTATTCATGGGACTGACATTTACTTTTCACAGTTGTGGAATTAACTTCCAGCTGAATTTTGCTCTTAACATACATGGAAGTTATGACGTATAAGTACATTAATGTTTTATATATTAACAAAAACATGGAAAAGATTTTTTAGAATCAATTCTACTTTTTACCTTCTGCAAATATCAAGTTTAGGAACTATCACTTTTAAAGTAGATTTTAATTTTAAATGATCATTCTGCACAAGACCAAATGGAATCTCAAAAAACCCTATATACAAACCTAGGACAGAAGTATATTCTGTAACCTTATTATTGCATTCTACCTAGTATAATTTGTTCTTTCCACACTAACCATCTAAGTCACCACTTAAAAAAAACAATCTAAAAAAATTATCAGAACTCATTAAAAATACTGGTTCTGTAAAGGAAACAACGCTCATCCCTTAGGAGTTTAACAAGGTTCAGCATCTGAACACTTAGGTAGCAGTGCTGAAAGATTGCCACTTGCTGTCACACCAGCCTTATCTAGATTTGAACACATTTTCAAGAACTGGGAGCATTAAAAACTTTTCCCATGAAGGGGCCAAGCTTCATTTCTCTATCTTAAGGTAAGCCACAGCATCATGGATCCTGACTAAACCATGCTATTTTAAACATCCTTATCTACCAAGTAAAGCAGAGAAGACTTCTTTTGACAGCTTATTCTATGCAGCATGTTTGTCAGAAAAAATTTAACATTACGTACTATCAACAGCAGCAACTCCTCCGGGTAGAATTCTCTTTATGAAAATCCCATAGTCTTCTGCTGTTTGTGCCCGATAACCTCCAATAATTTTGACTCCTGCAGAACAAACAAAAGAAATAAGCAAGAAATTGATTATTCCACCTACTGTGCTAAACGTATTTACAGTCAAATCCACAGAAGTCAGATAAATTACACTTCTACTGATGACACATGTGAACTGGAAAAGCTCACCAGGTGCTTTTAGATTTGGTTTACTCCAAATCAACAGAATGTGCAATCTAATTACCTAATCCATTTTGACAATCCGAAAAAGAAAGGCGGTGAACAGCTCGATTGATTCCATGAGGGCCCATAATAGTCCTAAGGAATAAAATAAAAGTCACTAAATCCCTAATTTTACAAATATATGTAGAGCTATGTTAATATAGAAGAAGTTACAGTGACCATGTTTTGTAACTCTAATACAAACCAAACCCAGTTTTCTACAACTGACAACCTTATATTGTTTGATAACCTCTGTGCCATCCCTTCTCCCCAGTGAAAAATCAAACTCCTCGTAACAAATATAGATGGTAAGGTAAAAGAAAGTATTAGTAAAATTAAATAGAAACAAAATCTCAATACCTGGTCCAGGTTAGTATTTAGGCAAGAAAAACACATCATCATGTCTTAGATCAGGTAATGAATATTAAAACAAACCCACAGCTAAGACAGTGTATACAAAAATATTTTCTAGGTTATTTAACATATAACTTCGCAGTTATTTATAAACATAATCTTTTCCTTACAGTCTTTTATTTCTTCACTCAACACTGTTTTCTTTCTCTGTTTTAAAAAAGGCTTCTTTCCAAGCTCTATTACAGGGTTCTCCTGTGTACCCCTCCCAGCCTAAGACGAGATAACCAGGATGGCACTTGAAATTGTCTAAAGACAGGTGAGTATTTTGGAGAGAGCTGATAATCCTAAAGAATTAAGGAAGAATACAAAGTAAAATTAGAGTTTTGAAACCTAAATTTACAGTTCCATTGGAAACATGACCAGAATACTCCTCTGAAAATGCAAAGTGTTAAGAATTCCCATAAATCCAATTATGCTTTACCATTTTTTAATTTTGACAAACTATTATTAAAAAAATCTAAGTTGTATCATAGCTCCTTCATCCTCTCACTGTACCATTTTTGGAGAAGACTCACCAGATCTCTTCTAGAAAAAAAAAAGCACCACCCCTTGGGTTCTTCTTCTATGACCTACATATTGTTCTATATTTGACAGTGAGTTGCATTTTCTAGAGCATGATGTTAAAGTGAAATGGAACAACTAGAATTCATTAGTAGGGGGGAAAAGAAGATCAAAGTGGAGGACACAGTGACCCAAATCCTACCATGCAACCAAATCCGGGACACAGCATGAACTCCATGCTTGAAACTGGGTATTTCTGCAAAAGCCGGCATACATGTCATTAAAAGGTGTTGTGCCAGAGGGAAGAGAGAAATCCAGAAGGTCCAAATGTTCCTGAATTCTAGCACCAGGTAGGAGATCCAGCTTCTAAAGAACATCTCTAGTTCTTTTGGTTTTGTATAAGAAAACCGGATGAGTTTTTAAATCAAGGGATAAGCACTTGCTCAGAAAAGCAACAATTTATTCCACAACCTCAAATTCCCAAGTATTTGCAAAATTAGCCTGTGCTTTAGAAAGGCTGTCCGTAAGAACAGACCCAGTAGTTCATCTTTAGAAACAAACCGGAAGCTTATGCTTCAACCACTGTACAATTTTCGCTTTAGTATTCCTCACAGTGCCCGTTTCAAAGGATAAAAAGAAACGATGAAACCGAGTTAGTGTATTTGGTCACTGAGACGACTGCACGTGACCTTGCTATTAGGTGACAGAGCATAAAGCACACTGTGTAAGGCTAAAAGTGAACCCCACTGCTTTTACTTAATCACAGTCTGAACGGAAGAATAAATCCTTAAGTCTGCTATTTCTCTAACAAAACTTTTTTGATAAATTGCTTCTATACTATGACAGCAGAGTATTCTGCATTACTGCCTGGTACTGTCGCTTCAATTACCCCATGAATTTATAATGTTTTGAAGCTGAAAGACAATATACTAGTCATGTTCTTTACAGGTCTGTCCTGCTTTGTGTCCACCTTTGAAAACTTAGAGAAGGAACGCTGATCTTTAAAATATGCAATTATTCTACTTTTTTTTCTTTCTTGTCTTTTGCTACTACATTTCTGTTTCTTGCTCTGCCATGCTCTCAGCAGTTTTCACATAGTTTTTTTTAAAATAAAAAAGCAAGAAAAAAAATGTTGTTTCAACCTCACACAGAAGTTTACTTTCTTGAAGTCTTAAAAGACCAAATCTCAGATTTTAAGTCTAAAGTTCAGAGTTCACCAGAAATGGTAGAATCTATTTATATGCTAACATATAAAATGATCATGAAGTATTATCAAATCTAGTCACAGAACACTCAATAGAAAAGGATCTACACTTCTAGAAGTAAGTGGCAATGCTTTCAAAAGAGAGATCCTAACTAACATAAAACGTATTCTGACAAAGAGGATAAAGAGAAAACACAAACTAATAATTCACAGTGGAGAGGAATCAGGTATCTCTGAAACATCGAAGTTATCATGATGTTGCCACCTACCATTAGAAAGGGCTGACACCTTGAAGAGACACGTTTACAAGGCATTCCGCTTGTGTTTATGCTCTAAAGACGAAGTCCCTCCAAATACATGAGGTTTAAAATTACTTTATCACATAAAAAGACAAGGATCTTCAAATGCCCTGAATTTGTTCAGAATAGCACATCTTGCTGACTTTTCATGTTAGTTTTTCTCCCATTTAACTTAGAGATAGATCTTCAAGTCAAGCTACTTGTCATAGTTTTAATAAAATAAACAGGGCTTTAATAATTTCACTACAAAAAAACTTGGATTTACCACCTGTCCAACATTTATTTCATGTTATCGTTATTTAATATTTATGAAATATTAGAATGCTTCCAAAAAACCATTAGAAATATATTCAACAGTATAAACAAGGAAATAGGCTTTTAAACCGATTGGCAGTAGTAACAGAAACTACCAATATTTGTTGTAGAAAAAGATGCAAATTGAATAATCAGGTGTCGCTGCTCATTCTTACAGAAGTCATGCAAAAATACTTGTAAGCAAGCTGTTAGCATACAGAGAAGAAAAGATGTAAGGCAAGAGACAAAATAAACCAGAAAGACTACAAAATCACACTGTGTTACACTAAAACATATTCAACTCAGCACTTCAACTGAAGTCCTGAAAGGTGAATAAACTATGCGTGTGTAATTCTGTGTAGGTGTTCTAGTAAAGGCAATTAAAATGAAATCTTTAATACTTTTTTCTATTACTTTTTACCAGCATACACAAGGAAGTTCAACAGCTTTATATTTTATATCTTCTTGAGGCTTATCAGAACATACAGCTCCGGATATTCTTCTGATCTTATTCCTGATAAATTATTAGTCATTTATGTCCACAAACAAAATGTCTATTCAGATTTATCAATGGAAGAATAATACCCTTCCCTCACAAAACAGATATTACTTGACAAACAAAAACCTAAACTATAAACTCTGGCTGCTTACAGAAAGAAGCTGAAAATGTCTACAGCTTTTAAATTATATTTACTGTACTTTTCCCAATTCCTGACTAGAAAAACGCCTTCAGAACCTAATGTTTAATCATACCAGTATAAGAGAGAAAGACCATCGAAACGCTCTGGTTCGTCTTCATCTCCCGGTGAGAGCAGGGACATTCTTCAGCAGAGCAGCAAAGACAAATGACAAAGCAACCAAAATACACCAGAGGTTTCCAATTCTGACGGGTAAAGGTTACAGACAGGACAATTTCTGCTACTAACTAAAAAAAAAACTAAACAGACAGAGCTCCAGACGAGTGTCTCTGCCTACTTAATCTCCTCTGAAACCCTCTGCGTCACATGGACTAATTCACCTACCGAGGTAATGTTTACTTTTCCTCTGTTTGAAATGGCAATTTATAGCAATTTTAAAGACTGATAAATGCAAAGGAGAGAAAATTTACTTGCACATACTACAACTGCGACTATGCAATCTTTATCTAGCAGCTGGAGGCAAATGAAAAAATTAAAATAGAATAAACTTATTTTTGCATGTTCTTCCAGTAATTTATTTACATGCTCCCTCGAAACAAGGTCAAAAGCAATAACTCATGACCTTCCTAAAGCAATCTCTGCAGCAGACTGGATTATGTACATCCACACACAAAAGGGAAAGCCAACAAAGCAGACAGACTGAAAGCATTAATGAAACAAATGCCATTATGCTATTACTTTGCATCCTCAATCATGGTACTGACTTGTGTCATGCATTAACTTGGTTTTTAGGCTTCCAGTAGACAGTTTTAGTATTCCAGCCAAAAAGTTAGCACAGAATTTGGGTTACATATTTTCTCTAGAAATGGAAGCTGATGTATCAGGTATTTTGTGAAAGTAAATAAAAATGGTGAATTTATATCATTACACTGCAAATAACCTAGTTGAAAAAGTAAAAAATATACCACTGTTCCCAGAGGTAAGGTTCTCTTCTGATACGAGGCTCGGTCTTGCAGAGATATGCACATTTTCAGAAGTTTGGAGCTTCTGACACCGGTTTGGTTAACTCCTGTTTTCTTCCAGGCTTGCATCAGAAGATGCATTTGTATTACTTCCCCCCCTTTCTAAAAGATCTTAAAAAGATTATAGTTTAAAATGAAAACTAAATATTCTGTGTTCCCTGATGGCTTTGTTTAAGTAGAAAGGTGAATCCTCTCTAAAGCAGGGAGTAACCCCATGATGAGACAGCATCTGTCAGCGTCTGGAGCCGCGCAGCAGGACAGCCTGGCTGGGCGAGGAATGCATATGCTTATCTCATGCACCTTTTTTTTTTTTTTTTTTTAAAGTTGTAGCAACTGTGGTTTCATTAGCACGTAACTGACGTAATTGTTCTGGGGAAGTGGGAACATAAAGCAGCCCTCCCAGTTCCCAAAATGTGTAGAGCTCCACCGGTATCGTTTGGATTGGTCACATCCGTTCAGAGATGAAAATGGTGGTCCTTCATAGTCTGTTCTCAATCAGTTTAACTCTGCTGGTGTTACTGGCATTACAGCCCGATGAAATAAAAGCCATTTATATTTCAAGCATCATTTCACTTAGATTTGCTTCAAGCAAGTTTACAGAACATAAAATAGAAACAGCTTTTCTTCAACAAAATTGTCACTGTTTTTAACACCAGTGGAATTCAATTTGTGGTATCAGTATCAGGAACCTTTCTCAAAACACATCACTGAGAGCAATATGGCTTGTTTCCAGTGTCATGTTTTCTGCAGCAGAAACACACACCCCCCCAACACCCCCAATTAAAAGTATGACTCAAGGCTATGCATTTCCATTATTGAAAAATGAAAGAATTATTTTTATTAAGCCAACCAAGACAAACTTCCCAACAATTTGAGCAGATACAAAGGAGTAGTAAGTTTCTTATTGCTCCCACCTCTTTTATCACAAGTTATTATCAGTAATAATTCACTTGTTCAGACAATTGCTTCTCCATCCCTTCTTCAAACTATGCATTGTTCAGCTTCCTGAACTCATTCCCATGGCTTCCATTCCTCTTTACCTTAAAATTCTGCTGCTACCCTGCTTTTAATGTTTCTAAAGGACTCATATAGAAAAATGGTATTATTGCTTCTTTTGCAAGTTCTCTGCCTCTTGAGAACATACTCCGGGGAACACAAAGTACTTTTTCCTTCCAGAAAGATCCAGGAATACTGTAACAACGTGAAACCCCATCAAACCTAATACCGGTAAGTAAGACTAAATTTTCAAGAGACATCATTTGTTATTTCATGCAGCAAACAAAGATTCTTTTCCAAACGGCTAGTAAACTATTCTATTCTGGCAACATTAATTATGACTCACCTCGCCCAAAGGAAGTTTTTTAATACTTTAGCAACTGAGATAGATTACAGGATAATTTAGCAGACGACAAAAAGATTTGCAGAATCTTCAGAAGCAAGATTCACGAGATCTTTTTGTTATAAACAAAAAAAGGTCTTTTACAAAAATCCTGTACAAGTCAATTATGTAACTGTAGCCTTTCAGGTTCACTAACCCTAAAATGTAAAAATTCATTATGGTACCAAGGACGACAGCCAAGAAAAAGCTGCATCATATAGCACGAACAAACACTGAATTCTCTTCTATCCAAAACCACTAATTATTCAAAATACATTTTGCTGATTAGGTCATAAAGATTAAAAGAAAACACATGTCATTATATGGCAATTGTTAAGCATGAAAAAAAAAAAAGCTTGAGCAACACTGTAATTTTGGAGGAGCATGAATGGTTTGAGGCTAACCCCTTGTGTAGAGAAGAAAGGTATTATTTAAAGTTTAGGTAAACCTCAATTAACACATAACAAGTACATTCTTGAAGCATTGTGTGTTGATACTGTCTCCCAGAAAAAAAAAAAAAAAAAAAAGTAGTAAGTACAGAAAATTATAGTCTTCCATCATGATGTTGCTGAAGTGCAGTTACATGCACCTTTCATGTTCATCTCCTATGTGAAAAATTGCCTTTGGAATACAGTCATCTAGTAACTACTCATGTAATATACCTTCCACATGCATCCAGCAAACCATAGCTGTTTCAAAGATGTATCTTTGTATTACACACTCTGTATTTCCATTGGACAAGCAGAGTGTTTGCTTCTTCAGAATCAAGTTAATTTTTTTTTTATGTTTTATGGATTTTTTTAAAAAAATCAAGTTATTTATGAAGTGGCATAATTCAAAATCTATGCTAAATTGTTTGACAATACTATACAAATTATTTGACTACTACTTGGTGGATTCTATTGCAAAAGCACAGCAAACATGATAGTCTAGCAAGAGCTGTCTGTGCCTGTTTTTAATTATGGTTTTGATGACAGCATTGGCCTGGTTACTCAGCATTTTGGGAAGGGTCCAGAGTTACGATTTTCAATCACAACTGAATCCAAGTTTGCCATTTAGAATTTGATCTAACTTTTAAGTGTAACATTACAGTTTACAGAAGGAATATAATTATTATATATTGCATAGCACTGGTAAAAAATAATATGGTTCCAAAGCACTACATAGAAAACATTAAAGGCATACAGACATACTCGTCTGAAGAAGTAATGCATCATAATATATAAATCCTGTACAGTGTCATATGTACCAGTTAGCCTATATGTACAAGGAAATAATTTGCTATAGACCTTACATTTTCACAGCTGCAGAAGCATTAAGAAATTCCTACATGGGGTTTTATCTCTACAGAACCAGTCGAAACCAAGTGCTGATTAACTTAATGACAAGATTTAAGAGCTATTTCTTCCCTTTATGTGTAAATTCACTGGTGCTGGTATTAGCTTTTGTAAGAAGCTGCTTCAGACTGTTTCAATATCAAAGTTATTTTTCATTAAGATTTCATCAAAAAAAGCTCCTACTAATGAAACTGCAAGAATTTACATATTACAATCCAGCAATTGTTGTATTTCTGTGTTGTGGGAAAAAAGTACTTACTTTTTATCTGGATTTGTTAGGAGATCTGTACTGGACATCTTCTTAGGTGCCCTATTATAACAAAAGTTAAAAATGAAGAATTCTGACACATGAAGCACTGGCTCGTAACCAAGATAATAATTGCTGTAAAAAACGAGAAAGCCCTTTTTGAAATTTACAGGGCTACGTTTATTTTCAGTCACTGACAACAATTCTTACTTATTACTGACTGGCTGAAATCAAGTGGGAAAAGAGACTTTTAATGATAAAACATAAAACTTTTAATGATAAAACAGTTAACACTCAGACTTCACTGTATATTGTACCAAAATATCTGACATCCTAATTTTCTCTTGATTTATGAGGTTTATGAGGACCCCCGTGACTAAAATCTTCTAAAAAATTAAGATTAGAATTCCGGGATAAAGTAATATAACTGCTAAAGACAAAAACAATCTCATTTTTTTCCAGCAAAGGTTATTTGGGGAGGAAATGTTGCTTTGAATATGATAATGTGTTTTGGGTGTCTTGTTTTCTCACGTTTTTAACTTACTGTTTAGTATTCAGTGCCTATGGAAATCTCACCTGAAGTATGTAATACATAGGCCAAAATACAGGCAAAATGTGGTTATGTACCACTAATAACAGCAAAAAACCCAGTCACTCACGTTGTATGTTTATTAGCACATGTAACAGGTCAACAAGAAATACAATCCTAAATGTAGTGAGCTATAACCATTTAAAAAAGTACTGTAAAAGCAGAGCTATCTGTTTGTATCAGCAGCAAACCCTCCTGACCTCATGAGCTGCAAAACTAAACCCTCACACGGCCACGAACCAGAAAAGACGTTACTCCTAAGACACGGTACAAGGGGGAGAAGGAACTCTCTGAGCAATGCACAGGCAAAGGTGGGCACAGGGCTAGTGGTACCACTGACACTACAAACC
>JAOXNO010000003.1:32373094-32428638 GCA_028565335.1 Limnodromus scolopaceus | reverse complement strand
AGACTTGTGCTCCAGACCCCTCACCAGCTTTGTTGCCCTTCTCTGGACCCGCTCCAGCACCTCAATGTCTTTCTTGTAGTAGGGGGTCCAAAATTCTTACAGGTCTGTATTTCTACACCAAAAAAAATGTACTTTAGTATAAACTTTATATATATATAAAGTTATATAGTATAGTAGATATAAAGTATATACTAAAGTATATACTTTGGTTAAATTTACTTTAGAATACCACAAATTTTCCTGTGGTGAACGTTTTGAGGCCTCTCGCTAAAGGATCAAATGTACCGCCATCTAAATAAATGGAAAATATCACAATATTGCTTCACTCTGGGCTTTATCGTTCTCTTCTTCAACACACTGAAACGGGAAATGAAGCGGTACCAGGAGCTGCCCAAGTCCCTGTGTGATTCACGTTACTGGAGCCAGCAGGAGAGCGGAGCAGTGCCCTGAAGCAACACACTCGAGCCCTGCTTCAGCAAAGTTTGTCACAGCGCACGGGGCCAGTCCTGTGAAGAAAGATGGCATCTGTGGGTTCGCCTGACGCTGCCTGTCCCGAAGCTATTGCTGTTTACGCAAAGGACGCTCAGCCGCTCCGCTGCACGCCAATATTTGTGCCTAATCAAAACTAAAGCAGTAGACAGAAAGAGGAAACTAAACGTGAAACAAAGCACCACCAGAAAAAATAGTAATCGGTATCCACTGCCCACGGGAGAGGGAGCGCTGCGGGCAGACAAAGGGATGGAGTCTCCTCCTCTCTGTTGAACACCCTCGCCCTGTGCTGCCGACGGAGGCACACGGCCAAAAGATGAGGGACGCGGCACAAAGGCCACTCTCCCGGCGCCCTCACAGCCCCAGAGGCACCAGCCAGGAAGGTCCTGGCGCCCACCCCCGTCCCGCTCCTCCCCGGCATTAGCCCCGCTGAGGTACTTAGGGGGGATAATCGCCGCCTCCCGCCGCGCTCCGCTCGCTTAACCCACTTCTGGCGAACTTCTCGGCGGCCGTCCAGGGCCAGCCCGCCCCGGCACCGCTCGGACCAGCCCGGAGAGGTGCCCGGGAAAGCCCGGGGCTGCGATAGTTACCTCGATACGCACACTACCGCCCGAGGGAGGGAGAGACAACCGGCGGGGCCTGGCGGGCACCCCCCGCGCCTCAGCGCCGCTCTGAGGGCTGGGCGACCCCTCAGCGGCAGCGCTCCCCTCCCCTCAGCGGCGCGGCCCGCCCCGCTCCCCAACCCCACCGCCTCCTCGGCTGCCCCCCTCACGCCGACAAACGGGCGTGGGGCGAGGGCGGGCAGCCTCCGGCACCCGCTCTCTCTCGGGAAAGACTCTCCCCGCCTCACGGAGGCGGGCTCACCTCGCCGCAGCCTCTCGCGAGAAGAGCCGGGCTCCGCCGGCAGCGGCATGGGGCTGTGCGGGCGGGGCTGGGCGCGCTGCAGGGGCCTGCGGCTCCCTGGGGGGCCGGGCCCCCTCTGGGCCCTAGCGCTGGGCCGGACCCTTCCCCGACCGGGCCCTACCTGCAGGTGTCTGGGGGGAGAGGCTCGGTACGGCCTCTGGGCTGCGGGCGGGCAGGCGGCGGCCCCGCGGGGAGCCCGTGGGGTGCGGAGCTCCAACCCCTTCACCCGCAGGCAGGAGGAGGAATGGCGGCGCCGGAACCGGTCGGCGCTGGCCTACATCGCCGCCGCCGCCGTGGGCATGGTGGGCATGTCCTACGCGGCCGTTCCGCTCTACCGCCTCTACTGCCAGGTAGCCGGGAGCCAGGGAGGAGGGAGGGAGGGAGGGCGGAGGGGCCGGCGCCGGGCACTCACCGCCGTCCCTCTCCGCCAGGCGACGGGGCTGGGCGGGACGACGGGCGCGGGGCACAGCGCGGAGCAGATCGAGAGGATGGAGCCGGTGAGGGACCGCGTCATCAGGGTCACCTTCAACGCGGACGTGCATTCCAGCATCCAGTGGAACTTCAAACCCCAGCAGAGCGAAATCTACGTGAGTCACCGCCTTCCCCCCGTCCCCCGTCTCCCTTCCCCCGCAGAACCCCTTACACCGGCAGGGAAAGAACTCGGGTTTTGCCCCGTACCTTTTCGTCCCCGGCGTCCCGATGGTGCGGAGCCATCGATGCCCCCGTCTGGGGAAACACACAGCCCGTGTGATGCCCCCTCTGCCCGGGTGACAGCCCTGGCCTGCCACTGCGGAATCTCGTTTGGGTGCCGGGTGGGAAGGCAGGGCCGGTGTCTCCTTCTACCGGAGGGCAGGACTTGGGCTGCCCCTCGCACGGCAGGTGAGGTGGAGTTGCTCCCCTGCCATCCCATCAAGCTGCCAAAAAAGCATTGCTATTCAAAGTATATTTTATATATCTGTATACCTGTGGGTACCCCTAGCACCTCCTCTTCTTGCCCCTATCATTGTAGGACTGTCTCTATTTTAAAAAGCAAAGGATTTTAATCTAACTTTACTGTTCAAAATTACTGAATAAAAACTCGCAAAAGGAGTCATGCTTCTTAATTGGTTTCTGAGTCCACTACTGCAAGAATAATCACCTTGGAAATGAAAGGTACACCATATATAAATCTCCATATTAAAAAAAGCTCTGTATGCCGCTAAACTGCTGAGAATAATAGAAGTGTCAGTGGTAAACTGGGCAAGATTAAAAATGCATACACAGAACATTATTAATGCTTTGAATAGGGGTGAAATGCCTATAAGGAAAATATTTGTGAAGTAGAGAAGTAATGAGCTTGAAACAGCAAAAGAGAAAATGAACTAATTCCAGCTAAAGCCTAAAAACCTGAGGGGTGGAAGGTTCCAGTGGATTTAAAATCACCATGCAATTACTTTACACAGGTGGTACCAGGAGAGACTGCACTGGCTTTTTATAAAGCGAAAAATCCTACTGACAAACCAATAATTGGAATCTCTACCTACAATGTAATACCCTTTGAAGCAGGACAGTATTTCAATAAAATACAAGTAAGTGTGAACAAAGATTACATTTTCCTTTACATGAATAAGAATCATTATCCATAAATTTTCTCATTTTAATCCTGAATACCATTCTTTGTATGCCAACATTTTAAGAAAATACATTGATTTTTTTTTTTTCAAATGACAGTGCAACAGTTCACTCTTAGCCTGTCTGTCTTCATAACAAGCTTCAGCCAAATTAGAGCAGCTCCCAAATACATGACATTTAGTGCTAGTAACATTGAGGGCAGGTGGTAACGGTGTGAGCCAGCCTGGCCAATGTGCACCTTTGGACACTTCATTAAAAGCTTTTTTTCTTTTTTGCTCCTGTAACAAAAGAGGAACAGAATTGCTGTTTTGTTGCTCATATCCTTCCCAGGATTTTAGGGACGTACAGGGAATGCGAATTTATTTTAAAATATGAAGCTTTCTGTCATGTTGGCAGAGATAAAGTTTACCATAGCTATTGTTGTCTAACTGTTTTGGATTTTTTCCTCCATCCTCCAGTGTTTTTGTTTTGAAGAACAGCGGCTAAATCCTCAAGAGGAAGTGGACATGCCTGTCTTCTTCTACATTGATCCAGAATTTGTAGAGGACCCTAAAATGGCTAAAGTTGATTTGATTACCCTCTCTTACACCTTTTTTGAAGCAAAGGAAGGACAGAAGTTACCGCTTCCTGGATATCAGTAATGGGCAATCTCAAGACAATTTGCCTTCTGCTACCGGACTACTAGTTTTGAAACCATTTTTCAACAGGAGGAAGACTGTAGGAATACTGTGCCATATGAAATTGTATTATTAAACCACAGTGGGCACATGCTGCTGTTATGAAAGGATGTCTTTCTATTTTTTTAAACAAAAAGTTACGTAGTTGTTATATTATTTCTTAAGGATATTTTTTTTTCATCAGACAATAGAAGGGAACACACTGTTCCTGGAAGAGAGGGTTTTCTCAAACCGTCTTTTTATAAGATGGTACATGTTATCTAAATACTGTGAGGCCAATTTTTAACCCCAAATTTAAATTGAGATCTTCATTTAAATACAGAGAAACAAATCAGTTTATTAAGCACCTAAAATTGCATTGCTGGCTCTGAAGAGTAACCTCCGTTTAAGTTACTTTATTAAAAGGTAAAAACAGGTAATCAGTTCATGAAATCTCAAAACTAAACGAAGTTAGACTGTATTGCTATGTAACCCTCCCAGGGCACAGGAGGATATGATGATTAAGAAGGTGATGCACCCTCTCAAATTATTACTGAATCAGTAGTTCATTTGGTAAGAGCGGACTGCTCTAAAACTGTTATCATTTGAATGAGGAACAGTAATTTAAATGTAAGCACGTCAAATCTGTGGGATGGTTTCTATTTAGAAAAACCACCTTCAAATTTCCATGTTGTGTTCAATTTAAAATACCTGTATTGCTAATGACTGCTCTTTCACTCTGCAGAGGGCCATACACCGCGCACCTCTCCACAGAGACAAGCTTGGCTTATGTATGAAATGCTTTGAAGGGAAAGGCAGTACATAAACAACTGCTCTAAATTGCAGGCTAAATTAATAGCATAGGAGTCTCCTCAGAAACCCAAAGGAAATCAAGCCCATTCAGAGGTTAAGTCTGACAAAGCCTGCCAGCAGCACATGGGTTGTTAGAGGTACTCCGGGTACTCTGTTTACCACCAGAACATGTAAGCCTGTATTTATGTAACTTTTCATCATTATCTGTGGGGTAGGGATAATAACACTTTATCACAGCTTTGGAAACGAGCAGCGAGTTGCAGAGCAAGTTTAAGTGACCTGCTCATTTTCAGACAGGAATTAATCCCAGCCCAGTATCTCATCTGCCAGGCCAGTTCTTTCTACTCCGTTCAGCAGATGAGATCTAACAAAGACAACACAAATAGTGTTTGTTTGTTTGGACTCTATAAAGTAATAAGTATATCAGAAATAACTTCCAGTCACTTCAGTCTCAATTATGTTTGCATGCAATATTCAGAAAGTGCTTTTTTGAAAATAAATGGACGCCACCTTTAAAATAAATTATTTTACCAATTTATGTGTTCTTTCAATAGATTCTGGATGACATTCATGTCAGGTCTTCACTGTGTATTTATTAAAGTTCTTAAATTTTTCATTCTTTCATCTCTCTAATGCATTTCATCCAGCAGAACGTGTGGAGTCCACACAAGTGAAATACATCTGTATGAAGATAGCAGCAAACTTTGTAATTCCAGTTATGCTTCAGAAAAAAATTACCAAAAATATCAAGACAAATCTTTGAATCGAGGCTAGGGGGAAAAAAAAAAATAAAAGTCTTACCTGGGCTGTCTCTAGTCCATTGTCTTTTTGAACGTTGAACTGACTATGACAGTTCTCCCCACATTGCTTTATTCTGGCCACGTGCTTCAGAAGAAAAGGAGCATCCCCCTGGCAAGCGCCACTTCCATAAAAAGGTGGGATTTCCTCCAAGTCTGAAAGCCCAGGTTTGCACAGATACCGACCACATTCCAACTATAAAACAAGGTCTAACCTCAGTAATTAGCCAGTTCCCTTTCATCTATCTGCGACCATTTTGCTTCTTTCAATCTGGAAAAGTTGAGTTCGCAATCATCCAGTATGGATTACCATACTCAAATAGCGTATTTTCATTTGTTACACTTCAGCGTGCTGGGGTTTTACCAATACAACTGAGCTGCAGGGGAAAATCAATCCACCTCAAATCCTATTTTCAGCAGTTCTCTCAGGCTGCTGGCCAAACCATTGCAAATAATACAAGAAAAATAATAAAGCAGCTTACCTCTGTGCCTTTGCTTCAAGGTCATGTTTTTGATGAAGTTAGGTGTTACAATGGTCCTCCAGCAAACTGCAAAGTCGCTAACTACGCAACAGAACGCTGCAGATTCACACTAAAATACTTCCAATAGTATCTACATTTAGTATTTCATGCAACATGCAACTCAGTCTGGTAAAAACTCAGAAATGATGGTGGTTAACTTCTCAGTAAGCGTTTGCTTTTATTTGGAATTTTATGCTACAAAAATTGCAAAACTGAGATAACTTCTTATCACTGAAACAGTTAATGAGCATTTATAATGCAGTATTTCACAAAAAGTTAGCTTATCAGATATCAACATAGACTACATTCTCAAATTTTATATCAATTATAAATTCAGAGAACTAGACCTGTTAAAGTGCACATTTTACATTCAGCATTAAAATAGATAAGGCACTTTATTTATTAAAAGAGAAAACTGTTATTAACAGGGTTAAACAACTCGACTAAACGTGTAACTGCTGCTCATCTGCATTGTAGGTGATTATTTTTTTCCTTCACCAGAACAGCAATCTCTGCAGGGCAGGAACATTGAAAGAAATGATTGATCCCCCTCCAATATTTACTGAGTAAATAAAAGCAACAACAACAACACAGGAACAAGCAGGGTTTTTTCTGTTCTGTTAATCATGGATGACGGCACCTCATGCCCCAGCTCAGGTTCTTGGCAAGACAAAAATCCAACTATATTGTGGGCTTTTAGAAGAAACCAAAATCTGTGTTCAGGCTATGTATGTAGGAAAGTAACACTGCATGTCTTCAGACAGCTATCAAGAAGCCCAATTTTAGAAATGTCCTACATATCAAAACTCCTGTATAAATTTCTAGGAGATGAATGCTGCAGACAGCAATGAGGCCAAAACAGAAACTGGATTCTGCCGTTTCCATAAACAGTGTTCTGTTTTGTTTGCTGCACGAAGGGGTAAAGCAATACAAAGGAACAGTTAACTTGGAAGAAAAGCTGCAAGTGTCCTTTGGTTTACTTGTGTATCAAGCGTTACTTCACACACAGGTGAATTTGGAAATTGTATTTTAAAGGCCTCTAAAATACTTCACAAATACTCATGCAAGTCACCTTGAAGAATACACAGTTGAACATTCAGGACAAATTATCACGGTGTAGATCCAAGTAACTCTTCAACTTCCACACAGCTTAGTACTCTAATACATTTTGTTGTGTCAAAATACAAAACCTGTTCTGTTATTCACTTGTACGTTAGAAGAAGCGCTGCACAGGACCAGCATCAGAGAATAATGTGTGATCAGTAAAAAAACACCTCCACTTTCAGCATTCTGTATGCTTTTTAACTTCTGTCTTCAGCACGGCATCAATTTCTTCATAAATAGCTCTGAAAGAAGAGAAACAGGGTGACTCCTACCCCACAGTTTCATTTTGACAAAACCCACCAATGAAATCCTGCCCAGGCATGAACTGCCAAGAGTTTATAGTGTTTTGCCAAATGGAGTAGCATCAGCTGCAGGATGCCCAGGTTTCCATGGGAACAAAGAGCCAATCCTGCGGTGTGTCTGAGATTATACATTTAATGAGATACCTCTGGACATTGTCACTTTTGATGAAATAGATTTGGGAACAGGACTGCAAAACACAAATGGCAAGCATGCCACGTGGCAGGCAGTTACTGCACTAGTTAGAAAAATCTCAACAAAGCTTATTTTATTTATTATCTCAGAATTTCATTCCTTGGAAGTAAGTTTTGTGTAGATGGTTAAAATTTTTTTGCAATTTCCTGGTAGAGACTTCTGCCATCTGTTTAGTTTCATATTAGTTTTCTGACTATTTGGCTCTCTGGAGAGTCCCAGCATCCATTCCCTCTAGTAGCTTATATTCAAATCGAGGATTTTCTTGATATGCAGTAGAACAGCATTCTTAAAAATCACAATTCATGCGAAGAGGAATTACTCTGGTTACCTTGCTCCAGAGCTACCTGTGTTGAAGTGTCAATCAGTTTCCTCCACCAGGACCCTTACCATGCTTTATTCACCTTTTCATGTTACTGGATAGGATTTTAGTAAATCATTTTTGACACAGTACTACCAGCTTTACAGATGCCATTCAATAAACACACTATAGGAGCTTATTCTTTAATTGGTTATGCCAGAAATATTGGGAAAAAATGTACAAAAAGCAGCCACTCTCATTTATGTTAGTGATCCAGTTGATCTGCTAACGCAATCTGAATAGTATGGTCTGTTTTCTCCCTCAAAAGAAAAAGCCATCTCAGAATTCTTATTGCCTTTGGCACCTAAGAAAACTGTATATTATCTATTTTAAAAATTACTTACTCAGTGGGAGCCAAGGGATCAAATTCCATGATCTCGTAGTAATGAGGTGATGGTGACTTGTTCTTTGATGCAGCTGAAGAATAAAGACAGGCAGATATAATTCAGATTCAAGTGTAAATGAAAAGCATGCAAAGAATATTACTTTTTTGTATCTTCTGAAAGTAGCAGATTATCTCCTATGTATCTAGTTGCTTTAAATGCTAAAATGGACAAACATGTCTAAGAGAAGCCATGAGCCTATGAGATTTTGTCAACGTTTGTTGCTACTCCTAGTCTTCTTAACAGTCATTATGTAAAGCCCTTAAGTTCTAACAAGAAAAATATATCTCCATTAAAGTCAGGTGGTCTGCAGTATTTATTACCTGCTGGTGATGGTCCATTTAATGATGTGGTATGTCCAGTCTGCAGATTTACTGGATTCAGAGGCACTGGGCTTAAAAGAGTCGCCAACTAAGGACATGAAGCAAAATAGCGCGTGACCAGATTGTTCTACGAGAACGGGTTTGACTTAACTTATGTAACTGCTGACTTATCTTTAGACTCTCAGACTATAGCAGGTACATTCTAAGGTCAACAGTTACCAATCTAATTAATCTCCATTCTTGGCACTAAGTTCAAACATCTTTTAGTGTTATCTATAGCACATCTGTACAATTTACTTCTGTATAATTTGTTACGCTACTCAGACTCAAAGACTGCAGTATTCACAATATAGATATCTGCTTTTACTTGTGGTTTAAAATAGGGTATATGCATGTGTGTTTGGGGGCTGCTTCTCATCTTTTGCGTTTCATACTGCCTACCACAGAACAGCATTGAAATTCACAACATTACCCCAAAGCCCCTTCATATTCTTTGCATTCCTTCTGTTACGGGTGTTTTGCCTGCAGCATATGCTATTTGTCCTACACTGTACTTGGTGTTTAAGTGGGTTTTTTGGTGGGCTGTTTGGTGTTTGTGGGGGCTCTGGGGGAAGATCTCAGCTTGTTTCACACAGCAACAGATTAAACACAAATAATAGAGTAACTGCTTGCTGCAAACTCCCCTGAGATTGTGCTGGACCCAAGAAAATATGCTTTCTTATTAGAGTCTGTGGTATCAAAAGAGGAAAGTTGGCCTGGTCACCGAGTACAGAGTGTTCCCTGATGCGTGGAAAAGGGCCACAGAATAGATCTTTGTATCCCATTTGGACTGTAGTCGGGGTAAATCCAAACAGTTCTCATTTTGACAGTTGCCAGCAAAGAATGATTATTGTGAACACGAGTGTTACTCACATTGCTATATGAATGTCCAGCTGGGTTGCTTACACTATTGTTTTGTGCTTCAGCTGCAAATCTAGGAGAGAGTAATACATTGAAAGTAACTGAAACTATCAAAACTGTATATTCTGATCGTTACATTATTTTTTTGCTGGTCTGTCTTTACCTTATGTCACAACTGAGAGCAGCACGGGCAGGTGGGACAGTGTCCCATTCACATGGGACAAGGACACCTCTCTTACCTTAAACTCCTCTTATTGACCTGTACAACTCATCTGTTTCCCCCTTTCATTGCAGCATTGGCAACACTCAAGCAGGAAGTCATATATATCTCAAGTATGTTTTGACTGTTGAGACACATTAATGTCTCTAACTAAACAGTGCTGCAGGAGCAGTGCATCTTTAAGCATGGTAAGCGATGTCTAGCACACAGGTAGTTTTCAGTTGTTTTACTGGACTAATGTGTAAAAGTAGTAAATCTGTGTTCTCAGAGTTTTCTATAAACTGATTAAGATGAATTACAGAGTACTAATACCTCTGAAGTTCTGTTATCTGTTACCATTTCTTGGTAAGAGATTACTCACAGGAATTGCTGACTGTTTGGAGTAGCTGCTAAGTCGAGCTGTGGATAAATTGATGGAGGATGCCTGGTTTTATCTGCAGATATGCAATCTGAAATTCAAAGTGATAATTAATGATCATTTGAACATTTTTAAGCAAATCTTAATTACTTGTACTATGAACATTAAAGAGTAAAGTTTTGTTTGGAAGGCATATAAAGAATCTGAAACAAATTGCTGTTTATCACATGAAAGGCATAATTTAAATAAGTCTGAGAAGGTTTTAGATGCAATGTATTTATCTCCTTAAAACATTAAACCAACATCAGTAGTGCTATACATGGTAGACACCACTTAAAACCCCTTTCCCTATTTTTAAAAGATTAAAATGGAATTATAGGCATTTATTCCTGGGTGGAGGTTCACACCTTTAACTTCTGTGTACAGACCCCCCTGGAAGGAGCTTCTGCAAACAGTAATTCAGGATACCAAAAGTTAGGACCTTTACTCACTCCTCTGACAATGAAAGAAGCCCAAAGTTAGAGGAGATAAGTACCTTTCTCAAGCTGAACTGTTTCTAACACAAAGTGCATCCTGAAAAAAACTTAGGACATCAAGAGGGCATCAGAAAGGCGTATTTGTGTTTCTTTCTTCCAAGCTTACAGAACTGTTTTACAGACTTTTGTAACAGAATTGTAACAGAAAAACAGAGCATGTTCTACTGTTCGAATTTATGTCATGGGGGAAAAAGGTTATTGCTTCCACTCTAAAGAAAATACAGGCAACCTTATACCAGCTTACATTTTTTTGTTGCGTACACACATCAATTCTCCTTTTAAGGAGATTTAAGGAACATCACTGAAATTAAGGAGTATCTTTGTTTTCTTTCTTACAAGAAATTTCTTGATTCCTCCACTAAGCTCTCGTTGGTTTGCTTTAAGAACCCAGACTGCAAGGGAAATGTGTGTTCATCACTTACTAAGGCCTGAAGGAGACACTGCAGAGTCAGTTGACACAGGAGATGGAGAATCTAGGGAGAGGTCAAGTAGATCACTTGAGGGAGCAGATGGCTGTTTCCTGTACAACTTAACATTTGGAAAGGAATAAAGTTGGTTTGGATTTTTTGATGTGTCTTTTTTTTTTTGTAGGAACTTACATAGTTTTAAACAAATTGCTATTTTCACAAATACAAACTTTTAAAAGCATAATATTAGAAATTCTCTGAAGTATGAGAGAAGACCAGGATATTTTTTTTTTTGGTGTCAAAGATAGCTACTGAAACAAAAAAAAATGCTTTCCAGCAAAGAACAGTTTCAGCAAGGTTGCTATTTCAGAAAATTAAGGAAAAAAATTCTGAAGTAGGAAATAGAACAGACTCAATTCAAAAAGCAATTGTGAATTTGTTTAGATACAGATTTGATATAATTTTCTGATGGATTATTTTACAATACTTTCATGTTACTTATTTGCATTATTGAGATTTGATACACACTTAGGAGATTGATGTTCTTCAGTCTTGTTTTGGATAGGAAAAGTTCAAAATCACACCAGTGTTTCCCAGGAAACAGAAAAGGGTCCCCTTGGTTTCTCCTGTGAATGTGTTAGAATTAAAAAAGCAGCCAACCAAAGATAATAACACAACCACATGATTGAATCATATGGGTTTGGTCACACCAGATTAAAAAAAAAAAAAAGGTGATTTATTTTAAACTTGAGGAGTCCTGAATAATACAAAAATGCACAGACTGCACTATTTGGACTATTAACTAATCCAACAGTGCATCCATCAAGCAAAACCATCCACCTACATAACCAGAATGTAGTAATAGTGGCTTTTCAAGGAAAACAAGATCATCTTCTATGTTTTTTTAAATAATTGTCAGCTGTATTTCAGCAGTCACAATGCAGTCATTTCCATATTGAGTCCTAGATGACTCCACAATTATGGCTTTGCAGAAGCTGAAACATGTGCAAAACTAGTCTGGGCAATATAATTAACAACCATAATTATCAATCAATAAAGGACAGTCATTAAAGATTTGCTACAAGCCATTATTCACAATTCAGAAAAAGCTTTGACTCAGAAAAAAACATCAGTAATAGTGAATTCCGATACTGTGATTGTATTTCAGTCTATAAATGCTTAAGAGAGAACAAATGAAAAGAAACATTATGGTTCCCCATTTTGTATATGGCAGATAATAGGGCTTAGCTGTAGAGGTAATAAACCGGCATTTGAATAGGTATCTCCCTCTCATTTTTCCTGACCAAGCTTCTATCTTAGATTTGACGTAATTTGTTACTTTAGTTACACAAATTTGCATGAAATTCTGCAAGCGAGACTTCAGAAAAATCAATAAGAGCAGTATCAGCCCGCTGTCTCCTGTACCCCTCAACTAGAGAATAAAATTCTGCATTTGTTAAAAGTGTATTTTTTACAATGACAGAAAAAGGAATGTTTATAGTCCTGCAGTTCATGAGTTCATCTATAATTACTCACCTCTGTGCGCTCACGTTGTATTCTTTGATTCTCCAAAAAACGAACTCTGTTTCGAGAGAACCTGTTGAAGTTGCAGAGTTAAGTGTTCATTCTTACATTTCTGAGATGTCACTCGTAAGAAAATGAAACCAGCTATAATCAAAGCGTGGTTATCAAAGGATTCCAGAGGTGCCAAACAAGTACTAGAGCTGCTTTTCTCTGGGGAACTTGTGTCTGCACTAGCAATTTGACTCACTCCTCTGCAGGGCCATCATCCTCTGACCACCTACGAACACCGCTTAGTTTGTTCTTGGGCTCACTTTTGGCTACAGCCATCTGTTTCTTCCAACACAAAACCAAGGCAAAACCAAATTTGCCTCTGTTCATGCAAGATCGTTAACTGTGAACTGTGCCAAGTCTGGCTCCTTCCGATCAGGACAGTGCTCCAGCTGAGTCCCAGGAAGCCTTCTATCCTCAGAGGTCCCCACATTCCCTCATGCCATCTCAGGACAAACCACACCAGTTCTGGTACCCAGCACTCTCATTAGTTCAGGCATTCGAAATTATTTTTTAAGAAACAAAAACCAAAAACTCCACCTGCATAAATATTTGTGTACTAGGAGTCATAACAGTGCTACGCTGAGTCCAGAGCAGGCCCAGTCAAGTGACATCCAGCATCCATAAGGTCAATCCATTTCAGAAGTAAGAGCCCCGAGTGGGATGGGCATGAGACTGTCTATACAACTGCATTTGCTGTTCTGGGCTACCATACTGGTGAAATTCACAAAGATAGTATATGTGCAGGGAGGAACAGGAGAGGAAAAAAACCCTTTCCAAATGCAGAACATAAAAATATTTATCTGAAATACAGGAAGAACCGAGAAGTTGCTAGAGCCACTAGAGGGAGTCATTGCTACATACACGAGGCTGGTTTATTGCACAGTGGTGATTGCTCCTGATTTAATTTAGGCTCTACATTAACAATCAGAAACAGCAATTGCAGCATGACTTGTCTTCAAACAATACACATAGTCTGAAACAGATGCAGCTAGTTAAAAATCAGTTTGCCCTTTACACATCTCATTGTTCAGAGGGAGTTCCAAAGAACAAATCTTCTGCAGTGAACATTAACCAAACACATTTCAACGCTTATCAAATCTAAAGTGCAATGCATCTGCACCCAGGGAGCCTCATTACATATAAACCATAACATTACAGTAATAAAACACAGTAGTTTTCTGTCCAGTTTCACAATGCCCAATTAATTGCTCCTTAAATCACCAGGTGACTCTTTCGTAAGGAATGGGTTGAATGATACCCACAAGCTACTATTGATAGTTAAGAGGTTCTTGGCCTTGCCAGTATTCATCAGTCGTAACAGAAATCTAAGACTACATCTGACTTCACTGGATTTAGAGAAGCTGAACAGATTTCTAGTTTTGCTTCACTAAAATGAAAAAATTTCCTAAAGCAAGTGAGCACAAAATTCTTTCAAGGTAGTTACTGTAAATTATGCCAATGCTGCTGTAGACATAAGATTTAAGGACCAATGAAAACTAAACGTTGTCAAGATTAGACCCAAAGTTTGTGCCGTGACACTTAGAAATAGTGATATTTTCAGTCCAGAATTCAGAAGAAGTTTAAAAAGATGACCATGATGAACCATCGCACTTGATGTATAATGATTTTTATAACATTTCTTAGCCATGGAGAAGATATAAACCACTTCACATGGAAGACTAGTTCCTATTAAACCAGAATACTCTTTGTAAGCATATTCACTGTGATATTTTGGGGGATAATACTGGAATTTTGAGTTTAAAATTAATTTCAGTTTAGCTAGCATCTAGTCATGCTGCCAATGACATAATAGACGCATCCACAGAATGTCAACACAAGCACTGCGGTGCTTCCATGTGTGAAAGAAAGAAACATTTGGTGCTGTAAGACAAGTAGAACAGCGCGTTTCAATCCAGTTGAGAAAAGCAAGCGACTCTCTTATGCATGCAATGAGGCAGAATGCTATTCCATGGCCAATTTCTGCAGTAAAGCTGTCAAAATCGCTCAGAAAGGAGAACAAGTATTCTTTGCTGGAGGCATATACACTTAACGTAGTTAAGGACCATCACCACTATCGAAGGGTTCGTAGCAGACCGATGACAAATTCACTGTGCACTACCAAAAAGGAATGCCAAATTCCAAAATATTTTTTGTTTGTATGCCTCTGTCTGATTTACTGCCTATGCTGTTAACTTGTTTTACCCAATCTAATAGTCCTCTACCTACCTCTATAAACCATTTCTGAAGTGATTAGGAGAAGGCAAATACAACATTTTCCCTTTTTTGCAATCATGTTTCCTTTCTGCATTTAAGGATAAAATCTGTCTCCTTGTGGAGGATCAACATTAGAGGTAGAGACCATCTGTGTCCATTAAGTGCCCTCAGTTAGGATACCAGACGTGAGGAGAGAGGCCCCGTACCTACCTTTCATGTCCCAGGAGGACATTATTCAGATCTTCATTTACTTGTATTAACTCAACCATCACGTCTTCATTCTCCACTGTCACCAACAACTCCATGATCCTTTCCTGCATCATCCGACAGGTCTTATACAGTTTCTGCCCAAGGCAGGGGAAGAAAAAAAACCGTAAATCGTAACTGTGGTCTCCCAGTTTGTCAGTTCTGAAGAAGAACGATAAGACACCTGAGCACTGCAGACTCACAAGTAACATTATTTAATTTACACAAATCACACACATACCAAACATTGCAAACAGCATAATTTTCATGTCTTTGATCTCTGCAAGGCAGGTTGACGACTACTATCATCACAGCCAGCACTCCTACCCAGTCCCTACCCCTTGACCCAGCTTTATTTCTAAACGTTTATCTGTCTCTGAAGTCAAAATTACAAATCACAAAATAACGAAGACCCCTCTGGGTGATGCAGAGCAAATGTGATTTGATCCTGTTTGAAGCCGATTAAACTCAGCAGGATACTTCACATGGATGTAAGGGATGTGATCCTGTTCAACATCTGCTTGAAGGAAAAACAATAATAGTCTAAAGGGCAGAAGTGCTCTGTGACACAAGCCTCCAGCTCTAACTATTCCTCTAAGTGGGGAAGTCTGGATGCACTTAATCTATGCACTTTTTGAGGAAGTGACACAAACTGAGCAGAATCAGCTCATAGGAAAATTATGAGAGTTTATTGAGCAGATTTTTGCATTATTCCCGGTTGAAATGGAAGACAGTTTATTTATATTCCTCTCCACTGCAGATTTCGCATGTTCAAAGAAACAAATTCTTTAGCAACAGGAACTTCAACTCAGCCAACATTTTATTCCCCCCCACAGTGCATTTGCAAATGCTGGCAGGCTCCGCTTAAGGGGAAAAAAAAAAATAGGAGGGGAAAAATTACCCTATTTGCACACTGCTACTCAGAAATTGCTCTGGTATTATTTTCAAAGTGATCAGATTTTTCATCAAAAAGCATGTATTTCATGTAAATAAATGATTTTATTTACGTAAAAGGAAACTTTGCACCCCTTTGCCAAATCTGCATAATGATTACAGAATACTGTACCTTCCAGTACTCTATCTTCATAGCCCAGGATAAAACACACAAAAACGTATTCAGTTTAATGTCTGTAATGAAATTTAAAACCTCTCCCAACTCCACATTTTACTACCTGATCTGCATTTAAAAAAATCTATGTGTATTTTTTTTATGACTCCATTATACTGACAGACTAGCTCCTTTGTAAAGATCAATATTCAACGGAGAATGAAATGGAGACATTTCAAGCATGGATGTTACGCTTTGCTCCTATCCACAGTGATACATACACTTTTATGTTTTGAAAGAGTTTTACAGTGATGGGCAACCAGCTGGTATAACAATCGCCAGCGAATCCAACAAATTTGTGCTAATTCTTACCAGCTGATGGTCTGGAGCCAAATTCTTGCACGTCCATCAAATGTATTTATTCATTTTTCCAGGACAAAAGTTTGTTACTCTTCTCAGCTGATACTGAGCTTCAGCTATTTTTTAACTTCTGTTACTGCTCAGCACAACATTTCAAGTGAGATCTTCTATCTCAAGCCTTGCCCAAACAGGGTGGAGAAAGGGAGCAGCCTCGCCACTAATGAAGCTACAGAACTGAAAATATGTTGCACTGATAAAGTCTACCCTGCTGCAGTTTTTACTGAGAGACTTCAGTTAATCAGAAGGACTGAAATTAATGTCTCCAACTCACTCGAAGCCTAACCAAGCAGCTCTTTTTAGTAAAGGACTGTTCTTTGACAACAAAAGCCTAATCCAAGCAATCCAAGTAGAGCTACAAACAAAAGGGAACATTAAACATTGTTAAAGGAACAGGCTAGCCAGGCTTGATGCTTCAAACACTCAGCACACAGGGAAAAGAAGAGACAGAACAACAGTGAAATTAACATAGAAGGAATGAGTTTTTAGTCACTCCCCCACAAATGAGAACTCCACGCCCTGTCCTCAAACTTTTGCCAACAACTTTATTACTGGGAGTGTCAATAAGAATCCACTGGTTTACCATGGGCAATCTTATCTGTGCACTTGCACGTGGAAGGACTATAGTAGGAGACAGGAAATTAAAGACATACTTTTCCTGTTTCACAACCAGAAACACTTATCTTGTCATGGACTGGACAGAGCTGCCCGAGTACATTAAACCAGTGTATTCTCCGACCTGGGGTATCTTTCACTGGTTGGTTAGATCATCAAGGCCAGTTTGCACCTTGGCCATCTCCCCGGTGACAGCACCACTACAGAAGTCAAGTATTGTACATACAACAGCTATAGTTTAGCTGGAACAGCCTGTACTCAATCCTTTAGTGCAGGCAAAGTAAACCCTCTGCAATCTTTTGCAACAACTATTTGCCCGTGTTTAAAGCCTACTCTGCTCAGAACCTTTGTTTCACAGGCCCTTCCTCCTTGGACTTGTAGCTCCACAAATCTCTGTAAAAGAGACAGTACTGGGGATGTGAGGAACTTCCAGGGCAGTAAAAACCACTGAGAGATTGCGCCTGTCTCCTGCCTGGTTCCCCCAGACCAGCAGCGCTGCCTGTCATTAAAGATGAGGGACAGTGGCAAACTGCTGCTGTCTCTCCATATCTCACCTCCAGTTGCAAACCAATCCATAAATGGGCACAGCTGAACAGGACGACCTTGAAGGCAAACCAAGAGAACCCAATAAGGTTCCCTTGCAAAGGAAGAATTCTCCACTGGGCCAGAGAAGCACACTGAAGGCTTGCAAAAAATTACATCAGTTCTCCAATACACTCAATGCTGACAAATTACCAAAAACGCTTCCTCATAATAGAAGTTCAGAGGTAAGTTTAGAAAAAGGAGGATGTGACAGAAGCTTTTTAAATTCTTGCAGACAGTAGGAAACACAAAAATGTCCAAAAATAGGTTACTATTTAAACACTAGAGTAATACTGTATTTCTAATTTCTAAAATAGAAAATACAGCATGAACAAGTAAAAGAACTGACATCACAGGAAGAAGAACTACACGTTTGCTGTCAAATCTAAACTGGACTGTTGCAATACATTTCCTTCAGGCTACACTTTAAGAGCACGTGGATTCACCGACAGCACAGCAGGTGCCCCAATCTTTGAGGTCATGCACATAAACCCAATGTTTCATATTCTTCACTGGCCTTCAGTCTGCCTTAAGGTACTGGTAATAATAAAGAGAGCTGAAACCTCCAGGACGGATATGAGAGACAGACTGTGTCATCATCTATTTTCCCACAAGGCAACTGCGTTCAACTGGAATGTTCTCAGGGCTGTTTGACAAAACATGCTTAACAGAGAACGCTCCATTATGAAATTCCTTTGCCCTTGGAATTCCCTAGAGCTTAAATTTGCATTGCAAGCTGTATTGTCCTTTCCTGACTACCTAGATGTCAGGGGAAGGTGAAGAAGACAAGAGAAAGCTGAGCAAAACCAAAGATTGAAACCTGTCGTTGGATTCCATGTGGGAACACGAATCCAGGCATTAAAATAAAGGATTTAACATATTTTAAAATCAACTCTTACCAAATCAAACCAATAGCCCCTACCAATGAATTATCACATACCTGTAAAAGATTCATATCATCCGGATTTTCAGACCCAGGAACATTTTCTTTTAATATTGATGACATGACTCTCACATTCATTTTCGCCATATCCAGTTCACTGTACAGTTTCCCAATCTGTTGAGTTCAACACAAAAGAATACTGTGTAGGTGAAGAGAGTGAGCAGAACAATTCTTACCTCTAATATGTAGATTCTTCCCTATTATGTATAATATGGGCCTAATTAGCATTATTTTACTCTGGTGACGTGCCATGAAAATGAATGGAATTAGCTCAGCTTTTATATGTGCAATCAAACTAAGATCCAAGTCTGATAGTACTACTTGTTTTTCTTAGTTAATCCCTCTCACTAACGTTACTGTTACTTTACTTAGTTACCTACAGGCCAAGCAGGAATGGAAGTGAGCTGTCCTTTCCTTTCTGCTTTTCAGAATAATCTCTTCACACAAGTTTTACGCAAAAGTAAGCTTGGCTTGCTCACTTATCTCTGAAGTTAACTTTTATCAATTTGCATAAGAACATCGTAATAGATTATTAGATATTCTCATGCTTGAGTAAATGATTCCACTTTCTGGCTGGGGTACAGCCTGGCACTGGCATTTATTGAACTTGCATCTGCCTGCCTTGCTTTGGCACACCAACGTATAAAAAAATCTTCAGGAGAACGAACCTAAAACCAGGAATATAGAACTATGCCACTTAAACTGATGCTCCCTTCCAGTGGTCTATGCACCCAGGTTGTCAAAATCACATGCTAACAGTACATTTCAAGCGAACTCCCTCAGAACCTGTAATACTGCACCTGCTCTGGAGTCAGCAGTAACGTTGGGCCCGTGGGAAGAGGCAGTAAAGAACGCTTTGCAGGAGTAGCAGAAGATGGTGATGACTTGGTAGAAGGCTGAGATGAAGCCTGCGGAAAGACAAAAGAGCAGAGCTTGAGCTACAAAACATCTTTGTCAGACTAAACAACTGGGCATCAGCTTTCTCAAAATCAATGCTCCCAGGAAATTTGTTGAGCAAGGTCTATTTACAAGAATAAATGTAATGGCTATTTTGTAATGAAATGAGGTTTGGAATTCAGGTATCTTTTAAATGGGTTTGCAAGTAAATTCCATCACAGGATAAATCGGGAATGGCTAAAAACAAGCTAGCTCCTTGAGCTCTTGAGCCATCTAACAGCCAAGAGCCCTTCCCAAACTGTCACTGCAATTTTACAATGAAGGACAGTTCAGAATGCGATCACACTTGGAACCAGTGATGGGGTTAGTCTGGGGCTCTGCAGAAGATGAACTACAAAAGCCTTCTAGATTGAAAAGCTATAACATTTTGTCTGAAGAAAGCTTCACTTGCATTTGAACTGACTGCTATTAAAAAAATAAAGCCAAATCCAAAACCTTTTAGAGACTGAGCTAAAAATTGTGTTCAGGTCTCCTGTTGCTGAGATAAACAGAAGGTTTGCCGCTGATTTTAACTGGCAGATACACACAGTAGACAAAATTGTCTTTATTGTACTTGGTGTGTAAAAAAAAATAATTGTTTCTTGAGAGCATTCTCCATACAGCTGGTTCAAACAACCTTTAAATACATAAGATTTTGTGCACTCCACCATTCAATCACCAAATCAAACTCAGGATAAATCTGAATAATTTCTGTCTGCACTGATTACAGGCACCTAATTCTGTAATTGCAAGGTTCCACCCAGTGGTGGATGGCTTTCACACTTCCCAAAACTCTCAGGAAAACTCTTCTAATAGGAAAAAAAATATTCTGGAAACAACAGCCTTATTTTCAGCTGATGTCCAATGCTCAAGCCATACTTAATGTCCTAGATGCCACACAATGATACCTATGACATGTGGTTAAATAACATTTATTGTGTACAGGCTGTGCAAACAGCTGGAGACATATATAGACAATAATATTTTCTTCTAGATTCCAACCTCTCTTGCATTAAAGACAGATAATACTCATATTCTGAACAGTATCTGTTTTCATTAAAATCTTATTTTAGTTGAGACTTTCAGAAGTTGACAAGTTTGGAGCATTCAACTGTCATTAATTTTTGAGGTAAACAGTATGGCCAAACCCTTTACACACTTTGAAAGTTTCAAGAGAGAGATGCTTCCTTTTTGAGAAAATATCCACTAATCTGTGGTTTGAAATAAAATAAACTATTACATAGGCCAGGTTTCTTTGTTATCTTGGCTGTTATACCTGAAACCGATCCCTGCTCATGAGCTTAAGTAGGTTGGTCATATTCTGCCCTGGAGCATTTAAATTAGAAAAAAAACCAAAACAAACACACCTTCTTTGTCTACAGAGCTCATACAATTAACACATCCCATTTCTGATTTACAACGGTTAATGAAGTATCCTTGTGTATCCCCACCTTAGGTCCCCCTCTGCTGGAGCCAGAAGATGGAAACTCCACTCCTTTCTTCAGCAATTCCAGATAAACTTCTTTTACTTCGCTCACATCCACCATTCCTTGGAAACCTCGGGCCCACGTCTAGTTTTGAAATAACAGGAACAGTATCAGTCACAGAAATGGACAGTCAGTGGATTAGACAAGTGCTTCTAAAACACATGGTCCTAAAGGCAAGTCATTCCCTCCATCCACTCCAGCTAACTCCATTCAAAGCAGCAGGAACCACGAAAGTTCCAAAGTTACCTCTTATCCTGCTTTTTAAGTGCAACCATAGAGGGAGCACATACACAGACTGGGAGGGGAATATAAAAGGTGGAGGCTGACAGTTTTCCAGCTCCCTCCCTTTGTCTTCCGGACTGTGCTATTCCTGCATGAAGCAAGAGCAGCAAAAATAAAGCCTGCTTTAGGAAGAGATTCCCATGAGTACGTTACAGAAATGGCCTGCATCATTAAATGTTTACCATATAGCAGAGACACAAACACCTACTGTTTTCTCTGGACTTACCATGATTAAGGTCAAGATTCTCTCCTGCATGTCAATCGGCAGATTGTATCTTGGATTCAGCAGTTTCACCAGCTTGTCTTTACAGAAATCCTTCTTCACAACTAAAGACTGGAATCTTGGGCCACAGTTCTCTATACACATGTCAAGCAGCTGCACACACAAAAAGCTTCTGTTACATAGATACTAGGGAAAAAAACCCAACTTGACTACTTTTGTTTCCTTTAGTTAAATTTGTTCCAAGGTGTTATGGGGAAGAGTACAAAAGGGTATGAACAGATTATTGCCAGCGACCTCACCAGAATGTCTGATGAGGCTGCTACAGGGAAACAGTAGCTCACTATGCACACTGTTATACCTATGCAATACAAAATCAGATATGTTGGCCAGAGTTATACTATTTTTAAGAGAGAAGTACAGTCACACTTGCTTCCATGTCACAGCAGTTACTGAACATACTGTACCTTAACAGCATGAAAGCTGTCCATAGCTTAAAAAATAACTTGTACAGATTCAGTAATAGAATTAGTTCACTGCTCAGCACAGAGATACCCTAATCTGGCAGATTCTGAAGAGCTCTACAAGAGAGGAAAATAAGATTACTAAATGCCCCCCTTGTAATCTGCCCTGTAAGCAAGAGACTAATGAAAAAATGGAAAAGAACAAATTTAACAACTTGGACTACAATTTCTCCACATGTTTTAAAGGTCACATCGATTTGAAACAGAATAGCTGCATTGTTCCAACTGTCAGATTCACCTTCATGAAAGAAGTCTACTTCCAAAACTCTGCTTGGAATGCTCAGAGTAGGATCCCTGCAAGCAACACATCTGCCCTATCAATTATAGCAGTATGTGATAATGACGTAATACTCCTCCCTTGTACACCTGGAGCTGGCTGATTACAAACCCCATTTTAGAGAAGAGATATCAAAAACTGTCACTGTGTCCCAGTCACTTGAAATCAGGCCAATAGAAGCCTCGATAGGAAGCTGGGGTCAGTCAAATCAGGTGCAGAATCAGGAACAGAACTCATCTTTGCCTGGCTCAAATCAGGGGATCAACCACAGGACAATGAAGCCCCATGTAGAGAAAAACAGTTAACTCTTGTGCTTTTTGCTATTCTACAGTATCTTTACTTTACTTTCCCTCTCAATTTAAGAGGGAAGGTGGAAAGGTGAAAGCAAAGAGTAGAAAGTAACAGAAGTCTGCAAAATGTCATGGGTTTTGAGACAAAACTTCCCCCGAATCATGCAACGGACAGGATATATCCTCAAAAGGATACAATAGTGTCCTTTAAAATCCATGTAATCTTGATAAAAGTAGGTTAAATATACTTTCCTATTCAGAGCAAACTATATTTGACTAAGTTGAAATAATTTTAGTAACTCATCTTCTAGCCTCAGGACTTGAGGATTTTTTTTCCCAGTGTGATCAGGAACTTATGGGAGAAGAGGTTTAAAACCAGAAGAAAATATATTGCTGAAATGAAAACAGGGTAGAACAAAGAGACACTGGCAGACTGCTGTGCAAAAAAACTGAGAGATAATTACAAAAAAAATCTTGGCTTGAATCACTATTTTTCATTTGAAAGAGTACATGAAACATATGCTAATAAACCAAATCATTTGCCTGTGCAGCACTTCAAAGATGGTCTGTGTAAAAAATTTTCAACCCAGTGCATGGGAAATTCGGCATGCTACTCCCTATTATTAATTCTCTATTTAAGGGACTGTGTGTTTATGCTCTGAATGAAAGTACTGAACTAATGGGTTAGATCCTCCACTCAATTATGCCAGTACACCCCACTCACTTAGAGTGAAACTAAGCTGGTGTAAGAAAAAGAAGAATTTGACTCAATTATTTTTAACCAGGCCATTTGTGAACAAGCCACTTCCATGCTAATAATAACCATATTAAAACTTTAATGAAAGGTATTTATCATTTCAAATAGGACTTCACCTTCCCAAGCAGTTCCATTGGAATGAATAGATCCAAGGCAGGCAAGCCAACCACTGCTCCACACAGCACAACGGAATCTCAATAGAAACTTGTTTTAATAACAGAACGGGCAAATTAACTTCAACCAAACCATTAAACTTCCTCTAAATGACAGGCAGGACCTGAGGACTGTTGGAATTGATGGAGCTGCTATGTGCCAGGCTAGCTGATACCAGACATCCAGTGGAGAATAGATCTGCACTGAGCAAAAAGGGGGGCAAATTGTGCAAAGCCCTCTGGTTCACACAACAGCAACACACAACTACAGTGATAACAGGCATCTGAACAGAGGCAAAGACAAACTGTAAGGCAGAAACAAAAGAGGGAGAAGTCGATGGGGATAGGAAAGTCAGCTACATTCCTTATCAATAGCAACCTCACTCAGAATTCAGTAGGAGTATCTACTCATCTAAAGCAGCCAAGTATGGTCCATCAAGCTGTAATGAATGGATGCAGTTTGTGATGGATACTTCTCAGACCTAAGGTGAACACAGATAACACAGATAAACAGTTTGCTTCTTTGTCTTTCTGACTCAAAGGAAACAAGTCATTAATCTATCTCCAGGATTACACTCTACTAAACATATACTGATGTCTACCCAGTAGAGTTTCTGAACTGCAAGACACTACTTCCAAGTGCCAGCATTTAAAATAAATTTGTATGAGCAGCTTTTTCAGCTGCCATTCATCAATTACAGCGTGATGGCTATGTAGTCTTTACCAAGATTCTGCATTTCAAAAACTCTTCTTTTTCAGAAGTCTTGAATTTTTCTTCTGCTCTCACTCAATGCTCCTTCCCTTTTCCTCTTTGCCCATATATATCATAAAGTGTAATAAAGTTCACTGGGACTTTTTTTGATTGAGGAGCTGGAGGGCTCCCTCATGTTTTTGATTTTAAGATCTTCTGCTTTGTGAAATGTTAACTTAACAAAGGAAGATCTGAAGGTCACATTTGCCATGCTAAAATATTTTTTACTTGTGAAAACTTACACAATATTAAAAAGAGAAAAAAGCTTAAGGCAAAAAACCCGAACTCCAAAATTTAAACCTAGCCAACGACTTCCTTTAAAATATTTTCCTACAATGTAATGCAAAAATGAAATACTAATTCCACCTTAAATTTCTGCCCATTGCTCTGTAAGAGCGTGTGCGTGTGGACACAGGTACAGAGTGACACACTCAATGAACTACTTCCCCATATGCTGTTCAGTTCCCAAGACCTTACAGGCATCAGAACTGGGGAACTGCAGTAAGTGCTCTAGAGAATGAAGGGAGATCTATGGAGACAACTGAGCAGGTGCCTCAGTGTTCACTACGTAAAGAGAGTTTAGTATCCAAAGTCTATTAGCAATAAGAAGTCAGTTAACACAACTAACACATACACTGTTGGATTCCTGCCTAGAAGTTCTAATCCTCCTCAGTCTGATTGCAAAATCACCACCGCCAAGGCTGATCTCTTGGGTTTATCAAAGACCGTGCATTAAACAACTTCACGGTCGGACACGCATCCACCTTGATCCACGTGACTTCACAAGCACCAGGTAATGTTACTAGATCAGAGTGCATGAAGTCAAACCACAGCCAACACATCATACAGCTGGCACTCACCCTTCTTCCTCCGAGTAAATAAATACGCATCTACGAGCCAGAAGGAAGACACTGTTGAGATTTAATGAGTCTCGATGACAGAATCAGGGCCAACATGCAGTTGTGCTACGTCAGATAAAGACTTTCACATTTCACTCTTTGTGCATTCTCTGGGAATAAACTCCTTAAGCAGTTTCATTAGAAAGATTAAATTCTAGAATTTCAAGGTTGAGTAAATAGAAGTGGATAAAAGCACATTTCAAAAGAGATTTGTAGATTGGTTGCCTCCTTAGTTGTTCCTAATGTAGGTAGGAGAGACAATTTGATGTAGAGTCTCAAAAGCTGGAGGACCACAGTTACTGTAGGAAACACAGTAAGTAAACTTAGAGTTCATCAAAAACAAGGCCTTACTTTTGTAGAAATTTGGGAGAAAAAAATAATTTTTAAGAGATGCATGGCGGGGGTGGGGTTGTGTTTTAGGAATTGAAAATTATTTCTGTTTGTCCATTTGCAATGATTTGCTGTTCCAATACAAGCATTCCAAAATGGGAAATTTCATCAAGGCAATCAAGAACCCAAACCAGAAGATATAGCGCATAGAACAGCTGACTTGGAAAAAAAGGAGTTAGAAGTCATACATGGTCAGCAGTGAGGTCATCAAAGGAAAGGTTCCACACATGCTAAACTGATGGTAGTACTGGTAGAAAAACAGAAAAAGGAAAGGAGGCAGGGCAGGGAGGCAAGGTGGAAGATTTTATGTAAGAACAGAAGCTGGAAGAGAAGAGGTTAGAGGAAAGTCTGGCACTTACTAAACCAAAACAAAGTATTAAGGAACTCAGGGAGAAAATACCTGCAGTCAGAAAACAGAAGCTGGGCCAAAAGGATGTGATTGCCTGGCAGGCAGGGTTACGTGCATACGTGTGGGTAGGTGAGAACAGACATGGAGAAAGAGGCCTGTCACAGTAAGAAAGTGTTGAACTACAAGTATAATTGAAAGCTGGTACAAGCTCCATCTATGAGCAAATACAACGAGCTTCCAGGTCAGCATGATAAAGTTATTCCACGTATACACCTGAAACAAGATCCTTCTCCCACTTTCATGTTCTTAAGAGCTAAGCTGTAATGTCACCTTGGGTATATCTGCAGAGTAAATATCCAAAGAAAGGCTCCTAAATCTAAGCACTGGGTTATCACAACTCCAGTTGACTGTGTCAGATACTCAGAAGAGGACCTAAGTGCACAAAGACTGCAGGAGAAAGAAAACAGATCTGATACAGGGATTGCAATTACAGTGGAAACCGAGTGTTTCTGTTATGCAAACACATATAACACACAGAAAGGTGAGTCATTAGACAGTGGAGGAGGAAGCCAGGAAAGAAGTGCGGAAATGGAATGAGCTGAAGGTATACATCGGAATGTTTAACACATCTATCTGTACCTCTAACTTGCCAGGAGACACTTGGGCAATTGCTAAGTGACCTACAATTTGACACTATCAATCACCCATCTTCCTTAATAATTTCTCAGTGCATATTGATATAGATAATGATTTTGCACAACAAATACCAAACCCATGAGTAATAATAGTACTCAGTGTAATGCAGACAGGCCTCTACAACCTCAAAAAAGGAAATGGTGAAGAAAATACTTCTAGACAAGCAATGAAAGACACAAATCCCCAACAACTTAAAATATGAATGGTATGATTCTTCTCACAGTTGCACTATTGTTAGTCAAGAGTAATTCAAGTTGGGAACTTTGGACTTATGACAGTGTTAGAACTTCTTGCCACTGCTTGTTATCAGTGTAGTGGAAAACAGAGAACTATGTTAACATACTTCAGTAAACCTTAAATTGACTGAAATCACAACACTTTCCCAAACTCCAGGGTAGTTCACAAACACTGTCAGATTATCTCAAATGAGGATATTTCCAGCCACTCCATCCTTTAGTCGTAACATCTGAATCTTACGTGGTTTACCCTGTGTCTTGTTACCTTGCTTAACTCACCAGTTACCCTTTCATTCAAGTTTCTCATTTATACACGATAACACTTACCTTTACGAAACAGGTATCGCACATTCCACCATGCTGCGTACCATGCTTAGTTTAACTAAGATCACTACCACAAGGTGAGTAATAGAATGGTCAAATGTCGCTTTTATGTAATATCCCAACCTCCATATCTTTTAAAAACAGGTGGGGCGCTCACAGAGGGACAGTCACTGGAATAAATAAGAACTATAATACTTTTATGTAGTACAAGTTTAAAAACCCCAAAACTGCAGCAATAAATTTAAGACTTTGCATCACTGAGGACTCTAGAGAACACCAGTCGTCCACCTGATCCGCACTGTAGTAGCGTGGCACACACAAACAACAAAGAAAACATCCTGGAGAGTTGTGTCAGTGATAATTTGCATGCCACCTTATCGTTTAACATGTTTTCCTTCTTAGTGCCTAATTAATATAAATATAGCTGTACTTACAGACAGGGTAAGCCTGATCTCCTTATGGTTACAGTTTTTTGAAAGCTTTTTCTTAAGCGCTTTAACTGCATCTTTAGGCCTGTGACAAGAAATTGGGTAGAAAAAGTTACCAGAGAAGTTAGACTGTTTTTCTAGTTTATAACTTCATCAAAGAGCCAAAAATACCGGCCTGAGATATGGGGCCATATTCATCCCTGTATTTACACCCACATAGAACTAGAGCAATTGCCCCACTGATTTCAACAAAATCACTTCAGCATTGAGCTGGAGCAGTCAATCAGGTTTGCTGCTGCAGACTGTGCATTACTCCAGAGACTTGTGCAGAGAAACAAAGTTATTCTCCTCTGCAAAGTCTCCTCCAAAATTATATTATTTCACTGTTGTACAATAGATTTACTTATCTAGCTTTTATTGCTATGAAAGGGAATAACAATTGCCAGCTGTATCAAGAGTTGACTGGTACCTACTTTTCTTGTATGATGCAATTAAAAGATACTCTCCTGGGAGTGCTGTCAGGAGTTGGGGTGTCTTGGATAACTTCCAATCTTATAATTGCAGGATGCTTTTAACTCATCTGAATAATTACCATGTACGGATGGACAGCCCATTCCACCCCAGAGATAGTGGCATTTCTAGCACAGTCATTTCGATGTCTATATATACCCCCCATATCTTTTAACTATCTGTGTAGGAGGAAAAGGGTGGAAGATGGTATCAAGCTTATCACACATGGAAAACAGTTTTGCCTGATTAATATGGGCTATCATACAATTACAATTGTATGTGTACGATTATTAGGGCCAGCTCAATGCTCATGATCAACAAAAACAAGATGTCCTAAAGTCTCTTTAGGATCTCTCTAGAATCTAAGATGAAGCAATAGGCATAAATGCAGCATTTCAGTAAGAAAAAAAAGAGATCTTTGTTGAAAATATTTCAAAGGCAATGAAATTAAATGCGTATTTACCATTACTGCATTTTTCAGTTTGAAATGTTGGCATAATTTGTCAGGAAAAAAGAAGAGATTTCTCTATTTTTCTTAGTCTCATGTCATACCAGTAGAAAATCAAGTGACAGATGGGAGCATGAGAGCAGAGAAGAAAACTCTCCCTTGCAGAAAGCTATACTACTACTATTCCACTACTACTTTTTGCTTCTCTCACTGAACCATCTGGAAATGCTCTGGTCAGGAGCTGGATATTGCATTAAAATAACTATTTGCCTAATGAGATACAGCAGTTTTGCTGTTCCTACTATCCTGTTACAGACTGTGACTAGTAGTAGTTGCTTAGGAGGAAGTTATAAGGAGTTCCTCTGTTAGCACAAGCTGTGCACAAGAGGAAACAGTTTATTAAAAAAAGCTCTGTTGCATAGAAGCTCCACATAAAAACTAACACTGAAGGTCAAAGCATGCTGTTGCTTGTAGCAATGACCAGAAGGGAGTCATTACTGATCTTACAAGCTCTAAGAGGCATGGGTGAGAGTGTGGGATCCAAAAAAAAAAAAGGGAAGGAAAAGTTGATAAAACAAAAAGACAAAAAGATACTTGTGCAGAAACTAAGTCATACCAAATTCTCCTGGAGAAAGCTCTCCAGTTGGTGTTAAAACATGCCACTGCTAGCAGTGAGTTCTTACAACGCAATGCTGAAACAGATCTTACATGAGAGCAAATTTGTTTTTCTCCCCTTTTCACAGGTGGGACCAAGGAAGTACAAAGCAGCAAGTGGCTGAGCAAACCAGAACGTGGCCACTCAGTCAAGAAGCCACCTCTGTCCCGGGAGCCCCGGACACAGGCGGTGACACAGCAGACCCCACCGAACAGAAACCCAACCACGGCTTCCCTCCTGCTGTGTAGTTTGGCTGAGACACTGCATAGCGGGGGGCTCTGGTTAAGTTAAAAGCACAGAGTTTTAAGTTGTGTTGTAGGCAACCAAATGGGTTTTGCAGAGCACAAGGGCACCCCTTTAGCCTGACGGGCAGTGCAGGTTATATAAAATACACCAGGCTCAGGTAAGAACCTGCCATCACCCTTTTTTAGCGCTTGTCTACAGGGAAGAGCCTACAAATCTAATCCCTACAAGTCCCAACGCCTGAGCAAAACCCACGGAGATGGGCAAAACTCTTCCCTAGGAACAAAGACACCTGCACCCTGCTGCTGCTATGCCGTTTTGGGTAACTTTACACGTGCGTTGTATCGCCTTCTACCCCGGAGACGAAAACCCGGCTGTTCCCATTTCCTACAGGTGACCTCTGGCACCGGGAGCGCCCCGCCACCCCCGGACCCGCAGCCGCCCGCGGCGCTCACCCCTCCTCCGTCGCGTTGATCACGTCGCAGATGTGCATGAACTGTCCCCACTCCTCCGTCTGCAGCGCTCCGCACGTCGCCCGGTCTGAAAGGCCAAGGGGAGCCGCCGTACAGCAACGGCCGGGGACTCCGCGGTCCGCCGAGCCCCGCCGGGCCGGGCGGGAAGAGCGGGGAGGCGCCGTCCCGCCGCGCCCCTCACGGCCCGGGCAGCGAGGCGGGAAACGGCGGCCCCCGGCTCCCCTCAGGCGGGCGGCGGGGCAGGACGGGACGGGATGCCCTCGTTACTCACCGACCAGGCTGCCCACGGCGGTGCCGAAAGGGTCTTTCGGAGCCTTCCCGAAAGCCATGGCCGCTGCCGGCAGAGTCGCGCGGCCTCTGAGGGGCGGCAGCCCCGTCCCGTCCCGCCGGATCCGGCCGCTCCCCTCCGCCCCGCTGGTCGCTCCCTTCCTGGGACTGGGGCGGAGCCGCCTCCAGGTGCCGTCGCGGCTCCTCGCTGCTGATCGCGGGCCGGGCCGGGCCGGCAGCGCCGCCCCCGCGGGGCCACACGGCTGCCGTGCCCGCGGAGCGGCGGGGTAAGTGCTAACGCGGGCGGGGAGCGGCCCTGCCCTGCCCCGGGCCTGGGGGCTGCGCCTCACGGACGGGTCAGCCCCGCGCCTCGGTGCCGGGCCCAGGGCACCCCACCGACTCCATCGCGTAGCCACGTCCTCCTTTCCCTGCTCCTTGGCCAGTGTTTAACGTGTGACAGGACCCCCCATTTACGGCCACCTCAGAGGTCCCTCAGCCATCTCCTAAATGGGACTTAATAGCCGGAACCACCAGAAAATAGGCATTTCATAAGGCAAATCTCGGAACGCCTGGGTCAAACCTACCCAGGGGCTCCAACCTGCCAGTTGGCACCTGTGACTTGGAAACCTGTGTTAACTTTAGCAGAAAGGGGAAAAATAGCTGTCTTGCAGCGCTCACCCCCATGGGTCTGTTCAGTAGCACAGAAGATGAATGGTAATTTTGGGGTTATTTCATGTATTTTGAAGAACTTTTTATAGCAGAACTGAGTTTAAAGGCTCAGCTTTATGGTATGAGTGTTAAGACCTTCACTTCAGGTACAAGACCCCAGAAAATCAGGCTTTTCAAAGGCAGCAAAATAAAAAAAAAAGGTACACTTTTAAATTGATACCTGATGTAATTTGCTGGTTAAATTGATTACACACAATTAATTTATTTTAAAAGACGACTGGCAAACACAGAGTGACAACTTCTGCAACACCGTACAGCACACAGTCTGTAGGCACATTCAACCTTTAGCATCTGCTGCTATGGAATCACTAGGGCAATGGAATCACTGCTCCTGCAACATTCATACCTGTTTTCTGAAACCCATATGTCCTTTTCTGTTTCACAGGTTTAACAGGAACAGATGCACAGACCTCAAAGAAGCAGGGAGAAAAAAACAGCACATGTAAGTTACATTCATAAAGTCATCCTTTGTCTTAGGTAGGAACCACTAACACGTTCCTCTCGCCACATACACGTTTCCACGTGTGGGACTTTCTTGCTACAATTACTAGCAATGACTTTCATTGTGTCACTTCATCACACCTCTGACTATCTCAGACCTATACAAAACTTGGAAACGAATGTGGCATGAATAAATTAAAACCTGAGCTGTAATTTTTGTTGACTGAGAGTTGTAATTATTTCAGTATCAAACAAATATGGAATCATATTAATGAGCATTTGAATACAGCTTAATCAGTCATACAGTCAGAAAATGATATAACCAAATAAATTATTTGCCTGACATTAGAATTTCATGAATTAACAAAGCTGTATTTGCACTGATTATGACAGTTCTTCCTAGGATAAACTCATTTTACTTTATTTTGCATTTTGAATAACTCTATGGCCCCATCTACTGGATGGCTTTAACATAAAGGCTGGTACACACTTTTTTGTGTACCTACGAGTATCTGTACAAAAAGCAAGTTATTACAAGAACTTTTAGGCAAGTTGATCATGTACAATGAATGTAGGAGCTGAGTCTTTTTCTTACTCTTCCTATAGTAAATGGGTGGAGTTCATGATACAGCTTGGTGAGGTTCCACTTGAGACTATTTCTATGAATGCACCTCAATTTTCCACACTTCTGTTGTTCTTGTCATTTGGTTATAAGCCAGACATCATCTGTCAGAACAGGAGTTTGTTTATTTATTCTTGGTTGCGGAATTTTGAAAGAAGTCCTCTAAACTTAGGTGTTTGTTTCATTTGCTCTTTTAATACTGAATTAATACCTATTTAGATTAGCCCTTGTTAAACCTGCAATGTGAGTCAGTTCTTGTTTCAGAGTACATATTTTATTGAGCTACTCAGGAGAAAAAAATCTGATGAAGTCTTTTTCCATTGGAATTTACTGATTAAAGTTACTCATTGAAATCAGCTACTATTCTAGATCTATGAACTCCTAGTGGGCTTCAGGTTCTGCTAGAAACAAGGCTGCCTGACTCTTTAGCCTTCTCTGGACTGCAGTCCTTGCTATTTATGAGTCGGTGATCAAAGAGTCCCAGGAGAGTCCTACCGCACTCTTTGCAATTTTACTATTATTTCAGATACGGTATTATACTTATTTATTACTATTAAGGGACATTTTCCATCTTTTGCAAGCACACATAGTATGTTATAAAAAGAAAGAAGATGCTAAATAATTTTTCTGCGAACTGTTTTGAAACAAGAGTGTTTAGTGGCAAAGTTTACATCTGCCTCCTGAGCTAACATGTATTATACCAACATAAGCAGGTTTGTCAATGTAATTTTATTTGTACTAGAGGTTTTGTTGATGGTGCTATGTCAATTATGAATACAAAAATCACATCCCTAATTGCTATAGCTACGCAGAGATTTTTTCAACCTAGTTTTGCTGGTTTTAAAGTTCAGAGTTAAATATCATTCATTCAGTTTTTTAAAAATCACACTTTTACCCTATTTAGTCTTCAGTCCTATTTTCAAGGAATCACATACACACACAATACATTGAGTGAAATACTTAAACAGCTGTCATATTCATGCACTGTTTTATGATATTGACTGGTACCTGCTGTTATTTGTTACATGAAAATTATAAACCATGGTGATGATTTTTTGTTTAGTTTAAAACCGAGATTCTTAAGAAATCATTATTCAGCAGAGATTAGGTATGGAGTTGCAAAGTATTTGTTCCTCCATCTCCCAAGAGCTGTATTTACTCTCACAGCCTTCACCAGAAGTCTATTTTAGTGTGATTCTTCCTTGTTATCCAGTACAACAAAGATGCAATCAGCGGGACTCTCACTGTAGCTCATTAGACCAGATGCTGGTTATGGTCTGTGCTGGTAGCTCAACTTGAACAAACAGCTAGAGGGCTAAATCAAATCCCTTCTGCATCATCTCCATTAGCTCATTGCCTTCAGATAACAGCAAACCTAAGCAGGAGCTATTTAGGCAAATTAAATTAATGTTTAGGACCCAATCTCAGTAAGAATAAAGAGCTGTCCCCAAATATCTATTCAAGTAATTACTGGGGGGTTTTTTTGTGTGGTTTTTTTCTTTTTTTTAAATCCAAACCCCATTATGTTCGCAGCATATTTAATTTCCCTGTGTAGAAAAGGGGAACAAATATCACAGTGAGGGAAGGAGGTGTCTGCAGCCCGCAGAGGGCAATCTTGTTCAATGAATCTCCTCATTTTTCATGCAGTGGGCACTGGAAGTGAAGGATGGTTTATCGAGAAGGCAATACCGTATCAGCCATGTTGAGTCTTCTCATACACACAGTGTGGTTCAGATGCAACTCTTCAATGTTATAATGCTTTCCTGTAATTTCAGATTTAAAAAAAAATATCTCTAGATATGCAATGCAAAGCTCTCAAAAGGTAGAAGCAGGTAAGGGATGTGGTATTTTTCAGGACTGACAAGTGGATGACAGGTTTTCTCACTCTGGGTTCTGTGCTGCAGTTCCTGGACCCCACAGCCTCAGCACACTGTCACTGCCCTGGGACTTGCACGTGAAGTTGGACAAATCTGCATTTCTCTCTCTTCTAAAATGCTGAGAATTCCAATTGAAAAACATTTTTTTTTTAATAACACACTATGGGAGTCACAGCTAATTTGAAATTAAAAGCATCTATACCTTGTTTTACATAAGGCTGAGTGTCAAATCTTTCAGAAATAAGTATTTTACATCTACTTACTTTAAAAAAAAATTTTAACGATATTACACATTACCTCCCTCTGGGATTCTACCCGTACAATGTGGTGTTAATCCAAAAGCTTTCCTGCCTCTCCTCCCTTTCAGGAAACAATTCTCCTTTTTCCCTGGATCAGGGCTGATGATAAATATTCTGTTGTATATTTAGGAAACTTACCAAAGCATTTCTCAAGTTCACTTTCTCAGAGACAAAGATGCATCATCCAATTCCCCCAGCTTCTCTCCAGAGGTGTATTTTCTGGCAATAGATTCTAGGTTTATAAAGAAACGATGAAATCATTACTATACTGAAGAATATTGCGAGTCTTGACTCAACTTTCTCATACGAGGTTAATTATTAAATATACCTTATCCACTGGAAGGTAGAATCCTCTGCTTGAGTCTCACAGGAAAACTTAAGAAGAAATAAAAAACTCCCTGAATCTTAAATTGTAGATATTTTTCCCATGATTGGGATGAAACTTCTATATACTGCTGTGTAAAGAGCAAGCTCAAAAGGGAAAATAAGGTATGAACTCAGTAATTCAGATTTACAGCAAGCTAGCATATGAGGAGTTGGGAACTTTTCTATCATCTTCTCTGCACAGGAAAATAGCAAGTAACTGGTTCACATTTAAGCTGACAATGGAGCATATATTAATTGGCCAGACATTTCTTTACATTAGAGGCTATTTAAAGAAGTTTATTTCGTAAGACATGCTTTGTGAACTTGGACAGTAGTAAAACACAATTGTCTAATTTAAACAGGAATGCCCTCTGAGTTACCATGATACTTTTTTTTCTCTGTGGTACACAGCAGGACATTCAGATTACCTATGGTATACATTACTGTGTGCTACAAGTTTAATTTATTTTTGTTTTCAAATTATTGAAGTTTATGACAAAAATCTTTCATATCTCACTCTTAGCTGCAATACAAATTTCTTTGCCTTCAATGAACAAGCTGGACAAATTCTGTGGTATTAATTGGTACATTTTTTAAAATTAAAAAAAACTTGACAAGTGATGAGGTCTTCAGATGTTTTCATCTATAGGTGTGCTGAGATATGATACAACAACAAATATCTTTGTCTGCTGTTTTAAATTAAAACAAAAAGCAAAAAACCAATCCCCAAATCCTTATGCATCAAGTATGTGGTGTATGAATCCTTTCAAAAGATGCAGGAATCAACCTGCATCAACCTGAATCAAGCTGATATTTTGAGTACCAGCAACAACCTTGATTCTTTAGACACCACTGCAGTAGAAAGCAATCCAGGAAGAAACTAAAATCCTCAACCTTTGCACATCAGCAGCAGGTATAGCCTTTACCAAGAAAGCCATTTTTCTCTTCGTGACACTCCCACTGCCACTTGAAGTGCAAAACAGCTCTAGGCAAGAGCTTAGTTCAGCACTGTTTCTTCTTATTTTCTTAGTATTTGGAGAATAGCAATAACTAAAACCAGATCCTTCAAAAATACACATTTAAAGAAAATAGTTTTTGGGCACTGCATCCTGATTAAATAATTTCAGCAATATTTGACTGCCCACAAATAGACATACTGGCTACTGGAACAAATATCTAAGAGCTTCCTTGTTAAATCATGGACTGGTAGCTCCGTGTCACCCACAGAGCCCTGGTTCAAATCCAAGCCTCCTCCAACTAATGTAATGCCATGCCGCTCACATGGCTATCTCCTGTCCTAATTAACCAGGAGTCTCAGCTGAGCTCTCTGCTGGATTTTAATTACAGAGTTATTAATTCATGGGGAAAAAATTGACAGATGTTTCAGGTTGGTCGTAGCAAATTAAAAGGCAGGTGTTTGGCATAAAAACTCAGAAATGATTAAACAAATGACTCATGGATGTTTAGCTGTTTTACAGTGAGCAGTGTACATAGTACCACTTAGTATATTGTAGCGCATGGTGACTTCTCAGGATAAAAATAACAATAGCAACAGATTTTGCTCTGTCTAGCTTTTAAAGGTAAAGAAGCTTATAAATCTGTGTTCTTAATTTGGTTTATAGCTATTGCTGGATTCGTTTTACTCCTCTTTCCTCTAAAAAGAAAATCTGCTATTTTCTTAGGTTGTTAGTTTTAAAAAAATTGTGTAATACCAAGGTAAATGAAGGCACCAGTTGGATACTTCTATCATTATTGTTACTCAAACTGAGCATACGTATAACATGAAGTAAAAAACTAATTTTCATCTCTTATAAGGGACAACAAATGTTGTCATAATTTTACTAATAACTTTAATCACTTGACAGAGCAGCTTAGAAAAATGTTAGCTCACATCAAATAAATGCATTACAGGAAACACAGGCATGGCCTGAAAAGCTACCAAGGTCAGGATTTTAAGGAAAGCAAGAAGAAGCCAGTGCTGTGATTTTGAACTCTCCATCAATTATGCTTTTCCGCAGAAGTCTTTATCTGAGGTCTCAGCAAGTCTCATCTATCATGATGGTAATACACAGGACCTTCATTGAACCGAGGAAACAGTCTTTCAATGGAGAGTTGGTTATTAAAAAGGGTCATTTGGATACAGGTTCTCTGTCCCTGTTTTGTTTTTGGTTTGTTTTTTTTTTCTGCTAGGGAAGAAAGTATTATGAAGTTTGGGTGTTTTGTTTGTTGAGTTTTTTTAAACTGAACACACATATGCAACTTATGGTACAATCCTCTTACAAATAAGTCATTTTGTGTCATATAAAAAATGACAAAATGTTTTGCTCATGTTAGGATTTCCCTAGTGTTTTGGGATTTTTTCTTTAACAAAAGGAGAGTTCAAACTACACTTCTAGTCCAAGTAATCCAAAAATTGTTCAAAGCCAAAACCCATTAGCTTTCATTTTGAGAGCACAGAACCAGATATGCCGACAATTTCAGAACTAGAATTGAACAAAAACAGATTCCCAGAACAGTTTTGATTTTGACAAATAAGTATTTGTTTATCAGAGGTGTTGGAAAAACTTCCTCCCACCTGTAGATTTTCCCACACATTAATTGCCTCAGAGCTAACAGGAAGTTAAAAAAACCAAAACCTCTTTCCAATAGTGGAGACAGAGCTATGGGGACCTACCAAAAGGCCCACTTTAAAGGCACTGATTTTCCTACTGTCAGAGTGGAGGATATAGAGAAAATTTTGCCAACTTGTTAAGTGGAAAGCTATATATCTGCCACTTAATAGAAGAAACAAATAAACACAGATTTTAATGCTGTAACTCAATGAAAGCTGAAGAATATCTTTCCCTGATGCTAAGAGAGGCAAATATTCATCGTGTTTCTTAATCTGAACACAGAAACAAAGTCTGCTCGTGTTTGGACTGAGCCCCCTCCTAAGGAAGAAAGTATTTGGATTTCTTTTACTCACACCACACTTCCGCGTGGTTAGTGACTGCTGTCCAGTGTGCGCGGCTCTGACCCATGGGCCTTCTGCACAGTTGGTGCTCACAGATTAATGCACGTGGCCTAAATGGAGATTTACGGCATTGTCACCTCTGCGTCACGCTAAGCCCAAGTACTGTGGAGCAGGGGAATCACACACATTTCTCACGGAGTTCAGACTCTAGTTTACATTGCAGTTCACTGGGTTCTGCAGCAGGAATATAAACTGAGCAGGCTGTACAGCGACCTGTCAGGGAGCCTGAGCTCACTGTAATTAAGTTCAGTAAGGAGAGAAATTGCAGAAGGTATGTTCCCTGTATCAGGATGGATTAGGGTAAAATTACTGCTCGTTGGTCCTCTGAAACTTAAGGTAAAAATCTCTGAATCTCTGCCCAGAACAGCTGTAAACCTCAAAATACACTTACTGCTTTGGCTGCTTCTCCAATACTGATGTATTTGGCAAACATTTCTCTGTGGTACATTTTACCCAGGGAGCTGGAGCACTGGCATTTGGAAGACCATGCAGCTAACCAGTAATTTAATGCTGTGTGAAACATTTCTCATTATGTCTAAAAGGCACAGTTCACATGCTGCAGGAATCCCACTGGTATTTCCCAAACCAGAGAACAGTTTTGGATGCACTGGGCCTGCTTGCTCTAACAGACAGCACGTGTTCTGTAGGCAAACTGGGAATTTCACTTTGTCTGAAAACTCAAGTTTCACCACAGCTATCACTGGATAACGATGCACCAATGTCAGCAATGCAAGAACTTTTTACTAAAATATTTAATGCAGAAGAAGAGTATAAAAATTATTTGAACTGCTTGTTGAGAAGACAGCTGTGAGGAAGAGCCTCCAAGAATTAGTTTTTCTACCAGGATCAATATGTCAGAGGTCTTCCCATACTAGACCATTACACTGTGTCTGTTGCTTCTTACTAATGTAGTTACTTCTGAAAATGAGCAAGAGTTCTTCCATCTTTTCTACTAATTTAGGACACTGATTTTTCCTTGCAATGACATTCACTTACGTGCACTCCCTACTTCTGATCTTGTGAACAGAAAGACCACTAAATTGTATACATAGCTCTTTGTTCTATACAAAGCCCAATACCAGGAGGTATCAATAGTTAGGTGCAAGTTGTTCTCATCACTAAGGACGATGCTGGGCTCCCGCTGAGGCACCTGACAAATCACTGTCTTTTGCCAGTCCTACTTAAAGGAGCTTTTGAGATCCAGCAATAAGTAACTCAACCTCTAATCGCCCCACCTCTCTCAGAGTGAGATTTTGTGTCAGAAAATGTTGCTGAATAGTCAAAGAGGATATCAATAGCTGTCCTTGGTCAAATGGGAAGAGGGGGAGAAGCTGAAGCTGGAGGAAATGCTATCAACATCAAGAGTAACAGAGAGCAAATGACTTCTCAGCTCGTGGTGAGATGACAAAGCAGTTTCCTGCAGGTGGGAAGCATCAAACTTGTTTCCTGATGTACTTACTACATGCATGTTAACACACCCATCTTCCTTAGATACTTGTCTTGTGGTAATTTTGCAGAATTCACTCCAAAAACATTTCTCTAATTTCACAGAAGATCTGCCATACATTTCTCATTTGACTTAATATTTTCTCCTCCTTGTTTCTCATTTTCATTTGGCCTCTAAAATTGTTGCCAGGCCCACTTTTCCACCCTTTCTTATGATAGAATTGTTCCCTAAAATGTTTTCCATCCCTTTATTCCTGGAACTGTGTCCACGATACAGGTATCTTCCATCATGAACTGAAACACAAAGCTACAAAAAGGGTGCTGACATCACTGCTCACTTGGCCCTTTTCTTGCATCCTGCATTTGCTTTGCCGCTGTGAAGGTGCCCATTCTGCAGTCCTACCTGCGGGGTAGACCTTTACAGTCTGGCTCATCTCCATACAACAGCCCCCCAGACAGCTCTACCTGTATGGATCAGAGATCAGGCTATTAACTCTGAAGAGCTCAAACCTTCCCCGCGTACTCACTTGTAATGCACTCTGGCGCTCAAAATCTCAGCTATTATAAATGACAGCATCTATTAATTTTAGCTGCTTACATGGTCCCCATTGCTACAGTAACCGAGTGCTTTATACTCCTTAATGCATCCACCTTCCAATTCCACATTGAGGTCATGAAGCAACAATAGAAAGATTAAATGTTAGAGTCATTAATTTCTCTGAAGTCCCTCTTTTGATGCCCAATTCCAGAGATGTGATGCTTGAAACATGCTCTCAGCTGTGTTTTGACCAGAGACTAGAAAAACTTGCTTCCATGTCTGCCCGCAAAGGCTTTTGTCATGACAGAACCGAAGAGCTTGGCTCCTACTTTGTGCCTGTCTTCAGGAGCAACAAGAAACTGGGTGCTCTGCTGGTGATGTAAGCAGTACCAGAGGATTCTCATTGGAAATATCATAGAATTGGCTTCCTAAAAGCATACAGAAATTATGTGAGGACACTGAGGAGCCTCCTTAGTGTCCAGCCACTGTGTTTTTTATTTTGCAATCCACGTAATGAGCCTTGCTGTCCTTATGCATCATGTAAAAAGTCTGAGCATTGTCAGGATTTGAACTTTCTTTGATGCCTGTTAAACCCTTTTTTTTCATCTAGAAATACAGAATTTGTCCAAGGTTACACAAGAGATCTGTGGTAAATTAGGGAATTGAGCCTAAGCCTCTTATATCTTAGAGTAGCAGCCTAACTGTTGCTTTCAGAAGAGCTTCACATTATGCCAGCTAAGTGTCTGGCTCAATCACTATTCTGTGGATTACCAGAGGGCAGATTAACTGGAGACTATTTAATTTTTAAAACATAAAATAAATACCTGCTACAAGCTCCTAACAGGTTTCTCCTAGCAAGGTTTACAGGAATTTCCAACACTTCCCAATTCTGTATCTATACATGTACTTACACAGTAGTTGAGCAAAGTCTCATAACATTATTTGGGGTTAATTAAAAGCAATATAATTCCTGACATCCCAGATAAATGATATTCTCCACTACTATACACAAATGTACTGAAATACAGTTAGCATTTCATCTGCCAGGCAAGAGTAACCCCAGCCCCTTTCAATCTGGAATTCTCTAACCACCCATGGATGATAAGATGTTGTGCATTTACCATCAATTTTGTGGGGAATGAGGGCTGAAAGCAAGGCAGACGGAGCCTCTCATGCAGTGGCTTGTTACTTATAATTTCTTTACTGTGAGTTCGTGCCTACCCCTCAGCTGCTCCAAATCCATATTCAGCTGGACCCGATGATACAACACTCACAGCTCAAGGTCACTAGTCCTAAATTGGTGCCAGCTTTTTAACTGGTCTCACTTGAATGGTAATAAGTTTCAAGTAATGCTTAGTCTTAGCTTTGATTCAGTTAACAGTGCACCATCATCTTGTGAACAGGGTACTTGAGCTGCCTTTGGACTTTTGCTGTTCCTGTTGCTCAAATCAATTGCAGAAAATAAGCAATGTTGTGCAATATTGTCAGCAGACTTCTGAATATGGATGTAAGCTTACCTGCACGTGAAGAAAGCGATCACTAGTTTCTCAGTGTTTCATATCACTTCTAGTTTTTTAGTAAATCCTATGCAAATGACATACAGATATAATAAAGGAAACTGACTCTATTGCCACAGCCTGAAACAGCAGCGCAATGGTAATAGGTGCAATGGCACAGCTGCAGTGCAGAGCGCTCTGGCCATGATCCTGAGACTGCGCCCACGGAAGACAAAAAAAATCTTTCCTTTGCTCTTCTTTCAGTCCTTTTACTTTTGAGGCCTAAAGGCAAGACCAATAAAATACAGCTAATTAAACCTCTGATCACACAACTATTGTGTGGCTGATGTAGCCTTCACACACAGTATCACATAGCAAAGCTGAGACAAGTAACATCCTAATAACTCGCTAGTATTCATTAACAACTGTTAGGGGGAACTGGCTTCAAAGCCTCTCTGTTTAACAAAGAGCAAGACCTTTAAGTCTGCATATTCAACCTATTTTTAAAAACCCAGCTCAATTACAAAGTGAAAGAGCTAACCCCTCTGAGGAAACTGTAATGACCTTCGCTGGTATATAGCTTGCTTTGCCTGAGGATGTTTAACTTTGTGATTCAGTCAGTCATTTTGGACAATTCACAGTTTGGCAAGACCTTTGTAATTTCCCTCGTTCTGATGAACACTGTTAATATTTAATATTAAGCTATCAGTTGAGTCAATCTTTATTGCCCTGTATTTTTTTTTCAGTTCTTTCTATATTTCTAATTGTAAATATACATTCCACAGAATGACTAATTTTATATTTTTAGCCAGAAAATCTTAGTACTTACCCCTTTGCTTTTCGAAAGGAAAATTATTAGGGGTTTCTTTTAGATTAGAACTATGATGTTGTCAATCAACCTCTAAAAATAAACAGCTATTCAGTACTCTAGCTACATTCCCAAATAAAAATATTTTACTTAATGTATATTTATCTAACGCAAAATATATTATTTCTAGTTAATTCACATTTCTATAGCTGATTGGCAAAACATTATTAACTATAATAGTATTAAGCAGCACCTCCTCCTTCTCTTTCAATGTACAGAGACTAGCACCAACTATAGACACATCTGATGCATAATCAGACATGATATTTAACACACAAAAATTCCTTACCAGGACTCTGTTAAATCAGAGGTAGCGCGGTGCAGGTTATAAAACCAGGATGAAGGAGCCAAGAGTCTTGGGATCTCGCTTCTGGCTTTAGAGGTGGCTTGCTGTGGTCTCAGGGAAAAAAAAGAAAAAGAAAAAATAAAAATCACTCACCTCTCTATGCTGTAATTTACTCATCTGAAAAAATGAGATAACTTCACTGATCTACCTCACAGGCACTGTGTGAGACTTCAATAATATTTGTGAAACTATACAGCGATCTCATGGCAAGAAGTGTTCTAACAGAGCCCAAATGTCAAAGATTGCTTTCAAATCAGGCCGGTATGGGAGCGAATGAAAAGTATGTACCAGACTGACACGGATGGTCCTGTAGATATCTCCACAATGATGGCTCTCTTATTGTTTCATCTCTTTTATAGCCTATTTCATGGCCTATTTTGATGAGTTAGCATTGCCTAATACTTTATTTTTCCCCTCCAAAATTTCATGTGTCCTCCTCATCCCTGCTCACATTTTTTTCCTCACAAACTGCTCATGAATTGCCTTGGCAGTAAGTGGTAAGTACTCTTAGAATATGACTTACGGTTCACTGGACATGAGCAAACGCTGTCAAAGCTGATAACCTTCAGCTGGGAAGGTAACAGTAGTTTCACTCACACAATCATTAACCTACTGTACTGCGCGTGGTGTAGTTTTATAGAGCGGGGCCAGGCTAACGGCTTGGCAAAGACAGGCTAGGCCACTGTCATGAAATTTTATTCATGAAGGTGACCACTGGCCATGAAATTTGAGTACCCAAATAATTGTGGTATCGTATATCGAGGAAAACAATCACCTTTTAAAGCAGCTCAGTGTGGAACTGGGAGAGTCCACACCCAATAGGCCTGTGGGAGCGGATGGCTGAGACGTTAGACGAGGACAGGAGACTAAAGGATCACTACTATTATAAAATCTATAAAAACATGGACAACCATGACAGCCATCCGTCTCTGTCTTTCTGCAGTGTGCGAAAGAACTAACTAGATTAATCTTAGAAGTTTAATACTACACTCGTGCATTGAACTGAAGCCTCTTAGATGCAGAAAAAAGGTACTGTTGTATCATTAAGTGCTTTCCTTAGATATCTGTTTTTTTCATAAGGCATTAAGTACCTACTTACCTTCAGCCTGTGACTAAATCTTATTAAAACCCACCGAGTTTCGGCATATGCTTAAATGATTTAGTAGCTTAGATTCTTAAATGAAAAAAAAAACCCAAACTTACTTGTTTTACTTCTTTATCTGTATCACTATGAAAGCTGTACATGGTAAAAGAACAACCACCCCATAAATAGAGCAAAAGGAACTAAAATTCTTCTAGGATGAACAGATTGATCTAATACTATATTTTTTAGAACTTTCTGATGATACCAGATGCTGCTGCTGACTAGCAGGTCTATTCCAGGAAGGCACAAGTCTGCTAGGCAAAAATAAATGCACAGTTACAGTGACACGTCCTTTCACAGACTCCTGCTGGAAGCCAAATCTAGTGGAAGATTTACTTGCTGTGCACAGCGGGCCAGTACACAGCGATAGAAATTCCTGATATTTCTTGCATGTTTAGTATATATTGCAGACTGAACCATTTCGGTTAATACACATTCGAGAAAGAAATCATCTCCACATGATTTAGCTGTGTGAACAGTGATAGTACACATGAAGACACCCTCACTCTTGGAATCGCAGCAAGACCTTTTGGCTGCCCTTTCCCTTTCCTCTCTGTCCCACAGGGTCAGACCCGCTCTGGACTTCCCATGTCCCCTCTTCCAGCACAGCACAGCAGCAATGTAGCACTCAAAGGGCTTGGACATACAGCCAACTTACTGCAGCTCTGAATTTGTTCCCATTTATTCTGATTTTCAGTTATACCTACTTGTCTTTTTTTAATAGAAAGTAAGTGTATGGACTGTGATGCAGTATTTTCCACTTACTTTCAGGCCTTGTTAATGTCTTCAGGTGCTATAGAAATAATGATGATTTCAGCTTGTAGCTTTTAAGGAATAAGAACCAATCAAAATTTATCAGATACTCAACACTTCTCTGTCCTCTAAATGTTTTTTGAAAACAGAGAACTTATTTTTATTTCAAAACAAATTTCCATTTAGAAAACCTTGCATTTATGAACAGAGAATTGCTAGAATTAAAAGTAACATTTCAAATCGACCTTATTCCATGAGGCATGAAAATGCTCCAAATCAGAAACAAACACAAGTCTTGGAAAACAAGGATTCTACAAATCAGCCAACATGGAGATCTGTACATGTCCAGGGCCATCCTGGTGTTGGAAATGGAGAGAGTCTCGCTGCATTTACAGCCCATGCTGAGAAGTGAGCCTGAAGTGTAAGCCAAATGATGCACAGATGCAGCTTACGTGTTGCTTTTGGGACTTGAGCTGGCATCTTCATGCAGAGCTGTACAGGTCTGTGTGCATGGAACAGAGCAGGTCAGAGATCTCTGGTGCACCATGTAAACATACCCAAGGCATCTGCATTTTTATCTTGACTCTAGAGACCTAATTTGATGAAGCCTATTTGAAATAGCCAAAAAGCAGAAACATCTGTGGGACTGGACATGGTTTTCAGTCTTGTTTCAGTAGTCAATGTTGCTCAAAGCAAGATTTGCAGTATATTAACCCTTACTTGCTAAGGGCAACTGGATTTGCTCACCTAGTGGGGATTTTATGTCAAGACCAAGTTATTTCAGACTTCAATAACTGTGTGTTTCCTTTCGAATGTTTGCACTGTATTGGTTACCTGTTTTTCTTAATATTCTCTAGATGGTTACAGAGCTGTGGGACCGGGAGGATGAAGGAGGGAGCTAGAGACTGTATTCATGTTACCACATTTTCCCTGTGGCACAGTGAGTGATCTTCTTTTTCTGACTCCCATCTCCTGGTACTTCGTGAAGAAACAAACCGTGCCTGTGAGATGTTAGTTGCGTAATTTAGTGCAGTACTGAAAACTTCTAAGGTGAAGAAAACAGTACGAGTATCCCTAAAAAAAGAGAACAAAACAAGAGCTGAAGTTTGCAAGAGGCTGCAGGGGCAGCAGGGATGGACTTTGAGACCAGACTGGCAAAAATCCACTTATAGTGACAAGTTTAAACTGCACTAAACGAAGTGTGAGCTCTTCCAGTTCTAGCCTAGAGATGGACCACTGGGGCAGACGCTTGTTTTCCCCTGGGCATAAGAAGATAAATATTGATTCTGCTTTACCTCTGGTTTGAGTTAGGCAGAATTACTGAAAGGCCAAATTCAGCTTCACTAGAGAAACAAGAAGAATTTAGCAACAGAGTTAAGACAGAAAGGTAATGGAAAATAAAACTGTTTCAAATTTTAAATTTATTTGAAGCATATTTGAAACACATATGAAATTTTTAACTAATCTACAATAGCCCACAAACACAAGCAAAACCTTCCTGAAAAATTTCTAGATTGCACAGAAAACAATATATCCAGCAGGAGAAGAATAAGGTCAGACACATCTGGAGAGTTCAAGATGGAAGGGAAACATCTCCTGGTTTTGTAACAAAGACTAGAAACATTGCATTTAATTTCAGACCTCCTTGTTTCAATCAACTCTGCTTTTCTTCTACACAAATCTCTTCCTCTGAGCGCTTTCTTGCTAAAAGCCTGCATCAGCAGCTTGGGTTTAAGTTTGCATCAAGCTGTTTTTTATAGTAGTAAGCACACTTGGAAGCTACAAAGACACAGTGTGTTTCTTGCTGCCCTCCTTATCAGTCACAAAAAACAATTCATAGCTCCACTTTAAAAAAAATAGTATAGGCTCTAAACAGTGCAGGGCTTAAAAAGGAGTGAAGTGAATCTATTCCATACTTTTGGCACAAAACATAGTTGTGAGTGAGGTAAGCTGAAAAATTACTACATCTCAATTTTTTGAACATGTTTTAAATGACTTATTGAGACTTTAGCCTTCAGTCTCAGCAAATTTGAAAGCTGCTGTGTTAAATTATCCACGTAAAACAGGATGTGCTGAATTAATTTCATATTAGAACACAAGTTCCATTATTGATGGGGCTACAAACCCTCAGGCTGACCCTTTTACTTGCTCCAAAATCTAATCTGCGTTGCCCTGAAATTTAATTTACCACATGGAGGCAATGCATAAAGTAAGTATTCCAAATTTGGGCTAATGTATTTTAAAGATCTTGGTATTTCCTTTAGATGATCCCAAGAAAAACACACAGCAAAATATAACAATGAACAAAACCCACTGCTAACACTGATACCAAAGTTTTTTTGCATATATTTAGATAATCTACTCAGGGTTTTCATTAGACCTTAAAACCATTTCACATGGATCCCCAGACTCTGAAGAGGTCTTCTGCAAAGTCTCACCTTCAACTACAACTAGGCAAAAGTAATAAAATCTGGAACATCAGATTTTTTTATTAATTTCTTTTCTTAAGCAGTGTGGCTTATATTGCTGCAGAGAAGATCTAGTCAGCCAAACCTTTGACGGTGCTTGCCCGTTATTTAGAGCTTGCCCCTGTAGCAGAATGGCTGTTAATTTTTTTTTTTTTCCTGGAAACTGCCACACATTAGACTCCTTTCATATGTTTTGTTGCCTTCTCTATTAGGATTAACCTTCTCAAATATCCACCTCTCTCACATCCATCAGATGGCTTGCTATTCCATGGCCCAGTTTTCTCTTTTTTCCTACCATTCATTGATCTGGATTTCAGCTCAGCTTTTGCCAAGCAGAGCTGCCATTCTCACATAATACTAATGCCACTTCTGGAGAGAGCTCATAAACCCCTACCATTTTGCCTGTGTGCCTTGTTTGCTCGCTTTACCTTCTTCCCTTCTATTCACCCATTGGTCCATCCACATGCACACAGACTTTTAGCTTTACAGGGAAAACCCAGTCTTAGCACGGACAGGAATAAAGCCTATATAATCACTAAAAGGGGACTAGGAACCAGAAGTTTTAGAAGGCAGGCCTGAAACTGCAGCCTGTAGAATATCAACGGCATTGAAGTTGGTACCTGCACCCACCTGTTCAACAGAGACAGATGGGCAGCTCTAGCTGGAGATACAGAACGCCTGTGAGATGGTACTTAAACAACTTCTTAATCCTGAAGACTTAATCCAGCATTCACCTTTTCACAAGCCTTTCTTTGCAGAAATCACGAGTGCAGTCGATAAAATTTGTGCTAGGTATTTCTTCTGTAGATAAATCAGAGTGGAAGGCAGGGTTAATTATATTGCCTGAAGCCACAGAATTCTCTTATTCTTTTCAGTAACATTTCAGTTGTCCTAGGCTATTAAATACTACTCACAGCTGCTCTCACACTGATTCTTTGGAAAGTGATGGAAAGGCTTAGCTTGTGCCGCTGCAGTCACATCAGTGTTTGCAGACAGGTGTGTTTGCCCTTCTAACCTCTGCTTCAGCTCGATGACGGTGGTAGAATGTGGATCACTATTAGCCAGACAATTTGCATATGTCCCTCATTATCTCTTTTTCTAATTGTGATAAATCCTCCTTAAATTAGCTTTAAAATGCCAGTGTCTTAAACATTCCCTGTTCCTGTTTTGTCTCATGGGATGATGATGTTTTTCCAGCACCAGGAATTATTACTTAATAACTTGGCTATTTAACCAAGATTAAAATGAAGGCTTGTAGGGATCATGTGTACATTAATAATATTATAAACAGATCCCTTTCCAGAAATATCATGAAATTTGCAGAGGACCACTGTGTCAACAGCAGCATCAGAATCATAGAGGGTAATTTTTTGTGGTGCTTCATGTAGGGAAGATGTCTTGGCTTGAATACTCTTTGTAATTTAAAAAAAGGATTATAAGTCCAAGCAGCAGCAGTACCAAACAATTAATGAAATTACTCTTTTGGGAGGGCTCAGTGTACACTTTTAAATATGTTGAAAATTAGCCACAGCTCCTTAAGGAGTCTACTTGGAACAAAAGCCAAATTTAAATCCTGAAGTTAATATAATAATGTGGAATAAATCTTGAGACTGCTGGTTCACGAGTTCCCTCAACTTGTTTGTTCTGCTTTTTTTTAATATTTAAAGTTAGCATTTTACCTTGTGCACATGTCTCCTTATCTCTTTATTACATTTAGTTTAATATTTTATTCCTCCCAATATTGTTTTAAAGGTAGTATGTTTAAATATCATAACCTCCCTAGGTGATGGCAGATAAAACAGGAGTGGGCTGCTTACAACACAAGATCTGGTTCAAAGTAGCCAGGCACAGCCTTGTATTGCTCCAAGCAACAGCAGCCGCGTCACCAGCTGATACCTGTTCAGAGAAAAGTGGGAGGTTTTTGGGTGTCCCTGGGAAGAGCTGTTCTGCAGCATCGCTCTAAACTGCCTGAGTAGCATTTACAGTGGGACAACAGATTAAAATCCAGCCTTTTTTATTTTGAACCAAATTCAAGAACTGTCATTTGGAATTTGTGGTGCTTACTGACCTTTTGAAACTGTTCCCCAAGTAGCTACGGGAGGATTTAACGCGCAGATCTGGATGGAGCTGTGCTGGTGCCCAAGAACTGTACTGTCATCAGAGCACTTCTGCCTCTCAGGAGGTAAGGGTTTCTGCTTGTGTACCCATGAAGATGCCCTGTGACAATCATACAAAACTCTCCTTAGCATCATTAAAGCAGGATACTTTTTAGAAAAGAGATAAAATTCTTTGTGTCCTTTCCTTTATCTGTTTGCCTAATAAAGTCCTAACTACAATAGGCTGGCCACTTTCCAGTGCTTCATTAAAATAAGCCTCTGTGTTTCATTAACATCTGTCAGATACGGTTTATTCTTTTTTCTTTCATCCTGCCTCTGGAGAGCACCGTGTGAGACATGGAGTGCTCAGTTTTATTTTCATGGGGTGTGTGTTGTTTTGGGTTTTTTTGTTTTTTTTTTTTACCCACAGCTCTGTATTCAGTGAAGAAGAGTAATTCAGAGATGCCTCGCAGGTTTTGATAGGGAAGATGGAAAGGTCTGTGGTAATCATTTACTCTTAGTACTTTGCTTTGCATCTTCAGATCAGTAGCCAAAAATGCTCTGCCTCCTGCACCAAAGGGGTGAAATTGCCTTGCATCAGAGAAGGATTTGTGTGAGGAGGATAAATTCACTCAGGTGGAAAATTCACAAATTCACTCATGTCCAGAGCTCAGGATATTTTGCAAGTCACAGCATTGTCTTGCAGCAGTAAAACTAAATATTGTTATGGCTACTGGAAAAAGCTGGGTGTATTGATGTAACATCATAAAGGTAAATAACAGTGCAAAGCCGATTTCAGGTAGGGAACTGGACCCTGTCTAAACTGATATTCTTCACTTAAACAGCAGAACTTTGCTTGTTTCAGATGTTATTGACAATGAACTTCGGCTTATCTGTAAAAGAAATGGGAATTAGAGGAAAGACAGAGAATTTTTGGCCTAATATTGGATGTTTATCCATATACCAAGGGGCAAACACCCTTCTAAAACTGATCAAGCAGCAGTTGTATTTATTAAGAGCTTAATTTACCTGTTACTAGAGTTTATTTTTTACTTTTATAATGCTGAGTGTTGCTTTTATGCTCCTAAGGATGTCACATCTCCATTTGACAAAACTGATGAACATTTGACCGGCTGAAAACCAGACGTCGCTGTCACAGGCAAAGAGGATGTGTGAACTGCACGTCTCTCTTTGGCTACACTGGAAGTTGCAGCCCTGTGTTTAAGTAATACCCTGTATTGACTGAGGAGTGCAAAGAGAAGGGCCTTAGATCAGAGAAGTAAGGTTGAAAGGAACTGGGTATATTTAACCGAGTATTGAGCAAGATAAAATAAACTACTTATGAAAACAAGGCCTGGAAAGATGTACAGCCCCCACACAGGCTGTGGTAACCTCCACTGTTGGCCAAGGCAGGCAGCTCTACCTGGACTTTAAGAAAGCATGTGCCTTCTCTAAGGAAAGTCACTGCAAGCTATAGCACCTTTTGCCATGGAGAAAAATATAAATAAATAAAAAAGCCAAGCCATTATTGTTTTCTATTTTTCCTTGACTAATTTAGGTCTGTGACTGATGCAAGTAGTCTTTCTTTTTTCCCATTACTATCTTGAATCGCCAAAAGGCTAGAGAACTGAACAACTGGTGTAGGTGGTGGGTTTTGTACTAGAGATTGCTTCACTGTATAAACCAGGGTGAAATTATCTTGCAGTATTTCAGACTATGACCTTTCAAGTAGACAGACCCAATGATTTTCAGTCAATGCTCCCTCTGCTTGATTTAGAAGCCCATTCAGAAGGTAAAAAGGCCGATTCGTTGTGGCAACTCATTATTCCACTGTGCTGCTACATCCTGATAGATAACAAATCTGACCTTTGCTACAGAAATAGGTTGTTGTGGGCAGTAAAAGTTCACTTTGAGTGACACCACGAATGCTAACTCTCCTGTAGACAAAGACAGCATGGGGGCAGAATGTGCAATCAGTGCTCCATCTCAAGGTGCTCACTGAAAACCTGTATGAGAAAACTTGTGTCCTCTTCCCATTTCAACAGATAGAACTGAGCCCATGGGCCTCAGGCCTTAGTTTAGTGTCCTGGGAATACCAATAAGCCCAGAAAACAAACCGCAAAGTTACTTCATTTTTGTTTAAAGAAGTCGGAATCAGTTGAAATGAAAAAATTACAGTGAGCTCCTTCTTAGATCCAGAAATGCACTGGCCATATTCTTCATGCCAATATTAAAACTTTACTCTTGAAATTCTGGCCGCAGCTGATGATGGTGAGCACTTAAAAGTGGAGCTGTAACTGTATGGTGAATTCAGCCCTAAAAAAGATATGCTGAGAGCTTTACAAGGCATGCACTAATTATGGTAACATTCAGCGGATCACTATTCAGAAAATTAATTCCAAGCATAAAAATTGATTCTTGATATTATTCATCACAACAATTTTATTCTAATGGCATCTGACTTGGTATAATGAGGTATTATTTGTTCTCAGAACTTTTTTTTTTCTTCAAAAGTCAGGGAATTGAGCAAAAAGTTTGGATAATCCATTTTGCAAAGTTTCAATAGTATTTTCCAATACCTATCAGAATATACATACATACGTGCATACAGAGCATACATCAGAGTATTAGAGAACATACAAGCTCACAAAAAATGTTTCTCTGTTCCTCATGCAGCGCTCTCTACTAAATCAAGGTACTTCTATTCCCTGCCTTCCCAGTGAAAACAACCAAAACCCCGGTGAAGCCATCTGCTGACTCACGACCATGTACCCCCTCACAACCTGCCAGAACTGATGTGCCAGAGATAGGGCTCTCCAGCCCGAGCCACCACTGTCACAAGAGTGCAGTAATGATGCTGATGTGATCTCCAGACTTCCTACTACTGCACTGAAAGTTTCTTTGTTAGTGAATGTTGACATCGCCTCACCAGTTATCTAAAAACCCTATGTACAGAAAGTCAGCAGCAAATTAAAGATTCTCCTAGGAGAAAGGTTTTTGGCATTTTGGAAATAATTCTTGCTTTTCACTCTTTAAGGCTTGTGTGATTACTTGAAAGGTTTTTGACTGCAATTCCACTCCAGCTTCAGATGATATTTTCAATGACATATGTCAACAGTCTCTATCTTTTTATACCAGCTGAAGATATGGTCAAATCATGTTCTTCTTTCTCCACCGTTTAGGAAATTTTTTACTTTTGACTGAAAAATCTGTAGTTTTGTGAACAGCTGAAACACTCAAGTTTCATTTCTAGGAATTTGTGCCTTGAAGTTTGGCTTTTGTTTGGAACCTGCAACAGCTAATGAGGGTGGTGCCATTAGTATGGCAAGGGTGGCTTGGTGGGAAGAAAGTGGCATCAAAAAGCCAAAAGAGTGAAACCCAAAAAATATTTTAAAAAATTATATCCCTAATGGCCACAAGACTCCGGACATTTATTCTCCTTGATATAGTGTTGGGTTTATCATTAAGCACCGGTAATTAGAGCTCTCCTGCTGCCTTGTTATAGTACTGATAAAAAAAAAAAACTATTAACTTGGCTTCCTCCCAGAACAGCGTATTTCAGGGAAGTTCCTTCTACTGGTCTTTCTGTTGCAAACAACCCCTTTTAATCTGTTGACATGGATACTGCTTTGAGGCCAGTCTCTTTGGAAAAAGAATAATTAAAAAAAAAAAAAGATGAGAAAGCAGGTGTTTTGCAGAAATTTTAGCACTGAAAATTCACTTGCTCACGGCAGTAACTTGCTACGTGACAAGACACACAGAATACAAGGCAGAGTTCTCAGAAGCATAAGAGCGATTTAGGAACTCCAATCCCTTCAATGCTCAATGGGCAGACACCTGAAAACCCAGCCTCACCGACTGCCCTGGTAAACTTGCCAAAACTTCTCTGTGAAGCAAGATGTACATTGATTTTGTACGTTAATACCTTAGTGCCCCTGAGGACCCATTAGAAATAACTTCTATAATGCCATCAGCAATAGAGTCCAGTAAAAAACTGGCATACCTGCAACATTTCTTTCCACATAATAAATTCTCTGCAATGAGGTATTTCGCTGCCTGGACTGACCTTACTTTTTTTTTCTGAAGCTGCACAACAGCTAAAACATGAGGGCTGCTCTGGGCACTCCCCTACGTCACCCAGGTGAGGAGCAATGCGGCAGAACGAGAGCAGCCGCGAGCTCAAGGCCCGATTACAAGAGCAATGGGTTTCCCCCAAAAAACCTTTCATAAGTTAACATCAAGTTAACAAAGAGGGTGCATAATCTTTTCCTGCTTTCACTTGGTTGACAGCAGAGGAATGGATACATTAGAATGAATGATCTGAGAGATAAAATATCAGATTTGAAATATCTCTCTAGGTAGGAACCACACGCCTAATCTTGCTTGGCTTGTATCTCACCATTCAAAGTTATGCATGCTTCAAACCTCCTTTATTTACTTCACAGAGCCCATCAAATCTTAGAACTTCTATTTTGTAAATTATTTCTAAACATATATTAATCTTTGTTGAAACAAAAACACAAGCAAAACCCCCAAAAGTCCTGGGAATAAAAGAAATTGGGTATGGAAAAGCTGTTACTTCTTATATCATTTTATACTTTTGTCCTCTTGCATATTTTTATATTGGTTTATGCCAAGTCAGTAGCAGTAATTCGTTATATGAAATTGGAACATTATAGATTCAATACGGAAGCATTTGTCTTAGTGACAGGAAAGGATCCTTCAGGTCACTGAGCCACTTCCCCACAACTGCAGGAAACAGCATAAAAGACACATAAGTTAGAAATACCCCTGGAAGCTGAACTCCATTCAGCAATGCACCCCTGGATTTACAAACCCTGGACTATCCCACAGTAAAATGAAAGTCATCAGAGTTAAAAAAAAAAAAAACAACTAATTTATGTTGTAAATCTTTGCTATAAACAAGAGTCTAGAAGCACTGACTGTGCACTAGGTCCTGGCACTGGCACAGACTTTGTGAGGTTCCATAAAACAAATATTCAAATCACATGTCTTGAGAGCAGAAAAGCCTGAACTTATGGACAAGACATTAATGGCCATGTGTGCTGTCTTCTCTGAAGGGTCATTTAAAAAATGAAAATCCCTTGCAGCCCTTTCCATCCAAGCTCCAGTGACCTCGGTGCCCTCCCTGCTGTTGTCTAATGCACTATGAACTTGAAAACATTGCTTCATGTCTCCATGAGTGACACCTGGGACCATGAGCCTATCATTTGAAGAACACGGGAGCAAAAGGAGCTCCCTGAAAGTAGCAGATGGTGACATCAGTTCCTACTCTTACAGCAGGCCAAGCCATAAGAAGAACTTACTGAGTTGCAAGAGATTGTAATATAAATAGCACTATTGTACCATTACTTTTATTCCTTTGATATTCTGTAAATGAATTGGCCATAGACATTTTACTGTGTTTGATTACAGTCTTATTAATCTACATGAAAGAACCATAAAGTCTTTCAGAGAGGATACTGAATAGTAGGTATAGAATATCTAAAGGCAGGAGCCAGACAGTACAAGAAAAAAAGCAGATTTGTATTCATTACAAATACTCTTGCAGTGGCCTAACTGAATTGGAAAATGCCCTGAGGTATTCTAAGAATTGAGAGGCTATATAGCTATTTGGGATCGTGAAAGAATCTGGAACACAAAATCTTTTAGAAAGTACCAAAAATTCAGTGATTTTGAGAGTTTGCCTCTTTACCCAGAATTAATAATATAAAGATGGAGATAAGAATAAAAGGTGGAAAGCAAATTGCAAAACACTGGCTAAGCCACCCTTTACGTTCTTTGGTTGGGAATTCTGTTCAAGTTTCCATGTAATCTCTAATGAAGGAAAAAACCACCCCTTTTGAGTGTTGGTGATCAGGAAGAGTTATACTGTTTTAAACTAAATGTCATCTCAACATCAAGAACTGCCTTGTGTCCTTCAGGGAACAGCAGATCACCTGGCAGAGATATGTTCCTTACCTGAAGATGCCCTCTCAAAGCTCTCAGAGCATCGGCTGCACTGCTAGTACAGAAGATGTCCTTGTACAAAAGTTCACGTCCAACTCTATTTGGAGAAGTCTTTTTCCTTAGCGGTGTTCTTCTAATGCTTTGACAAGTGAAAAAAAAACCCACCAGAATATGTGTAAGGAACAGAGTGAAGCGTTGACCTTAGTCTATCATCCCACCAATAATTTCACTGAATTATGTATCCAGCTCCAAAGACTCTTTCTATGCATATGTCTAAACACAAAGAGAAGAATTATACCATATCGCCAGCTTTCAGAGCAATCTATGTAAGGTCTAGTGCAATTAAAATCAAGTATTCTTCATTCAAACCATTTGGACTGCTCTAAAGCTTTGTGGAGCTTTTTGCAGAGGCAAAAAGAAAACTTTTGGTTTGGATGAAATCAGCTGACAGAGGCGAGTATTTGTAACGCTGCCTCTTGAAATAGGGGGGGTAAAAGTCCCACTCTAAACTCAACGAACTCACACCCAAACCTTAGACCTCATAATAGCATTCAGAAATTTGCCAGCGACGCATCATTTGGTTGTTCATTGTAGTCTTTCAATATTTTCTAATTGTGAAAGAATTGTAAAGAGCACGCAGTGATTTTAGCAACTGCTATTTAACTACTCAGACTCTGGTGGGGAAGTAGAATTTCTCACCGGCCAGTAAAAAGAGCTGAGGCATTACCTGGTTTGTGAGTGGACCCTCTTATTCAGGGGAAAGAGGAGAAGGGAATGATGAAATCTTGCTTTCCAGGCAGGTGCTCCAAGCCACCAGGCACCGTTTTGTCACTTCTGAGGCTGCCAGCCAAATGCATGCTTTGAAGTACTTATAAATATATCTGTATTGCAGTCTCTTGGGTCTCAGGTTGTAGCTCTGTCTCCCTGTCTCTAAATCTCTAAGAGGAAAAAAGCATTTGGAAGC
>JAOXNO010000003.1:32357156-32372994 GCA_028565335.1 Limnodromus scolopaceus | reverse complement strand
GTGATTTTAGCAACTGCTATTTAACTACTCAGACTCTGGTGGGGAAGTAGAATTTCTCACCGGCCAGTAAAAAGAGCCGAGGCATTACCTGGTTTGTGAGTGGACCCTCTTATTCAGGGGAAAGATGAGAAGGGAATGATGAAATCTTGCTTTCCAGGCAGGTGCTCCAAGCCACCAGGCACCATTTTGTCACTTCTGAGGCTGCCAGCCAAATGCATGCTTTGAAGTACTTATAAATATATCTGTAGTGCAGTCTCTTGGGTCTCAGGTTGTAGCTCTGTCTCCCTGTCTCTAAATCTCTAAGAGGAAAAAAGCATTTGGAAGCATTAGATGATGATGAAACACACATGTCTGATTAGAAGTATAATTACATTGCATTTTGATACCTGTCAGCAGCAAATTGCGTTCTTATAGGCCAGATCATAACATATGCACTCTCAACCCTAAGCCTCACAAATTTTTCAACTGCCATTTAAAGGTAATAATGGAAATCCATGTTTTAATTTTTAATATTTTCAGTGCCTGTTCTTACAGCCATTATATATTTTGGGAATGAATGGCTGAATCCATCATCCTGTCTCCTGTTGAATCTCTAGAGGCATTTTACCTGAACCTTGCTGCTTTTTTCTCCCTCCTACACAGACTTGCTATATTTTCATTTTTTCTAACCAGGTTGTATATTAACAATAAGGACATTAACTCATAAAAACATTAACTCATTGGGGGAAAAATATACCAAGACAGCGCATCCAACTCCCCCGTGTAATTTGACATTCCATTTAGCAAATTGTGTTCTCATTTTAAGAGTGAGTAATCTCAGCTCTGAACAACTGCAAAGCATGTGAAGAAGAAGAAATGTGAAGAAGAAGAAATGTGAAGACAGATATCCATATCGAGCCCGTTTTAAATGATGTCAGGACTGAGAGCCAACGCACAGAGCTGTATCTCCCCCACGAAAGACCTGGGTGCTGAAATGCTAAAGGGCAGCTCTCATTGCTGTGCCTGGATGGTGAGAGCAATAACTGCTGCTCATACGTTTCTCCCAATCACTAAAATAAAGTTAAATCTTTCAGGTGTTGGCATTACCCTGCATCTGCGTCTGTTCATCCTCCTTCTTGCTCTGCTCAGCCCAGGAGCATGGCACCCCTGCTTTGCTGGGAACTTTGTCCTTATTTTTCTGGTCACCATACAGTCAAAGCTGCAAAGGGCCAATGGGCACAGAACCTGTCCTGCCTTGCACTGAGATCAGTGGATCACACGGTAGAAGAATCACCATTTTGGGTACTTTAACATACGCACATTTTTCTAATGCTGCCAGACGAAAGAAAAATACGATCCTTTTTTTTTGCAGAGGAATTTGGTGGTGAGTGTGTAACAAGTCCACACAGCGTAAGGGTTTCCGTAGTCTCCCATCAGAAACCCTGTCCCACACTGAGCTTGTGTGAGGTGGTACCAGCGACAGACGGCAAGGAATGTATAAATTCACCCAAAATTCATGCAATTGTAACCGTGCCTTTAGGGGTGGTTGCACCTTAAGGGAAAGGCAAGAGGCAGCTCTGGGCAGAGGGCGAGCAGACGGGGAAAACTCAAGGCCACACCATGCCATGGAGCAGGGGAAAGCGAACCGTGTGAGGCTGCTTTGACTGCAAAACCTGGTGACGCTTAAAGATGGTGGTTATTTAAAAAAAATAACCATTTATTAAAAAATCTGCAAAGGAATGACATTTAAGAAGGACGGGGAGTATGGATACAGGCAGGGCACACTGGCTGCCGAGCACAGCGTCGGCTGAATAGCAGCCATTTAGCTGCATCAGCTCAACCTGTGCGGAGAGAAGGCTCCGGGGTTCGTTAGCTCTGGAACAGCGCTGCCTTAATGCTTCTCTCTACACTTCCAGAAGGGATCTGGCTTACACAGGACCCAGAGCTTTTAGAAGTTTAGAAATGCCTCAAGAAATTTAAAACCAAAACCAAGGAGCTACTAACTGGGAGATTTTTTTTTTTTAATGAAGAAATGAAACAGCAGAATCCGATGGAAGTTTTGATGTTTCCTCTCAAATCCCATGTTTGCATTAGCACTAAACAGATGTCCCATATTCCAAAGAAATGGCAGGTTTGGCACATCTTCACGGTTAGCAAATTTAATTATGGCTTCAAATGCAATAATGGAGCAACCTTGCTTGGCTATAATTGGATCTGCAATTGGCACCAGCTTTCCTTCCTTCACTGTGCCATATGGGGAACTGCAGAACAAGGTGCTGCATATGTTCCTGCTGAATTATACTGGGTCAAATCAGGGTCAGATTAAAATATTATGGAAAGGAAGGGAGGGACAATCAAAATTGAAAAGTGGGGATAAATTCAGTGTTTTCCTGCAACTCCAGTTTCTCTGACCAAATTATCTGGGATCCAACTGGATGTGAGCTCCAATAAAACAGCTACTTTAATTAGGAGAACTCCCAGTCTGTCTGAAATAACACCATGTTCTGGGCAGAAGATCAGGAGAGGCAGAAGAGCTGGCATTGTCTTAACACAAGGCAGTCCTGAGACAGGCAGCAAGAAAGGAAAATAACCCTTTAAATATACCACAAATATCACTCCAGGTGAGGAGTTTTCTCTTTTCCCCCTTCTTTCCCAGAGCCAATGACATTTCAGAAGAATTGGAACAGGGTGAAAAAAACCCGTTCCTGTCAACTTGCATTACACGTTTGCAACAGCAGAGCAATTAATGGGAGTAAAATGAAAAATAAAGCCTATCTTGTTATTTGGTTACATAAAATATCCACCTTAGACAGGCCAGGTAGCAGTATCTGCGAGTGCAATGGCCTGACATTTTCCATGACAAGACACTCTTTTCTGTTGTTAGTAACTTTGCCAGATTTAAACCATTTGGGTTGAAATTCCCCGTGCTGACTTTCTGTCTTAGGCTGAGTGTTTTCTGCAATGTTTCCATGTATACAAATTTATATCTAATTGGGATGGCTGATTCTCATCCGGAGTAAGAAAAAGCAACCTATAAAATAATTGCTTCAACAACTTCATAGCCCCAGAAATGATAAGTTACATTATAATAATCATTGTGGCATCTCTCCTGCCAGAAGAGGAGGAAAACTCACTATGTGCAAGCCGATTGCTACTGAAAAAATTATCTGATGTTAATGCAAAACTGCTTACCTCCAGCCAATGTCAGCAATATTCATAGGTAATGTTCTAACCCCACTTAATTTTAATTTAGTAATATTCTGACACACAATCATCTTCTTTCTCCCGTTGAAACTAATGGGAATTTTCCATTAAATTTATGGAGTCTCAAAGGCTCTTGTTTGTATGTTTCTTTAGAATTGTGTCCCCCTGTGACACCTCTTAAGGCACCATGAATTACAACCCACTTATGTTATTTACTATTTGAAAGCCTACTTTTTAGCCCTGACATTGATGAGAACTTAATTATTCTTATTTTCCTTTTCCAATACTTTTTGCTAAATAATTTGAAATTATCATTATTACAGCTTTAGAATAAAACATGAAATTACCCCTGATAGCACTGAGACCAGAATCAACACAGAAGTCAAGCCATACTACACCGCACAGTAGTTATCTTCAAGAGTGGGCCAGTTGACTCTGCAATTAAATAATGTTGCCATGGTATCGGGTAGGTCTAGGGAATAGCACAGTAACACTAATTACAGGAGGCACAACTGGAAAACAGTCACCGGTGACTGTTGCACTGGAATTTGGTCTCTCTATCAGAAAACAAGAAAGCAGCTTATAAATATTAATAAAGATTTGCAACAACTAAAAGTAAGGAAGAAGGATGCACATTACAGGGAAGAATACTAAGAGAGCTGTTACTTTATATGGCAACGTCTGCCCAGGGTTCCACAGCAAGACAGCACAGAGCCTTAATTCCCGTCTGTATTAAAAGCCGTCAACACTGTCCCTCTAGGTTTCTTTCTCATTCCTAGGGAAAGTGGGGACCTCACTGTCCCCTGGGACCGGTCCGTGCTTCAGCCCAGACTGCTCTTACACAGACTGGCTCATTCCAGCCAAGCAGAGAAAATAGAAGACCCCAGCAATATCATTAGCTGCTGTGGCCACCCCCAACCCCCATTTGTTTCCATCCCAGGAACACAACAGCTCCAGAGGCGATGTCCCACACTTGCAGACTGGCACACATCACTGGCCCTGCAGAAGGCCCAGCTCGCTGCGATGCTCTGCTAAGCAATCTGAGGGAAGCACGTTATGTCAGATTTCCCTCCAAGTGCTTACTGAAGAACACAGGACCTGACACATATGAGCAATTAAAAATGTAACTGACCCTCAGTAAGTTCATGGAATAATAACCAGTTCCTTCAAAAGAAGATCCCAAAGGGCTTTACGAAAGAAGCAAGCACCACCAGCCCCATGAAGGAGCGTGGGGGATGAAATGGCTTTTCAGGGAGGCACAGAGGTTGAGAGCGCGAGGAAGAGGAATCAGATGCCAGAAGTCCCAGTATTTATGACTTTGCCCTCTGCTAGGGAGACGTCACCATCCCCTCTCCTGTGTTTGTAATGCCAAGAATTCTACACCATTGCTTTTGCCAGTGCCATCTGTGTGTAGGACATCGATGCCAATGTCATTGGGCCACCACCGAACCCTCCCAGCCAGCCAGGGAGCAGGCAGCAGAGCAGCGATTCTCCCTTGCTCTCCCCATTTCCCAGTGTGTCTGGGGTGGCTTCCCACCAACAGGCACCATGCACTGGGGAGCACAACCAGCACAGCGGGAAGCTCTCCTTACCTGTTTTAAAGACACTTTGAGAATTTTAGACAGCAGCTGCCTGGAAGATTACTGGAGGGAGGAATGATTTTTTATATCACAAGGGACCAGTCTTGGATTCATGCCCCCTTCTATTCCCCAACACATATCTTCAACAAAAAGAATGGGAGAAATTCAAATAGAAAATATTTTCAGTTCACCTCAGGGGAAAAAAATAATCCCCAAACAAAACAAATAATGAGACCAGAAAACCGCACAGTTTTGAGTTGAGGCTCCTTATAACTGTGCACATCTAAACCCGCTTGCAGACGGCTCTGTAGTGAAAAAGCTGCATGTTAATATCGTCCTTGAAGCAGCATGAACAGAATGCTTAAATCTCGGTAACCAGGAATAAGGGCAAAAGTCTGGAAGATATATTTCTTCGTTACCGTATCTGGATATATTATACTATAAAACAATTCAGTACTTTCAGAGGGAGAAGAAAGTCTACAGTAATGGAGACAAATGGAGTAAAATGGAGTAAAAATCTACGGATGCCAGTCTGAATCCGTATCGGTACTTTCTGAGTTCTTACGAGCAGAGACCCTCGCTTCAAAAGGCAGCGCGTGTCCCCAGGCCTGTGTCTCTCAGCTGCAGCACGGTGCCAGTTCTCCACTGGCCTGAGGCAGACACCACGGATCGACTCCCTGAAATGCACCAGCTGCTAAAGAAAGAGAGACCGAAACATCGTCCCCACAGCTCTGCTGTCTGGACACAGGAGATGGAGGCTTCAAAGGTCTCTACAAACCAGTTTATAGGATGGAAGCCAACATATGGGTACATAAAAAAAATATTTTAAAGCATGTTTCTTCCTTTGAAGTAACATTCCCTACCTAAGAGCTATCACTGATGCCAAGGTTGCCATGGTAAGTAGTTTTCATTTCTTTGATTGAACATAAAGTTTCTTGGGTATGGCTATTCCCTGGGCAGACTGGCTTTTGGGCAGCTATAAATTTATGCTCTGGCCTTTTTATGTAACATTTCTGGAACAAAAGACTTTATGTGACACAACATAAAGCTGACAACAGCAGCTTTTTACTTGTGTGATTCCCAGCACACTTGCAGCAAATTAGCTATTTGCTCCGAGAAGGGAGTTTATCCGTCTCTGTGCAGCCCAGCTGGGCAGCCATCGCCACTGAGCACACACGAGAGTCTGTTTTACTGCACGACTGGAGGAATTCCTTTGTCTCCCTAATACATTTGCTGTATAAGCAGATAAAGACAGGGAGCGGAATGTTCCTAGGTCAATTATTTTAAAATAATCATAGTAAGAGTCGGTGCCCATGCCATTTGTCTTGTGACTCCATATTAGTTTAGCACATCAATGTAACCTTCCCCAATGTCTCCTGCAGCTAAGGTGATTATAGAAATATTATCCTGTGTCAAATTTTATGCTACAGCTCAGCAATAGCAATGCAGCAAAGGAGCTTCTTGCCTGGTTCCTGGACCCTGCAGTCTCTCAGTGGGACTTTCCAAGGGACATGAACGTAGCCTGTAATTCTTTGGAGGACAAGGGGGAATTCCATATCCTGCATCCTACTGACAGGATGGGTCTTGCCCCGCGTTATCAGATTCAGCTGCAATACACTGCAAAGCTGTCTTTGCTACTCTACAATAAAAAGAGTTGGTATTTGAAAAAACAAGCATTAGGACATATGTTATTTTGGCCTTCCACTTAACGTACAAAAGATGTTCAGATACAGCTTTCTCATATATTGCAGTCTCAGTCTGCTCATCACCAACAGCAAAGCTTCCGTGTGACATGGCAAGCTATAAAACATAGCACACACATAAATCACGATGAGTTCACAGTCCCTCTTAGATACAACACTGCTGATAAGTAGTACTTTTATGTCAATATTTTGTACTTGTGCAACACATTCATATGGGGTCAGAAAGCTTGTACTTTTTCCTAAAGGGGGTGCTGTGGTACAGAGCAGTGGACTGACCTGGATCTGGCAGGTGGGAGGGACAATCCATGCCTTTAATTTCCCTTTTCCTTTCCTTCATGGTTAATGATTTCACTAAACCTTGAGTTCAGCTGAGGCTCACATGCCATTTTGAATGCAATACATAGTGTAAGGGATTTATTGTATCATAATAGGTGCAGTGTTAGCACAATTAGATTTTATGTTGGCTGTACCCACGTGGAATATAAAAGAACCTGCTTTAAAACTGAGTCATTTTCTAGGACATCTATTTACTGCAAAATACAAATTAAGACATTGTTAGAAAGACCACATCCTCATTCTTAGTTCCTGGATTAATATTTTGCTCTTTCTGCGAAAGTACAGTATATAGTGGGCTTATGTGTTCAGCAGCAGGTGGATATGCTCCAGCACTGGAGGTAATATGAATAGGCCAGAAAAAACTCATGAGAAGTAAGAGATCTAACAGATATTAACCTACTTTAAAGGAGCTCCTTTTCAACCAGATGATCACCTCAGCTAAATCCAAGACCTGTCTCCACTGGAAAAAATGCTGTTCAAATCTTTTCTAACTTCATGGTACGACCATTATAGTGACAAAGTTCATTACACTGAGTATCTCAACAGCTTGTTGTGTTGTTGAAATACCTCTGATGGTCTGGGCTGGAGTAATGTGTTCAGGACCTCTCAAAGTCTGCAGCAGGGCAGGAACAAGGGCCAAGAGGTTGACTCTAGCTCAGGCCCCTGAGCAACAAACAATCCCAGAGAGAGATGGAACCTCTTGAGTCACTGAATCCATTTCCCTCCTATTATAGGAATGTTTGTGCAAAATTCCTTTAAGTAACCCTTGAGTGCCCCTGCTCAAGCCCCAGGGATGCAGGTTGCCAGGGCAGCCTCCCAGCTCCAGCCCAGTGCCCTTCGCCTTCCCGCAGCCCAACCCTTTACCCTGTTTTACTGCTCAACAGCAGAGAGCACAAGCACTTGGGTTAACACCTTCAATCCTTGCTAAAATTGAAACTATGTTTGGCTTTCACGACCCTGGCTGTTATGCTGCTTATTCCATTAACAACCATTAGAGTTCTGCGACTGCAAAAAGGAAATTACTTTGTTCTCTTTCTGGCACGTGAGCTCAGCCCAAGAAAGCACCTGAGGATGGGCCTCAACCTGCAACTTCCAGAGGTAATTTGGACTCTGTGACTAAAGCAGTAACGTGAAGCAATTTTTCTCTGTATTGTAGCAGTATCCCATTTGTATGAGCAGGTCTTACAGAATGAAAAATGATTTATTCTCATTTTAGTAGGAAAATTCCCTCTTCTCATCAGTCTTTTATAACACTATAACAGACCTTCTGGAGATAAAGCTGGGCTAACAGCACATGGTAGAAGTCCTTCAGAGGAAAAAAATACATTCTGGTGGCTTTTTGATTAAATTCTTATAGACAGAGATGAAAAATAATACAGTTCCCTGATGCCTTGATATCGTAGTGACGGCTGCACTGGTTATTAGAAGGATATTCATGTCAGAAACATTTCTGCAGGTCTACTCTGTGCAACTCATTTTACCACTCCACCAGTCCTCCCAAATGTGAGAGAACCGGCCCAGATATTCAAGGATCTTGTTTTAAAAAATGAGAGTTTACAGAGTTTCAGTTAGTGAACTAGCTCATAAATTCAGTACTTTAGGTGGCAGCCCTTGGCAGAGAACCACCACCCCATTAAATCACACGGGGCAAGAAACTGTCATTTTGGTGAATCATGAGAATTACTAATTCTATTATAATGTGTGCGTATATAAGAAAGGTAATTCAGTGGGAGTTTTAGTTTCATCTTTATGGCGTCCTTCAGAAGATTATGATCCTTGCCGCTTTTCCCTGTTGTCTGCCCAATTTCCAGACTGGCTGTTAAAAGTTTCAACAGCAGCAGTTAATAAAGACAAGCAAAGTATAAACCTTTGCAAAACTCATTCCTGTTTTGCAACTCCCCTGATTTCTGGTATTATCATCTAGCCATCATATAAGACTGATATTTTCTAAGCTTAGGGAACATGCAAGCTCCTCCACCTTCCTCACTGAGAGGGAATTTACCAACGTGATACAATGCACAGGTCCTGGGGCTGTCCCAACACTTATATGGGGTTTAACACCCATGGGCCATGTTCTTTGTGGGCTTGTACAAAAACAGACACTCACATCTGGAGGTAGTTCAGGAAAATCAGATGATCACCCACAAAGGGAATAGACTCCACGAGCCCACGCTTGTGCTTGAGTCAGCGTACGTCCAGGATGTCAGCTCTTGCCTCCACATGAGCTCTCTGTATTATTTACAGATGAAGTTAGTCAGGACTGCATTTTATATATTATTAAGGCCTTCTTTGAATTTTAAAAATTAGAAGATATTTTTAGCCTAATACATACGATTACCAAATTTACAATTATTTAGAGAACAACTATTCTTATTAACTGTGAACTGAAATTCTCACAGTCCAGTGGATTAAAAAAACTTCAAACAACAGCCCACTCTTAAAACAAATTAAAGAGCAGAGCAAACAGCCCTGCCTGAACACTGCACATGGAGCTAACTTTTGTGGGAGGTTCTGGTAGTAAATATTTAACTTTGCACTCAATTGTTATTTGGTGAGAGATGTGGCAGTAACTTCTATTTGACCTTAATCGTTCTGAGATAAAAATGGATGTGAAAGATCCAAGAAATTCTGCCAACTCACCATTACACATAAAATATATAAATCTTATCCCAGATCAAATACATTTACACTGTTAAGGAGGTACTGAATTAATGCAGACAGATTTGATGTATTAATCCACCTGAAATAATACACATTACATAATTCAGTATTAGCACTTTTAATGGGAAACTGCATGAGTCCAAAGTGTTGGTAATTTCAGGTCCATAATTTAAAAGTACCTGATTTAATTCAATATAAAGGAAGAGATAAAAAGTAAATTTGTTCTTTCCTCCACTAATGAAATAGTACTTCAAGGCGCAATAAAGAAAAAATTTGGCTACACTCTTACTGCAGCCTGTGTTTGGAGATGGCATACTCTGTCCTCGATTCATAAAGTCTTGCATGTGTTTAGGTACTAAAGAAGAAGTTGGTGCCAGGTTTTGTCACCAGTATTTGTGAGACAAGTTTATCCATTTTTGCATTAGCAGATGTAAATTGCTGGAGGCAACTACTGAGCACAAGTAAACACGTGTTGCCTTTTAAACACTGTCACTGCTATAACAGACCAATGGTATGATTATAAATATGGCTAAGGGGCTTTCTGTGAATTATTTTGATTCATTTTCAAATTATTGCTCACATATGTCCTGTCTTCCTTCCTATATGGTTCCTGAGCCTTTTTTCTTCAGAGATCCCAGTTTAAACAGCGGGGCAGGGAGTTACTCTCTGGTATATCTTAACGTGTGTTTCTGTTAACTTCACTTTCATTTGCAAGACACTTAACTACCCTTTTACTTCCCCCGATAACAAACCAGCAGATGAGCAGAACAACCTGGGATTGAGCTACAAAGAGACTGAGGACATGTCTGCACTGTGCAATGGAGCATGGTGAAAACAGTTTTAGGGAATATGTGCTTACATCTAATAGCCGCCACAAGCAATTTTGCCAACTGCATGGTACTATGTCAAGGCACTACCCAGGTCCAAAAAACCAGGGCTAATTAGCCCCGTTACCCTTGCACAACTATCCTGTCACTGTTTTTGGAGTTGACTTGCAGCTTCCCCATAGGCTTGCTCAGACCAACGTGCAGAATTACTTGCTCAAGGTCACGCCAGAAATCAATGGTGGCAGGAGCAGGAAAAGAGGCCAGAAGTCTTTAATATCAGCCCTGGCTCAAAGTGACCGGTCTGTCTCCTGCCCAAGCACAGTAACCCTCTTTTTGCAGTACACAGACAAGGCATTGGAGAAGCTGCACAACTTGTAACACACGTAGAGAAAAGCACCACATGTGAAACCAAATCACAAGAGTATCACTTAACTAACAAACTGTCCTGGTCCAGGACAACAGAAAATCTGGCCCTTTGCCTCTATCTATGATGGACCCGTACAAATAAATTACACCTGTAGTTAACAGTTGAGAATTTGTTCAGCCTTGAAGAGTAAATGAAGTTTTTACTCGGCAACAGACTGCCATGTTTGCTCACGTACGAGCCCTGAGAGGCAGCCCCTGCTCTGGATGGCACAGGGATAAATCCCCAGTTTCTCCGGTCACCACTGTCTCCACTGGAGATCCTTCGCGCTTGCATTTCTGTGGCTGCCAGCAGGCTCTCAACCTTAATACATGAACTAGTGACACTCAATGCCTAGAAGGAGAAATTCAGTTATCTACAGCAACTAAAATAACACTGTGCAGCTTGTCATACCCAGTCCAATTTGTTCCACAGTTTTTCAGAGACACCAGGGAAATACTCCATTCTCCAGTTCAGCAAGCTTCATCCACAGTATATATTGGTTCCTAAAGAGTTGCTACAGTGGTGAAGAGAAAGAAAAAAGAATAGAGGCTTAAAACAAAACTACAGACTTTCCACCATGGCTCCCACCAACTTCTGTTACTAAATTTAAATCTAAAGCCATTTTATCTTTGAGACGATTGCCAGTCTCTTCTGCTTTCTTAAACTACTTGCTTTGGTACAATTGTGCACTGATTTATACTTGCTTTTGACTTCACTTCTTTAGGTGTAAGTGATGGGAAAAATGGCTCTAAATTTCATTGCTTAAAACATTTCTTGAATGCATAGATAACACAGGCAGACTGACTTTGTAAGTTATTGTCATCGCTGTTTCCCAAAAATCACAGTAGTTGAAACCATTACAGTTTTTTCCATGCACAAACAAAATTCATATCCTTTCAGCTTAAATATTTTTAGATGGTGAGATGCAGAAGTAAGTACAATGACAAAGCACAGTGGGTTTCTTGCAATACATTTGGAGCAAAACCAAGATGGAGCTGTTTTCAGCACGCAGCACACTCCCAGAAAATTGCACTCACAGTACACAGCAGATGTAATAAATTTCCATGCCTCTAGCCAGAACATCCAAGCACTGGTTTCTCTGCCCCAAACCAGCAGAGAAAGAGGGAGTTCACATAAAAGCTTCTTTTCAGGTCTACTTTTCTTCAATTTGTTGCCACTGAATGACATAGAATTCCTCCTGATTTTGTAAAAGTTCTTTGTGGGAAGTTTGTTTGGCAGCTGCTGGCACAGGGAGGAAGCTGGTGTGACCAGCCCATTCCCCTCAAACACCCTCAGGGCTCCTGTGAGCAGCACTGGGACTTTCTGCAGACCCGGTGGAGATAACAGAGGGCTTCAAAGGGAGATTACAACAGCAAAAAAGAACTGGATGAGCAGTCAGGAAGAAATGAGCAAAGGAGACGTCTAATTTTTCTTTTGGGCGTTTTGTTTCATAAATCTTCAGACAAGCCAACAACCTTTCCATTTCAGAAATCAAATCTCAACTTGATTCTCCTTGCCAATAACAAAACAAAAGATGCTGTATCTGTCTGCCCACACAGCCTATTACATGGCCCGCAGTTGTGCCATCTCTTCTTGGTACTGATACTGAAGGAGGAAAAAACAGAGCACAGAAGAAATGCTTTTGATGATGTGCAAGTCCCAGAAGGATCCAGACCACGCTAATTTAAGCCCTCTCAGTGCTAACAAGGACTGGTTATTACTGTGGGTACTTACAAACTAGAAGAAAGGGTTCCTTCTGTGGGAAGAACTTAACAGTTCTTCCCTGGAGTGTCTTAACTTTATAAAATCATGTTAAGGAAAAGGAGAAATCAATAAATACACTTGTTAGAGGAGGAAGTCAGAAGCTATGGCCCTGCTGAGGCCAATCTTGCCACAGGGAACTTGAAGATGGGCCCAACGTAAGGTCTATGGACTCAGACTGCAGAAATACAGTGAGGTTTGTAGAGAGCTGGAGTGTGACGGGGCCTCACCTTTCCTGGAGACCTCTCACGTAGAGCAGCCTCCCTGCACGGGCTGGGCCAGCATCTAATGCCAATTTTTGTAACTCCCCTGTGAAGTCATCTTGAAAAAAATAGGTAAAATTTGAAATCTCCCTGTTGTGACTGCATGTATAGGTTTTGAGAACTCACATTGTCCTTGACTGAAAACCTGGGGAGCAGGTCTTTACCCTGCATCAGTCACACTCGACTTGCGACAGCTTTTCCTTTATTAATAAAAAGCTGCCTCCGCTGCTTCTTACTCTGCTGATCCTGAGAAAAGTATGGCAAAGCCACTTGCTTTGTTCATTGTTATTTTCACTGGGTGTAAACGTGTGGAAAAAAACAACAACCAAGAAACAAAGCTTTTACACTGTCACAGAGCCCAGTGCTGGAACACAAACATCCATCCTGCCTGCCTGGGACAGACTCCTCAAGCAATCCCCATTAGCAGGCAGCAAATGTTCTCCAAAACTGCCACCTGGCACGACGGGTCATTGCTTCCTAAGCCTCCTGGAAAAGCATTTTCCAGACAACTCCTATCATTCTCCATATGTTTGCAAAATGAAGTCAAATACAAATTTGGGTTGACATCTCCTGCAAGAATCCTTTATCGCCAAAATTTGGCAGAGGAAAGAGACAGGAGTTGTTTCTGACCTAATGGTTTCCCTCCCCCTCCAGGTAAATTCTTACATTGGGAGACATTTGCAACTCAGAGCTTATTTTTCTTACATACTGACCTACCTCCATGCAAAAAAATCCAGCAAAGCGTTACAGGAAAAAGATAAAATGTATTCAGTCCATTTTCTCCTCTGTCCAACTACACTGAAGGCAGAGAATTTCACAGCGACTCTTGCCTCTGCTCTTCTCCGAGTTCCTCCCTGATCTGGGGCATAAAGCACCTGATGTAACTTGCTCTGCTGTGGCAAAACTGCAGGAGCTATTGCAGCAGCTGGAGTTGCAGAGCTCTAGCCCTAACTGCTGTTACACAGCCATATTTCTGATATTTCCGTGCCTTGAAGTTACGTCGTGGTGGGCACATCTGTCACATTTATGGCCTCATCCTGCCACAGCAGAGAAGATATTATTTCATATCCCCGAACAAGAACCACTAAGAGAAGGAGTGAAGCCTCCTGGTTCATGCCAAGAACTGCGAGGATCTCTCAGCGCTAGTAATGGCAAAATGGCCTCAAAAAGAGAGGGGCCTTGCACAGAAGTCAATGGCACCTGGAAAACCTGGCCTCTCATCAGCTCACAGCAGTTGTGAAGGGAACTTCGCTTTGAAGTCTTTGCTATGGCATAGCAAAGGGTAAGATGAGATAAATTTACAAGTCCCCAGTTCCTACAATTCATTATAAAGTTTGTCAAGACAGTGAGTAGACATGTAGACATCTATTGATGGATACCTTTAGTCCCATATGCAAGAAGCTGATATTCTGGAGGCTACAAGTCCCCCACTTTCACACAGAAGAGCTGTATCACAAGCAGAAGGAACAAACAAGATCTTGTGATTAACACACCAGTAATTTCATGAGGAAAGCACAACTCCTGCTACAGATTCATGACTTGAGTTTTGCCGCGTGCCTCGCTTTCCCACCTGCAGACTGGTGACTGGAATTGCCCCTGTGTCCCACTGTCAGTGTGGACTGTAAGGTCCTCGAGGCAGGAACTATTTTCTAGTCAGTGCTTTATCATGTTGTGCTCTTGGGTGTCCCAGTCTAAGTGGGGTCTGTGGCCTCAGCTGCACTGCAAGTGATAATACAGCTCTTCCAAGGATGACCTTGCCTCCTATTCCCCAATTTCCTACTTATCTCAGCTGCCTGTTTTAAAGTAACTTTGTGCAGGGTGTTGAGGTCCTTGGTTGAAGTGTTGAAGGAATTCTTTAACTACTTCTAAACCCAGCTATTTGCAATCCAGAAGCTCACGTTACAACATTAAAAGGCTTTGACAAAGTAATGTGGAATTTCTGGAGTAGGCTCTAGCAACACAGTTTCTCCTTTTTATCTTCTATTTCAAGGAAGAGTGACAGCAAAAGTTAAACGCTGTTTTTATTTAGTGCTGTTTGATTGAAAGATTAAGGGTTGAATTTCTAATTTGAAGAGACATTCTCAATAGAGATACAATATTTGTATCTATTAAGGACAAGGTGCCCCTGAAATTGCAATCTGCTGCTCTTCAGAAGTTTAAAATTTCAGGAAATTATAGCTTTCTACATTCTGTACAAAAAATATGTGTAGCTTTATGATAACAAAAGTGCCTCAAGCAGAATATACACGCATTTCAAATAAAAAAGGTAACCCATTTAACCTTCAAACAAGGCATCTCTTCCAGCTGCTAGTAGCCTCACAATAAAGCACCTGTTGATCTTATTTCATGGCCACCTCCCTTTGTAGCATGCAAATCCTGTGACATGCAGCTGTATTTCCATCCTCAAGCCAAATCCTTTCCAGTTTCAGACCATCCCAGTTCTGCTGTCAGCAAGCAGAACGTAGGGATTACTACAAGGCAAATGTTTGGAAACAGACAGTATCAAATACCCCAGACACCATCTGCATGAGGAAACATCTTCTCATCATCCTGCAACATCCTCCTGCCAAAGGACATCCTCTCCTCCTCTGTCAGGGGTCCAGAACAAACAGACTCTCCTCCTGATCCCTGCAGAAGCCAAATATGTCTACATGGCGGCTAGGAAGACTCCTGTAGTGGTAATGGAGATGTGGAGAACAAAAAATTTTATGTCAGGCTACAAGGGGTGAACACCCAGATGAGCCTGGCTTTAACCCAACAACTCTGTATAAAATTGTGCCGGCGTGGATTTTGGTGTTGACTGATGTCCCATCACCACCCCAGCTCCTACACAAACTCCGAAAAGTAGCAGTAAAGTTTGAGTTGCTATAAACTCTGTTTTTCACCCGCAGTAGCTCAGCAGCTCTCTACAAGAGCTGTGTTCCTTACTCCAGTTGTCACACAGCCATAGCCTGAGCATCCCCATTTGCAGGAACTGGTGCAAAAAGAGAAAGCCTCAGCTGAGTCCAGAACAGTGGCAGCGAGAGTGCAGTAATGGAGATGTCCCCGACCCCACCATGAAAGGTGGCTTTATCCTAAAGGCTGCAAATTCAGCTCAACGCGATTGATCCTCACCCTG
>JAOXNO010000003.1:32319791-32350619 GCA_028565335.1 Limnodromus scolopaceus | reverse complement strand
GTGGGCCATCAACACGAGAGCTAGGAGGAAAGGGGTTGCCAGTGAAGACTGAGGCAAAAAAGTTGTTGAGAACTTCCGCCTTCTTCTCATCCGTTGATATAAGTTCCCCACTGCTGCTCATTTCGGGGGGTACATTTTCTTTAACCTTCCTTTTCTGGTTAACGTACCTGGAGAAGCCTTTCTTGTTTTTCTTTACGTCCCTTGTCAAGTTCAGTTCTAGCTGTGCCTTGACCTTCCTGACTTCATCCCTACACAGCCGGGCAACGTTCCTATACTCTTCCCAGGATGCCTGTCCCTTCTTCCATTTCCTGTGTAGCCCCATTTTGCCCCTTAGTTTGACCAGCAGGTCCCAGCTCAACCATGATGGTCTCTTGCTCTTCTTGCCCAATTTCCTACATGCAGGGATTGAGGTCTTTTGTGCTCTGTAGAGAGCATCCTTAAAGATCTGTCAGCTTTGTTCTGCTCCCTTGTCCCTAAGGGCAGTTTCCCATGGGGTCCTATTTACTAGTCCTATTTACTAACTCCTTGAAGAGCTGGAAGTTTGCTTTCTTAAAATTTAGAGTCCTAACTGTGCTTCTAGTGGGCTTCAAACTTCTTAAGACAGTGAACTGCACTAGGGCATGATCACTGCAGCCCAGGCTGCCTTCAACTTTGACATCCCTGATGATTTCGCTTGCATTTGTAACCAACAGGTTCAACGATGCCTCTCCTCGAGTAGGGCTGGTGATTTCTTGTCTCAAGAAGTTGTCGTCTAGGCACTCTAGAAACTTCCTAGAGTGTCTGCAGCCAGCCGTGTTGCTTTTCCAACAGATGTCGGGGTGGTTAAAGTCACCCAGCAGGATGACAGCCTGTGATCGTGATGCTGCTTCCAGCTGGAGCAAGAAGGCATCGTCGACAGGCTCTGCCTGGTTAGGCGGCCTGTAGTAGACTCCTACCACAAGGTTCCCTTTGTCCCTTTGTTTCCCAATGCTGCCGTCAGTGAGCTAATGCCCACGGGGAAGTGGGGGAGAGCTCGTGTGCCCCGTGAACGGCTCCCACTCTGTGTGGAGTTAAAGCACTGAAAGATGTACAGGGAAATACGGCCTCCCTTGATGACTGCAGATTAAAACATGCACTCCATTAAAATTCACATCCTCCAGTTCTCAGTTTTGTTAACGGGGAAGATTGGAATAAATGTATGAAGACAAAGTAAACCAAAGTGAATACTGGAGGGCAAATGGACTTTTTTGGTCTTAAAAAAATTGCTTACTAAGAGGAGGACAGAGTCACAATCTCTTGAAAAAAGTACCTGCCAGATGCATGATGCACCAAAGAAACGGCAATTGGGTTGGTTTTCATACTTAATATAGCATGAATGACCCAAAAAAGCAATCCAGCCCTCTGCAGTCAGGCAGCCGCCAGTCCTGCCATTGTTCATAACCTGATATGCTGATAAAATCCCTTCTACTTAAAGCAATGGAAGAAGTGGAATACACAAAGTTCAGTGCCTCAGAGTTGGGTATGTTGATCTCAGAAATCTAAACTTAAAGGAAACATCTGAAATTTTGACATTCTGTAGTCATGAAACATATGTTCAAGGGATTATTTCAAGTGCCTTGCCCAAATTAAGGAATGCCTCTGTTCCTCTGTAAAGGCATCTCTTCTCAGTTCACTCCTGAAGCAGGGGTTACCTGTGAAACAATCAGCAGTAGTGACTTTGTGACTAAGGGAGAATAATGCTCTGAAAAAAAAGAAAAGAATAAAAGGAGAAAGAAATGCAATCTAAGTTCATTTTAACTCCAGTATATTATTATTAGTTAAAATTCCCAAGGTAAGCTCTATTTCCACATATATGTAACAGTTTTCAATTTCAGTAGGTCTAGCAAGGACCGTGAAACCTCAGATGAGGACCAAGAAGCCTGCCTGGATGTATCACGTTGCAGCAGACCCTTAATACTTCAATTTCTGTGACCTTTCCAGGCACGCCTATATAAGGGTATTATCCACCAGGGAGAACTGAATAATGATCCTCCCCCCAACACATTTTTTTTCCTTGCAAAATCATTTCTCAGCAAATCCAGATGGTGCAAAGAAGCCTGATGAGAAGAACGACCTGGTTTTGAGTGTGGATGTCAGAGGACATACCCTGCATGTCTATGAAACTGCAAATGAAGCAGATGTTTGCCATTATTGCCCACTACTGAAGCACCAGCGTTTCTTCCTCACTAACCACAGGCTGTAAGCAGCAATCATGCATCACCTTCTCCTCTTCTAATGGGTACTTAGGCGTGTAATAAGTTGAATTTCATCTTGCTGATGAATCTTATTTTAGTTGTTTGGCATGACAGGGCATTTCTTTGTTAAAAAGTGAATGGAGACATCTGGCTTTGGCAGGGTGACTAAAATGAGCTGCGTTTGGGCAATGTCTCTCCTGTTTCACCTTAATTTGCTGACACTAGATCCAGCAATGCTTGCAGACTCAGAACAGGAAAGCAGACTGCAGAAGTTACCTTTACACCTGCCCTATTTTGCCTTAGACAGCTTTATCTCCAGTGGTGCAAAATGCCTCCAGTATTCCTTATGTCACTTGAACGGCGCCAATGCTGTATCACCCACTAAGCAAAGGCACTAAACCTGTGAGCACATGGAAGATATTCCCATTACTTCTGCTGGCTCCACTGATGACAGCATCACTGTTAGCCAAACAAGCACTGAGTTCAGCTCTTTCCTGACCACTGGTTCCAGCTCTGCACTTACGTGGAGAGGCATGAGGCTGTTCTGACACGGTTTGCAGGACTGGTGTAAGTTACTGCACAAGCTAAACGATTGAGAATCAGACCTGTAATCTAGGGTCACTGGTGGCAGACCGCTGCTGTTTCATCCCCCTTGTAATAGCTTTCTTCCTTCACGATGAGTTATTGCACTCCTATTTTTGGCTGTGCTTCATTTGGAAAGTTGGCACAGAAATATTGTTTGGCAGACACAGACCTGCCCTGGCAATCTACTGTTTTGGGGGTTGTTTGCTTTTAACTAATTCATTATATTGCTGTACTGCAACGTATATCACTTGTTTTCCCCTCCAGCACAGAGTGTTTATTAGACAACTACTCTCAGGAAACTTCCCCGAGACAAACACTTAACCCTCAGCCTCCTCGGAAAGGCTGGCAGTCCTTATTACCAAGCACTAGAACACAAAGGCAGCTCAAGTACATCAACACATACAAATATTAACAATAATATTTTGCCTTGCTATTAGCGAAAACTTGCATCAATATCACCTGGATTCATCCCTGAAGTAACAGGAGCTCATTACAGACAGATTTGACAGATTAAGCCTGGGTTTTGCTGGCTTCTCTCTCTCTTAATTCACTAATGCGAGTGTTCTCCATGACCCTAATGTATGACAGTCATTTTCATGCTGGTAACTACCTTTCTGACTGAAGAAAGTAATGAATGCCAAAGACATTTAAAGATATAACCAGTCAGCCTTGATTCTGGAGCCAAGAAGCAGTTCATGTTCCTTAAGAGCCGATTCCAGCAATTTCCTTTTGGTGCACCGTTCATCAGCGAGATTTGGTGGAGTGCCCTTGGCATTGCTCTTTTCCATAACAGGTTACTGCAGATACTATTTACTGATCCCAAAACAACCCTGAAGCTTCTGTCAGTTCAGCTGCAGGTTGAGGGCAAAATACTCTTCAGAAATACTGGAAAAGCTTTAGAATTTCATCTCTGTCATAGAGTTTGGTGTAAGTACACCACTGTGTTCACAAGCATGCATGGAATTTATTACAGCATGTGGATGGCGTTTTTGAAAGACATGGTAATACTATACTTAAAATAACATAGGCCAAAATCCACCCCACAGTAGAGTACTTGTCTTGGAGAAGAGTTCATGTTGAGAAAGCAATGGAAAGTAGTATTTGATGCCCTCTCCTGTACTCAGGTGCAGGATCTGGTGGCACAGCGTGAGCTCCATCCTCCTCGACTTTCAGGGAAAGCTGCTCTTGAGCACCCTGGAGACCCACCACTGTGGTGGGAGCCAGACAATAGCATTCATGAGCCTACTAGATACCAAATTTCCAGGCCTCCTATATAATCAACAAATTAAGATTTCTCCCTGAAGCAAACTGGCTGCCCGTGTGAGACAGGTGCAGTGGGATCACAGCATCCCTGCCCCCTGCTGCAAAACACCCGTGTCTTCTGTGGGCATAGACAAATGCAACGGCAGAGAAACTGCACAACAGGACATCACATCAATGATCTCTGGATGACTCAACTATCAGCTTTCTACCCATCAGAATAAGTAATTCTGTAAAGAATATTCTAGACCAGAAGCTTTATAAAAGAGAATACACCCCCCCCCTCTTTTTCTCTTGAGTTGCTCCTGTTGCAGCATTGTCCCAGTTCCCTGTGAAGCTTTGTGGGTTCTGCTGCAGCTCAGACCAATGCTGGTAGAAGTTGACTTCCAGAAGTAAAGAGCTGACACATCACTACAGCTTTTGATGCCTGCATTAATGTCTCAACCCATGCGGTGTGCTCATCGTTAACTTTGTTGTCATTTTGCGTATCAAATTCTCCTGCGAGTCACCCAGAGGAATGAACTTAGATCAGCAGAGAAAGACGAAGAACAGAAACGCTGTTAATAACTTCCCCAAATCTTACACTTTGCCCCAGTTTTAAAAACATGCCTTGTGACACTAGCTAATAAAGCGCTGCACAAGAAAGCATAGCTTTAATCTTTGTATTGGATTCTGGATTTGTAGGAGTCTTGAGTAAATCTGTTTAGACGGTTGAGAAAAGCCTACTGCTAACCATCTGGGTTTATGCTGCTGCCTTGCCATTTGTTGACATCAGCAGTCCTTGAAATGTTCCCAACAAAGCATAATTTTTTTTATTTTTCACACCTGGGTAATTAAAAGAGGTATGCATTGAACATTGGGACCCATTTTTAAAAGACATCATTTTCTCAGCCCATAAATGTAATTTGCTATCAAATTAAGTATTTCCACACCCCATTTCTCCAGCACTTTAGCATTTTAATTTGAAATACAGTTGATAGAAATTACTATTTTCAAGCAGCAGCCAGGTTTAGATGCAATTCTGAACTAAGTACTTGCCTTTTTCTTATGCACCTCAGTAGTTTATTGCCTTGGTGCGCAGCAAAGACAGTGAGAAATGGAAGGAAAAGCAATAAGAAGGGGAAAGGTACCTCATAAAATGGAGAGAAAGGGCAGGAAGATATGATTTGTTTTACAAGAGAGTTACCACTATAAGGCTTGCTTAGTAGAAATTCCTATTGTATGAAACTTGATTTTCAGTACAGCATTTCGGAAGTAAGCTTGGCCAATTCAGAAGAAATAAGACGTGATCCCTACAGTAAAACCATCACCTTAAAAAAATATCTTAACTAAGAATTTTGCAAGGCTTGGATACCTCAGCTTCATTCACAGATTCCAGCTGAGACCCAATAGACAATATACTGGTATCACAGAAGAAATAATTTTCTTACAGTATTTCCAAGCAACGTACACAATCTAGTTTAGATTCAAATAAATTGTCCTGGAGACCAAATTAAGTAATTTAGGTGAAAAGGGCTACCAAGACTGAGTTTTAAGAACTGTTTTTCCCTTGGGGAGTGCAGAATACAGAAGCACTGTACACGGTGTTAGAGTGACTCTTCTCCAATGATCAAATCAGAAGATGTAGCTAAAATCAGAAAACAGAGTTTCTCTGCCTTAGTGGATTGTAGTCTAACAATAACTGCAGCTTAATGTATTTTTTCAAAGCACTAATTTCATTAGATTTATTTATTTATAGTTGGAGCGGAATAGTATGAAGTTACTCTGTAATTCATGGATCATTGGCATAATAGGACCCATTAGCTGTCACATCAGTGCAGATGAAGTGAGCTTTGACCTGCGAATTACTGTCACAATAAACCCAACTCCTGCAGATACCAATAGTATTTCTTGTGGATACTGTCTATGTTAATTTGAAGTAAGTACTTTAGTGAGGAACCTGAGAAATTAAAAGAGTCTATCTGCTCCCAATCTTTGGTCTGATTCAAGAGCTGTACTTCTAATAAACCTATTTGAATATGCAGAAAGTAATGAGTTGCCCAACAAGGAGAACCAGGGAATACCAGCAAAGGGAAGGAAAATTCCTTGCTTGACAGATGATTTACTGCCAAATATATATTCAGGCAAAGAACAACAAAGGAGCATGAATGCAAACTACATTTTTGTCACTAGTAAAGACACCCAGAAAACAAAAAGGGATGAAAGAAAATGTAAAGAATAATTGGAGATAATGATGGTAATTTGTTTCTCTATTCTGAGACAATTGATCCACACTGAAGACGTAATTATAGTACATTAAAGAGATTAAACATAAGGTCTGAGGCACAGAATGAAGACGTGTGTGCTGAGATACTGTAATTATGACATTTTGGGAGTCATAATATTTTGATGTTGGCCTTTCAAAATTCAGGGACAATGGCAATACAGCAAGCATCATTTCAGTTGTCAAATATCTGCTGTTTCTTTCCCTTTTCTTGTTTCTTCGGGCTGCAGTCTCTGACAGAGTGCCTGCTGCCAGCAAGAAGCAAGTTAAATGATGTGACAGTCCATTTGGTTAGGGATGACAATTCTGCTGCTCAGGTTGTCTTCTTTTGATTGCTAATCACACTTCAGAAAAGGCAATTCATTTACTCATGGGGCTTCTAAACCTTCAAGTCTTTGCTTGTTTGTTTCCAGACCTCTTTCTTCCCTCTAGGTGATTTTGTGCCTTACCCCTTATTGATGCAGTACCTGCGGTGATGCATAGTTTTGAGCTGTTAATGTTCCACCTGTCATGTAGGGCAGTATATGACACTCGGGGCTGGGCTACAGCAGCAGCCAGCAGACTTCAGTCTTAATTATCCTCTTTTGTTATCAGCCTTGGAAGAGCTCCTGAAACAGAGAAGCCCCTCATCCTGGCTAGTACAGCTCTGGATATTCATTGTTAATGCATTGCAGGTACATGCAATGACAACAGTTTTTAACTATTTAGAATATACATTTCTGTGCTGTCAGTCAAGCAGTTCCTTAGGAAGGATAAAAGGAATGACTCAAATACAGAAATTCAAATCCTAGGGAGGAAGGAAGACTCCAATTAATTCAGTAGTTTGCTATTACTTCTATTATTCTGTGTTAATGTACTTTTTCTGTGTAAGGCATCCTTTATTTACTTTATTGAATAATGAATGTAGAATACTAATTACAGAACATACCTAGGTTTAGGCTTATTTTGGTTTGTTCATTTGATATATTTTTTGGGGTGGCACCTGTATGATATCCTGACCTATTTGCAAGTTCCTTATCACTTATTTATAAACTAGTCCTTAAAGAGGTCAAAGTGGACATTATTCCTCTTCTGAGCCTGCACTTTCCTGACCAACAAATTTAAAAAAAAAGGGTGCAGGCTGAAAAGGATACAACACAACTGCTCAGGAAACAAGAGAAAAATCTGGCAGGTCTACTACAACCAGCACTGAGAGACTTGGATCATGCTAAGCATTTCAGAAGAGATCAAAAGTATTAAAAAACAAATAAACCACAAAAAGATTTAAACGCATTCAACCTATAGCCAACACCAACAAGCGCAAGGAAAAGGCAAAAGCTTCGGTCGATGATCCAAGTGTTGCAGGAAAAGCTACTAAAAAGATAAATCAACCTTGAATTTCTGGGAGTGCAGCTACCTCCTACCTGCCCAGTGGATAACTTGTTCCATGAACTAATTGGTCTTACCAAGGCTTTGAGCAGTTGCTTTGCTAATCACCTTAAAAGCAACTTCATCAGCTGGCATATACATCAAGCGTGCCCTATAAAGTTGTTAATCTGGACTCCAGCTTCCTCTGTTACTGCCTTTGGGGCGAGCTATAAGGAAGGAGCAGGGAAAGAACTTTTAACTTCTTTGCAAATTCTGTACTTTGGGCATCTGCAGCTCACCGGATTTCCCCAGGCTTCGCTCACACTCTGATTCTGACACTCCCTTGAGGCCTCAAAGAACGGAGGCTACCAGATGCCATCACAGCCTGCTCAGAAAAGCCCTCTTACTGCAGAGAAGGACTGGAAACAGAAGCAAAGCCAACTGATAGATAAATATGCAGCTTCATGCTCAAGTTTCTTTTCAGGAAGCTGTTACCATCCTGCTGAAACCAAACAACCTTAAAGAAGCTTTCCAGAGATGAAAGGACATTGTTACTAATGAGAATAGACAAATAAGTAATAAAAACATAGCTGAAAAAGAAGCTGAAGATTTGCTTGAGGAGACAAGAGAATCAACTAAATTAAAACCCAGATCTGCTGTTATATTTCCTACTAGAGTCAGCAGAATAATAACCCTTTAAGATTAATTTTGCCTCCATAGAGACAATTAGGTTACAGTCGAAACTGCAACAGCTCTTTCAAGTATTTCCTTCATCCCTTATCTCACTTAACCCAGAGATGGCTGAAACTCGCTCTTGATCTCCCCCAAGTTCTCTTTTTTTATGTGAGAGTTCCCTAAAAACTACCAAAAAGTCACACTGTTATAAAACCCAATTTGTTAAAAGCAAAGGTTTAGTCCATCACTCAAGAAAGTGAAAATGTTGCACTTAACGGAGTAAAAAACAGTACTGAAATAGATTAATAGAAGAAAGTAATGAATGCAAGAAACAGTCCAGAACAAAAGGCCAAATGCTTCATATTAGACAGGAGGAGTGAGAAAACTGTAAGGTCAGATATAATCTGATCAGTTGAAGACTGTAAGCAGATGCATAAATGAAAGTAACACACAACAATGTCTTAAAAAGTGGCTGCCAGAACTGTAAAAAAAGTTTATTCACGAGCAATGAAATTAATGAAATCCATTTTCCAGTGGCTTTGTGTTCTATGTCCCCTCCTCTACCTGAAGGTACTGATGGTGAAGATGCTGATGAGAACTCCATGAGCACAAATAACATTGCTTAAACCCTTCATAATGACAAGAAGCAATTTGGCACTGGGGGGAAGAATAGTCAACATTTGGATTTGGCTGACTTTTATAATGCTGCTCTTATTGAACTTTGTCCCCCCTATTGACTAGAGGGAAGAAAGAAGAATGACTTGTCATTGTACTACACCGATGAACGGAGACACAAACTAGCTTTTGTTGTCAATAAGAAAATATTGTACCATTTCTTTTGGAGAGATCTCTGGCCCTTTGATTTTTATTTTTTTAGGGAGAGATAAAACTCTCCGTACACTATGTAAGTGTATGGCTTTGAAATTCTGGAAACGCTAAAGCTCCTTTGATATAAGGCACACATTGCACCTCTTTTCACCTCTCTGCTAACACAGCTTATTCTTGTTAACTGGCTAAGAGCTGTGGAAAGATCTATTTGAATTTTGCCAATATAATTTACCTTTGCTGCTCAACCAATCTTGACAATATCCATGTCTCTCAATTATGTGATGAAAGACGCCATACACATTCAAGCAGAAATGCCCAAAGTATTTTACTTTGTATGGATGCAATCTCAGATACAGGAGACAAAAAGGGAACCACATGCTGGCAGATGTCACTGTTACCTGTTTTCAAATGTGAGTACAAAAATTACCGCAAAACGTAAGTGCAATACTTCATCAGGAAACAAGCAGGTCCTTTGTCAATGATCCTTTGTCAGTGATCAGGGCTTATGGCAGGAAAACGTGGGGTTTTTATCTCTCTCCCATTTTATCAATTTCAACAATACCACACAATATATTCCACAGCATGACACAGTGAGGCAGAACGTTTTACAGATCAAACTTAGGCCAGATGTTGGTGCCTCAAAAGGGCACATGGTACTGCAGTGCTTAAACCTCTCCCTTGCCTTTAAAACATTTAAGGGTTTTCTAACTAATAAACTATGAAACAACAGTTCCAGTTTGCCAGACCTGTCTCCATCTCATGTGGCCTGAGCTGTTTGGATTTACCATCCTACGGACCCACAAATCAGGCTTTGATTAAAGTCACTGGCTCTCAGCAGCACACTCCTTTCTACAAATACTTGTTTAAACCAGTCAAAGATTTTGGATCAAGTGTACCTTACAAGTTTTCAGTATGTTGTTTCATAATAAGAGGAGGAACACATCAGAAAGACAGACGCATCTTTGGAGGATGAAATCTTCAACCCTTTGGTATCTCTGGTTATTGTACGCTGCTTTCCCACCCTCTCTCCACTCTCTGACACCAACCAGGAAGCACAGATGCTCACTATCATTTCCTAATTAAAGCCCTGAGGCAGGAAAACAGTTACTGTGTACTATAAACCACGCTGAAAAACATTTAAATACGTGTTTAAACTTTAGCATGCATTCAAGAACCCTCCTTAACAGGGATGCTTCCTTGAACTGGAGTGTTGAGCTACAGCCCCTTCCACATCTCTTCAGCACATTTAAAAGGAGCTAATAAGAGAAATTGGTTATTGCCGGCGGTGACAGAAGTGGATAACCCTCTTGTTAAAACCACACTGCACGGAGAAGGGTTGTTGATATGTCCCAGCTTGCAAAAACACATAACAATATTGCCTATTTCGTTAACATCAAGGACTGTCTCATCTCTAGAAAGGATTTCCTCCACCTGTTCTGTTTATCTAAAACCTGAATTAGTACCTTTTTCTTCTATTCAAAAGCAATCCTGCAGAATGCACTGAGGTCTGTTGCTGAACTGGTACACACTTAAAATACTTCTTACAAAAAATTGCTCTGTGTATCTGCAAGTAGGTCACTAATTAATCTGAAAATATTTATTTTCAGGTCAGGTCCATATTACTCTCAGCTTTGTGATAAAAGCAAGTTCATATTCAAAGACAGTGTTTACATTCATCACATGAGCTAAGCTTGTCTGCAGTAATTAACAGTTATTCAGATGCTGCCCATTATTACTCCAAATAATAAAATATATTTTCTTTATCGTTAGCTAGCTAGGTCAGTGAAAACAAGGGCAATGTGTATCTTAAAATTCCCAGGAAAGCAGAGATTAGTTCCAACACATAAAACCCCCTAAATCACTGTCAGCTGCATTACATATTCACAAATCTAAAGAAAGAAGGAAAAGTCGTAATATATGAACACACACACACACAAATAAGGTAATTGCTTTCCCCCCCGCCTATCTTTTTCTTCCTGCACTTTAGAGAGATCACAGAGAATAATTATAACTATTTTTCAAATTCTGTCAAATGAACCTAGTTTTGCTTCCAAGAACCAACCCTGTGCTGCTGCTTTAACACTAATCTAAAGGATTATTTGGATGAGTGAAAATTGTCCAGGAGTGTCAGGGCAGCCGTGCTCTGAATAGGAAGTTGACTTCTGAGTAGAAGAGGCTACAGTCAAGATTCACTGTGACTTCGACTTTCAGACGATGAGTCTTAATTTCCACGTAGAGTTAAAGGCAACCCCATCTTCAGAAAGGGGAAAACATCCCAGATATTTAGCATGTCCACTTTCTCATCCAAGAGTTCCCAAAATGGTTGTAGGTACCTAGGCTGTACACAGGGGCCTGGCTTTTCCTAACATCTCCGGGATGTTAGGTGTGAATTAAAGCTTAAATGCCTACAGTTCTTCGTGCCAGCTGCCAGTATGGGCAGGGTGGGAGATATTTTTTGGTGTTCTACTGTGGATTGGTGGGGTTTTTTCCTAATTGGGGAAAAAAACCCACCCAAAATATCCACACGCTTGTGCAGAAGGAAACAGCAAGAAGTTTGATTACATTTCCTTCGTATTAAGCAATTTCTCCATCCTTCAGAACCATATGCAGCTCCATAGTTTCTTTAGGAGGCAGAAAATTTTTGTGTTGCTTTTCGGTCAGAGTACACTGTAAGACTAAAATCCAACTTTCAGTCCACTCTTCACACCTGCCATGACACGACAGCTCGTCTTTCCCAAGACACAGCTGCTACATCCTGTTCCACTTAAATTCTTGTGCTCAACAGAAGCAAAGGTCACTCAGGATAAATTCCATTGTGTATGCTTTTATCTTTAGTATGGGATTTCCCAGGAATTAGATGGAAAACATTCTATCCTAGAACAGCAAAAAGCTGTCTTGAGGTTACCTAAAATCAAGCAACACATTAGTACAATCACCTTGTAGGAACATGGAAAAAAAAAAGCCTCAATATAATTTGATCTATTTTTCTAATAACTTTTCTAATGAATATTTTATTTTCTGTAGTGCTGGACTTAATTTGCTTGCAAGACAATTGTCATTACATTAAGGAACAAACAGTTCACTAGAGCTGAGGAGTGCATAAATTGATTTTTCAACTTGGTGGATGAATTAAGAAATCATTATTTTTATATTCCAAGCCACATCAAAAAAATCTGGTGTGGATTCTGAAATCCTTCACTTGGAAAGACTGATTTTGATGTTTTCTAATTCTCCAAATATTTTTTCTGTAGTAAATTTCGATCAACACCTACCTACTGTAGTCAATATTACTTTTCCAGTTCCAGTTAAGGTGTTTGTCACTGTCCCAGCTCTGGACAGCTGGGGAGGCCTGGCTGGCCAAGTAGCTCTCCCAGAGAGCAAAGGTATTACTGGTGTCTTTGAAAACATCATGTCTATCAGTTATATTACCTGCTTGGACATCCTACATGACCAACGAATAAGGCATGTTTTAATTTATATGGGATAAGGCATGGCTCAGAGCTCTATGCTTGGTATCTATATGTGCAAATCTTTTAGACTGAGGATTTTAACACCACTCGCTTATTTTGATCTCATGATTGAACGATCTCCTGATTAAAAAATGTGAGTTCTAATCTTCTGAGCCTCCAGTTGACCATGTATGGAAGCAGAATAATCCATGCAGCTTTGCAAAGGTCTTTGATGTCTTCAGATGAAGAGCAGCAAGCATTAATATGACTCTATTGGAAGCATAAAATTACTGCTATACCCTCTCTAGCCGTGTTAAAGGCAGCAACAACACTTAATTCATTTGATGTAACTATGTAAGAATGATCCTATATACACAATTAAAAACATAGCTTTTATCAATTATGCAGTAGCATCTCATCTGTACTCTACTAATTAGAAAGGGGAAGAAAAAAGATAGTGGCTGAAAATTAATTATGCCAACATTTCTATACTGTTTAGAATCTACTTATAAGAATTAAATATTTATATCATTATGGTTTCCATTACGCATCCTAATGTGATTGCCTGAGAGAAAATACTGCAAGGTGCTCCAACACTCATGCAAGTTTAGAATTTGGATTCTCCCATGAGCTGACAATGCCAACAAGGTTGTACCTAGATTCGGTATCTTCAGACAGGAATCTTCTTTCCTCACGCAAGCTCGCAACTCATTTCAAGCTGCTGATGTGTCACATTGATCTCAGAAAACAAGAAGACCTTCTATCCAATTAAAGAGTGGTTTGAAAAAGTAAAGGTACTGAAGTAGTTTCAAAGCTTAGTTATGGATCATGGGCCAAATCCAGAGCCTGTTACAGAGTCCATCCTCAGAGTTGGATGGTTGTCCAAGTATTTCAGAATCAGAGGCTTACTATGTTTACAAGAATGAACTTAAGTTTTTTGAGAGATTTCTACTCATCTTCTATTCTTATTTGTTTTATACTCCCCTTTCAGCTTTTATTTGCTTGGATCCTTTTTTGTTCATTTCATCTCTTGCAGTCTTCCCTCAGCAGCTAGAAACACAACTTTAAAATTGTATCAAAACAAGGCTGTTCACCTTTCCGTGTGCATATTCAGCTCCAAACGCTGAGTATTTATGTAAAACAGGTTCAGCCCTACAGCTCCTGGCAATTTGCCAGCGCAGCTCAAGACTGGCAAAATTTATGATTGTTATTCAATGCAAGAAGGCTTTGCTCTTCGCAGGTAATTGTTAAAAGGTGAGGCCCTGACCCCACTCATTACACAATAGGTTATTGTCTAGCGTTCACCCTCAGGGGTTCCTTACTCGCAACTTTTATAACAACTATAAAATGAACTTGTCTTTTCATTTTAGTGGGCTGTTCCTCTGCCATTTTTTCCTACAGAATCTAACATCCCTCTCTAACTTTCCTTAATTTTTAATGCTCATCTTTTTATACTCCTAAGTTGAAGTTAACAAGACATATTTAGTTGTCTCAACGTGGTTGGCTGTATCAGATAATTTCTGGACTACACAGAAAGTTCTAGACTCTACAAGTCATGGTACTGCACCACACTATTTTGTAATGAACTCAGAAACTTAAATAGCAAATATACATAGATATAAAGTCTCTCTCATGAAACAAACTTCACTTAAACACTGAGCAATTTAGTGTGCCAAAAAAGCACTTTAACATAGAAGTTGAAAAGGAAGGATGACTTAAGAAATTATTTTAGGTTTCAAGAATACACAGAAACATATGGTTAGTGTTAAATATTTGTATACACGATATTGCAGAGACGTCTCATGGGTTTTGGATCAGAGATTTAGAGAGAAAGAGAAGAAAAAAGTACCATGCTGTGTCCCTTCCTTACCAGAGTCTAGAAACAGATTTTCCTAAAGACGTGCTTATCTGAGGGAAGCTTTGATTTAAAAAAGAAAAAAAAAAATAATCTTCAAGACCAGCATCAAGTTTTAAAGTCATGTTTTAGCACTTCTCCCACTCACTGTATTAAAATCCTTTGGCCATAGCAAGCCCAGCCCTTTGAAGGCAGGTCCCCTGCCTGGGACAGAAACTCAGAGACTTTGAAGCTGGACACCACCTCCAGCAAAACCAAGTCCTTTAAAAGAGAAGGCAATTGATGAGAAGTCTTTGAACAAGAAACCCTTCAGTGTTTAAGAGCAAAGGTTTTTCCCCAGTGATATCAGGTCCTTGATATGAAACGTTAATTTAGAGAGGAGAACTCTTTAATTTGGAGAATCCTTAGATATTATATCTTTGGGGAAAAAAAGAAGAATGTGTCTGAAAATAATAGCAGATAGGAAATGAAGCAGGAAAGGAACAGTGACTTAAACCTGTGGAAACATCACCTGTCTTTAAAAGTAGCAGAATATTATTGATACTGTGCAATCAATACTGTTGTTTTGCATTGCTTCACGAAAAGTGCTTCCCTCCTCCTGGTGGGCAACACGTACCACCAGACAGCCTTCCCACCCTACAGCATCCGTGGCTGTTGGCCAAGGTGCTTTTAGATCCCAGGTGGAAATGGCCAGTTGCAGGACACAGTGAAATCCAAATATCTCCTCCCCCGGCCCCCCAAAGGTTGTGTTACAAATGCTAAGTGTATGGAGAAGTCTTAGCTAGTATGTTAGAAATATAAAGAAAATAGATGAATAACAACATCATGGAGTTCCCAGTCAACCGACCATTGACAGCAGCGGTCATAGTTCAGTATGTTTGTGTCTGTGTGTGCATGTGCACAAGCACACATGGATGCATGAAAAAACCTCTGCTTGATTTTCAATATTCAGGAGGCATTAGGCACTTAGCAAAAGGAGCAGGAGAAAAATGCAGCACATCAGTATTACAGAATAAGTCACCTGCCTATTTATATCCAACAGCCCCTTTACCACTGTTTAACTTCTTCAGACAGCTGCAGTTGTCCATGGAATGATGTAAAGGTTGCTCTAGGTTGACAGGCACCTTTTTAGTGTATGTTATTATAATATTAGCAGTCATTTTCTTATTGATACCAAAAGGGATTCTTCTGGCCAAAAGGTCAGGAGAAAAAGGATTGCGGAGCTCTGATCATACCCGAGGCTGATTAGCAGCAGTGTAAATGATGCCTGCGTTAGCTCTGTACGAAGACAGCGATCTAGAAGGACTGTTATTCTCCCAGGAGCTTGTGTACGCAGCAATGAAAGTGAGATGGGGAATCATGCCTTACAATACTCTCCCTAGATTTTAAATGCTGTTCAACACATACAAATTATATACGTAACATTATATGCAAGTAACTCTCTGGAATAAATATGTATCTCAGTTTACCTGAAAGTTCATTTGGGCATACCTTTCTGTCTTTTCAGTTCATTAGGAGACCAGTATCGAGACTTGCATGCTCAGCACAAGAAATAGTTTTAAGAGCTACATTTTCAAAGGAGTTTGCATACCTTTCATTTTTACAGAATTTTAGTTTGAATGTCCAGCCAACACGGATCATTTCTGACTGAGGTGGCATTAGTTCTAACAGTACTGTCTCCCAATGGGCGCAAATTGATCTGGATGCTGGAATGATTTGTGGAAAGAATTTCCATGGCACAAATGGCTATTTTCTACCTCTCTCCTATTGATTTTCAAGTGCCATTCATGCCTCTTCCCACTATCTTTAAATTGTGTTGACATCTGTTTACTCATCCATTATGAACAATTGGTCCAATAAAAATACAGAACGGGGAACATGCTAAATCAATAGCTGAGACCAGTGAAAAATCAAACATGATGTTAGTGAAATGATTATTTTGACCATGTTTAATCAATCCTGAGAACTACAATATCAATGAGGAGTTCAAGAGGAGGCAGTGATATATTGTATTTCACATGCACGCACCAAGTTTGGTGAGTGGGACTTTTTGTTCCTATAGAATTATGGAAAAGAGCCTATATTTGCTCCTCCTCTGAAGCTCAACGACATCAGGGCAGGTGTAGGAGGGATGAACGCTGTGCACAGTTCATGTCACAGGTTTTTTTTCTGGTATGAAACGAATACACCCAGGTCTGTCCTGCTGCTGCAGAAAGTCGATACCCTGCTGGGAGCATCATACTAAGGCAACCGCCAACATTTTATCAGATGTTAAACCCATTTTATTTTTATTCCATTCTGCCATTTTACTAAATGGGACAATGAAGAAGATGGTGACATTGCCCAAAGTGCCCTTCATCCCCACCTCTTGGCTAAGCCTCTTCCCGTAGCCTTGCTAAGGACTCTTCTATTTCTAGACCAAGCAGGTTCTGGTATTGTATTATGGAAACTGGAGTGAATTAACTTTTGGGGTTAATTGTACTCTTTCTTCTTTTTTTTTTTTTTTTAATTTTAGCGAAAGACTAATGTTAAGGATGGCAAAGAATTTATAATTAAGCAGATGCCCATCAGCATTTTTTTAAGCAGAACTTCTATTTGAAAAGCAATGAATATTTTCCCTGCTATCCCCCTTCAACAGATGTTCTGCCTAATCTACATTCACTTTACTCACTGTTTTACCTTTGACCTTTCTTTTGAAGGTATTCATAGAAGAGAATGTCAGTATTTATCTACCTGCTGTGCTTCCATCTGTCTATGCAGTGCACGAATAACCACAAATTATATTTCCTTTGTGAAAATTTGAATGACAGAAACATTTCTAAAGCTTTATATACATGGAACGATCAGATGCTATTTCCTTGCCTTGGAGGAATTATTCATCCCATATCTGGACATGCAAACCAGGAACAGCTGCCAAATCTGGATTGGGGTTTCCAGTGTCTCCACTGAGATTTTCTACCAGAAGTCTTTCTTGGATGCTTTTCCATTGCCCTTGTTTTACTCCTTTTTCTTCACAGGGAAAATGAAACAGGAAGATTCATATCCAGGTCTGCCACAAGGCATGTAGAGCAACGTAAAATTTTTTTAGGAGAGGTCTCTTTTGGGAAGAGTTATCAGAAAAATGATCTGCAAACCTGTTAAAATCTATACAGTTTAAAGACTGGAAAACAGGTCCTTCTCTGATGGTTCCAGTGTAGCCATACTGCCACTAGATCTAGTCTCAGGATTTATGTGCTCCAAGATGCACAGAAGTTTCCTATGTGAGATGTCAAAATATGCTTCCTTTGGGCAACTTAGAATAACAAGAAAAAATAGGGTGTTCTCTGAACAAACTTTGGCCTTTGCATTTATTTGAAATGGTGTCAACTCCTTTTCACCAGGGTGATGGAAAAGGCCACAGAAATACGTCCTTATCAAGTCATATACAAATACTAAATCAGAAAAACTTACAACAATCACACCAATGCTCACTTCTATATTTAAAATAGAGAATGAAAACTTATTTTAACTGGAGCAAAGAAACATTACTATATTATGTAGGAACAATACCAATGTATAGTATATTAAGAGTTTTAAAACTAGATGAACCTGAAACAAACTCCTAATCCATTCTAAATCTTACACTAAGAGGTTAGGAAGAAAGGAAGAAAATACTATTATTTTTTTTTCTCCACCTACACGTTAAAAGAGTATGCATTTTCAAAACTTTTTAAACATACAAATTGAAATTACAAAATAAAGTCTTAGATGACTTGATTTTCCATGTGTATTGATAGCCGGTATACACTATCATTATACAATATCTTACTCTTCTCATACGAAAATCTAAGTCTGTTTTTTAATTCAATAGCTAGATTAAAAAAAAAAAGAGGTGTACCTAACACATACACATGTAAATCTTTGTCGAGAAATACACAGTTCAGATCCAAGGTTAGCAATAATATCTAATGTATGTAAACCTTCCTGGGCATGTACCTGTCAAAATACAGAATGTTTTCCTCCTCAAGTTTTTTGAGCCCACTAACAATACAGAACTTGATGGATTTTAATTTCTCTTAAAAAGAGTCAACTATAATTGCATCTATTGGCAAACAGGATTTCCTCCTTCTTTCCTGACTCACAGACATATCAGGCTGACGCCAGGTACCACAATCCAGAATGCATTCAGAGAGAATTAAAAGTCAATGAATCACAGGAATAATAGTCCATCTGCCCACTTGTGCTCAATATTACTCTAATTCTACAAATGTATCTGAAAATATCAAGGTAAACACAGCGAGTAGCAACTTCTTACTCTACTCAACATTTCTTTTCCAGAAAGATTCTTGCTAAAAATACAGTGAGCTTGTCATCCAAGTTCATAATTTGTTTTCTTCAAAGCAGTTACGCACAGTCCTCCCTAAGGCTGTCAGTAGAACCACCTATGAAGTGACATTTTAATATCTTGGACAGAATTCTGGTGAATAGGGTAGAACTGATCAGATGTTGATTTCTCCTTCAAGTACTCAATTCTTTTTTAAATTCAATTTTGTGCTCCTTAAAAGGGTCCAGGCTAACAACTGTGCCACATAACTAAATTGTACACAGTCTTGCTAAGGACTGCTCCAGCAGAATACACGACAGTGAAGTATAAAACAGCTGGACAGTCTGATTCTGGTGTGTTTGCTAAAATACAGAAGCAACTTAATCTACCACTTAGCTGGTCCATGCTACTGGAGAACACGTTCCAGTTAAAGCTCCTGCCTCTGAGAGGTGTTTGATGTTAGTTTTATAGAAGGCAACACTCTCACCTCTGAAACAAAGCATGCCCTGCAACATCTTCCGGGGAAAGTCAGGCTTCTACAAGAGGAACAGTGAAATGAAAAGGGAAAGCCATTATCACGTTATCTTTAATGCTCCACAGCACATCTAATGTAAGTACGGCCATCAATTCCTCACCCTGGCCAAATTCCAGGATTGGCAATTAAATCTTCCTGAATGTCTACATTACAGTCTAAAGTATACTCCCGGACACAGTGGGACTGTGCAAAAATTTACATATCTATTTCTCTCCACTGACTATAAAAAGAGTCTGGCCTAGTCTGGCTCTCTAAAATGCAGACATCTCATTTTTATGTGCAAATGTTAGGATAAATGAATCTTATCCCAAACTCCTGGGAACGAAGAGGAGAATCATGCCCAACATAATGAAAAGGTTTACCCATAGCTGAGCCTGAAGGAGGAAAATCAGATAGGGCAAAAGTAGAGAAAGAGAAGACAAGAGCCTAAATTAGGAACAACTTTGGAACATCATTGAAATTGTCTTGTACCAACATAAGAAAATCTGCCCCTAATTCAATATATATTTAGAAAAATAGGGAAGCTTGTACACTGAACTACATAATCAATGTTTTGACCAACTAGAACACCAATCAATCTGCTTTTCATCCAATAGTTGCCTAGCATTCCAGGGAAAAAACCAACCACCAATACTATTAAAAAGGCTTGCAAAGCGAGGGGTAGGTTAGCCAGTACTTTTGCACTTGATATCACTTAAAGAATTATAGATATTAAGCTGAATTTGTTCCCTTAATCCATTAACAATACAGGTTTTTGAAGAAGCTCATTTGTTAGGCTCAGGACTACCACAGGACCAAAATATTAATGATTCAATTACCTGTGAAGAACTGCAGAAGGTCAGGGTGGCTCTGAAGGATACCACCTTAAGGAAGGCAGGTGAGAACTGGCACCTTCCCCATCATTCTCCATACTTTGAAATTTTTACATCTATCACAGGACTGAATTATGCCACTTAAATGAGTAGTATCTGGACACACTCTAAAAAATGTAAGGTTTTCCTTACTACCCTTCAGGACGGGGGTGTCCCCTCTGATTTCAGACTAATTTTCCATTCACTTTACTTCTATTAACAAAGCAAAAGACTCAAAACCACCTTTAATTCTTGGTGCCTCCAGGTTTCACAATGCTTGAAATCTGGCCCTAGACTTGCAAGAAGAGGAATGACTTCCATTTGAAAACAGTAAATAAAATGCACCCCATAAAGCTCACAATTCAGTGATGCATTATCTGTATCAAACCAAGAAACGTATCTTTAACACCTTGGCAGTATTAAAGACTTGAAGGATTTTTAAAGGCTGAAGTCTAAGGTTACTTGTGAGAGCATTTTGACTGAGACTTGCAGGGAGGGTATCAAAGAGAATACATTAAATTTTTCTGCAGATTAAATCATTATAAAGGAAACTACATGAAAGACAGTATTTCTAATAAGGGAAGAGTTGAAAACTATGTCAGAAATTAGTCATGATTTTTGAAAATTAGACTTTCATTTCACTTGCTATCAAATAATTGGTGCTAAGTTATCCTCCTAACTGGACTGAACACTGGAAACTAAGCAATAGTGGTGGTCCAAGCCCTCAATGGAAGTGCATTGACAATGGTAATTTTGTTCAGGGATGCAGCAAATGAACTGCATGACTTCTGTTAATTTGGGGCCCGCTTCTGCTTTTGAAGATAGTAGTTCTGTTGACTTCAAGGAAAATGAAACTGAACTGCCTTTCCTGGCAATCGCATGAATTCAGTTCAAAAAGAAATCAAAGCCTCTGCCCAACAGCTAGTCCGAATTTCTGGAGTAAAACTAATTAAAAGAAAATCCTTATATATGCATGTGTTCTTTGCATATTCTGGTTTCAGGCAGGTCCAGCAAACAACACCATTCAATGATTATGTATTTATAGCCTTTTTAGCCTTAGTTAGCTAGGAGATCCCCTGCCAAGGCTTTGGTCTGATTTATCTGTACTGGGCTTTGTCATAGCCTCGGGCTATTCTCACTCTCCCTGTGCCCGGCCCCAGTTTCAGAAAAGGGGCAGAAGGGGCTCTTTTCTATTTAGACTGTATGAGATCAGATGAAGGAATTATTGTTCACTGCATTTTGTAGCATAACAAGATACTAACATTTGCGAGGCACTTTCGGCACAAAAATAAAAAACTTCCAGGCAGAGAAGAGTAGCATTTGTTTGACGAAACAGAACAAAAGGCTTCCCGAGGTATCCTCAAATGAGAGGAGAACAGAGCTGGTCAGAGGCTTCCAGCCACCCAGCAGCCAGAGAGAAAACACACACGGTTCTTCCAAGCTCATTTCTGCTCTGGCAGCTCAGTCGCACATTAACTCCCGCCAGCTTTGCTCCTCATCCTCTCACTCCTGGCTCATCCCACAGCCTGAGCTGACACCTGTGGTACTTCTCGGGTTTACTGATAGTAAAAGAATAAACCTCCTGCCAACAAACAGATAAACCTGACAACGCGCCCTAGCAAAGAAGGGAGATGAGCTGCTGAGCGCTTTCCAGACACACTGAACTTGAAGCCAGCCCCAGCAATGGGAGCTGGAGAGGTGGATATTTGGTTCCTGATTTGCATGTGAATGTTGCCTCTCAATGTCTCCACGTACACGGCTACAGGCAAAGCAGGAGCTATTTCTGCTGCACAAACTGTATTTCTGACACGATTACAGCAGCATCTATTCGGCGTTCAGAAGGACACGTTTCAAAACCAAAATGGGTTGGGACCCGGTAGATGCAGTACTACCTCTCCCCAAGGTTACAAAATCCCTACAATTTTATTACACTTAGGAACTTTGACAGGGTGGTAATTTTGGGTGAACTGATTCATTTTGACATAGCGGTCATCTGGGATTATTTTGGATAAAAGACTCGAGTCCTCAGTGTAATTAAGGAAGGCGCAAGCAGAAGAAGATGGCACTCTGAACGTTTATGAAATGCTGTCTGTCTTCACCCCGATACACACTTTCTGTATGGGCTGACATTCCTGTTGATGCCTGATGCTAAATTATATGATTCAAAGAAGCTGAGAAGTAACACATAGGATAGCACTTGAACTCCCTGCTTTTAATAGGACTGCAGAGGTCCCAAAAAGTGGCCAGTGTGACCCCCAGTTAATACCATAATGCCTTTTGTAGTGCTCATGTTCACTCTTTGCCAGTTTCTCCCTCTACAGCATCAAAAAGCAGAGAGCTGCTGGTGCCCAGGACATCGCGGGCACCTACATAGAATCATAGAATAGAATCATAGAATCATCTAGGTTGGAAGAGACCCTTGGAATCATCGAGTCCAACCACCTACCCTACTCTACAAAGTTCTACCCTACTCTACAAAGTTCTCCCCTACACCACATCCCCCAACACCACATCTAAATGGCTCTTAAACATAGCCAGAGATGCTGACTCAACCACCTCCCTGGGCAGCCTATTCCAATGCCCAATCACTCTTTCTGTGAAAAATTCTTTCCTAATGTTCAGTCTAAAACTACCCTGTTGGAGCTTGAAGCCATTCCCTCTTGTTCTATCTCATGGCTATCTCACCTCTAAGAACACACCTGCCCTGGGCAGAAAGGGCTTCAGGTACAACTGCCAGCTTCTTTCATGGAAGATGCCATCAAACATTATCCCTTCACTCTTCCACCTCTGAAGACATTTTTCTGCCCCCTGAAATAGTCCCAGCTCCCTTGAGAGGACTGCCTTTGCTGGCACAGCCTGGGCAGCACCACGCTGCAGTCAGGCACCCCAGATGGCTCAGTGCGTGCAGCACCCAGCAGAGGCGTGTCAAGGCTGCAGAGACACGTCTTCTTCAAAGCCAAGTTTGAAGATAAAATTTTGCTAAATCTTTTATTCTGAATGGTGCCAACAATGAAAAGCCATCAGTGAAGAAACAGGAATAACAGACCTGTTTTAAATACAAACTGGAATTGTTGTTAACATGTGTTCCCTGAAGAGAAAAACAAGGCAAGGGTAAACACAACAACGCAGAAAAAGCATCCCAGGGAAATCATTCTATCACCCTCAATCTTCACATCAAATTTAAATCACGCTGATAAAGAGAGTTAATTTTGGAGTACCTGAGCCCTGTTGCACCACTTGTCTTCAAGCTTTACAGGCTGTGGCTTAACTCCGAGATGAGACCCGGCTTGTGAGAGTTTTCATTTGACACTGCAGTGCTACAGACACCGAGGTGTCTTATAGAGCTCAGATCAGCAGTCCATGCTAGTACCTGCGCTGGGACAAAATTGCACTGGCCCTTAACATGAACACAAGTTCAGTTTAAACCACATAAAGCTTCAGTGAAAAGACATGGAGAAAATTATTTCTTGGGCTCGGTACCAACAGATGCTCTTGTAACCCTCATCGCCTTTTTCCCCTTGCTTCTCCCTTAGAACTGGATGGCCAATCTCTTCACCTTCTTTTCTAAAAGAAAGTGTTAGGGGTGTGCCATAGGATAAAAACAGGAAAGGTGATAATAAAAGAGCTTAATTTTTATAGGCTTCAGAGCAGATTCATGTTCCATCAATTCTGAGTTTAAACAACATGAAAATGGGCCCAACCTAGGAGTAAATCCCCTCAGAGTACAGCCTTTTGAGTCAATTTTTCATCTTAGCCTTTCTAGCTGGAGACATCACACATAAATAAACATGTGCAAGTTATTGCCAGCATGCTCTGCTTTATTAATTTTGTGTAGAGCAAGCTGGCTTTTGGGGAGGTTAATTTCCTGAACTGAGAAGAAAATGGCACTTCACCAATTTGAAAATAAATAATTGTGTGGATACCTCAGTTCATTATTTTTAACTCTGCAGAGTCCTTGCAGACTCCAGAGGCATGCTGACAGCTTAGAGAAACTGAGCTATTTTCACTAACCAGTTTCCCTGTGTGGTGTGTATTATATTGTGTTACGTAGAAATTAATGGCTGTTTAAAAACAGCAGCGCCTTGTCTGGGTCCTTTTAAATGGAATCCAGTTAATCTTGGGAATGTCAATTCCAAAGATGCAGCTACCATTGGAGTAAAAAACACTTAATGCTCCATTGTTTTAAAGAAAGTGTTCTTAAACTCTAGCAAGTTACTCACAACCTGTTGAGCTCCTGTACCTCAGTGGGTATCACATCTTCGCTGTCTCTGTTGCTCTTTAACCTTAAAAATCCTTAGGTGTGAGAAGCAGTGACCTGGGTGCTGGGGTTTTTCCTATTCAACTACCTGTGAACCTGGAACATGCCCAAAGTGCTGGTTTTGTTTGAAATAATGAGAAAACGACATTAGTCCATATGGCATTGGAAATCCTGGTTCAAACCTGTCTGTTGATTTAAAGGCATATGGATGCTACAGGGCTTTGACAGTATCGTTTGACTGTGGCTATTTCAGAAACCAGGCAAAAACAGATGGCAGCATTTCTGAGGTTTTGAAACATATGCTGTGAAACACAATTTAAAAATGTATTTATTAACAGTGGGGTTAATTTTAATGGAAGTCCTAATGAAACTATATTGGTACATTTTTTTAGGGAACAAGCGGTGTGAAAGCTTGGAGTTGTGCAAACCTATGGCTCCAGAATTATTTTCCCACACTAAAAGTTTCATACGAATTCTAAATAGCACTCCTAGCAATCTGCATTTTTGTCTCAGAACAGACAAGATTAGAGAACTAATGTAAATTTGAAACCATTTAAAATTCATGTGTCATTTTGAGTTTGCAATAATCTTTTCATCATCTTAACTAATGTCAGGTGATAGGCAAAAGTACATTAATTTATCTGTCTTATCAAAATGTTTAACATAGATAATGCATGAAAGTGAAAATATTATCTGTCTGACATGATGCAAAAATGTCATTCTGTTCTTCTCTGTACAGATGGTTTTTCACTTCCCACAGTGTTTCACTGTGGAAAATCTGTTGTGTTCTTGGTATTTAATTTGCCTTTTCAATGCAGTTTTCTCAATTAAATCTCATGCAGATGATGCAGTCATTTATATTCAGAGGATCAGATTTTCTGCTCTTATTGGATAAACTTTAATCTAATCCACAGGGTTCAGATTTAGCTGCGTGATATTAATTAATTTTAAATTTAGATAAATGTTTCTTTAGTGGAGATCAGAAGGTAAATGTGGTCCCCAGATCTGAAGCCTACAGGGACAGCATGTATTGGATGACTTGCTCAGATTTTACTGAACTAAGGGGAAACCCAGGTGAAAGAAGATGGGAGAAGTGGCTCAAATAATTAACTGATGTGTGTAACAGGTACTGTTGAAGCGTTAGCTCCACTCCTGCAGCCAGCGTCTCTCAGCACTGCTCTCTGACCACTCATTAAGAGAAGGCCAAGCAGAGTGATGTTTTCATGACAAGGACATTTTCATCTATATGCTGACTTGTGGCGAGGGCATAGCAGGGGAATTTTTACCTGCTGATGCAGTACAACTGTTGTGTATGAAAATCATGTAAAAAACACAAGTATATTTGTGAGAAAACCTTCATTTTCCCCCTTGCAACATTTATCTGAATAATATAACAACTCAATCTCCTCCCTCCAGGACTCCATTCAGAGAAGAGGAGGGAGTAACCAACAGGCACAAGTTGCATACAGAAACTTAAATCTGGTGCATTTTTGTGTGCTTGACTTTGCAACCTAAAAAATGTTTTAATCTTCTTTCTATGTGAAACAAAGTCATTCATACAACTGCTGTCAGTAGCTAAATAGAAGCATGAAAGCTGACAATACATTCTGTACAAAAGCAATGAGTCAATTTAAACTTGGTATTCCCTTGATTAATCTTTGGATACCAGTTAATTTGGCCCTATGTCCTTCATAGGACCATAGGAAAGGTCCTTATTAAATCCACTATCTGGTCCATAGGACCAAGTGCTTTTCTTTCCTTTGTCTATAAGCCTAGAGAAAACCTAACAGCTGCCATAGAACCTCTGATTCCCATAGCCACAATGAGGACAAGCAAGATTTGTTTCATGCTCATTAGGAACATGTATGGGGATGACACAGCAGGTTAAATATTATACTCTTGACTTTAAAGTTGTATCAAATCCCCTTCTGTGTCATATGAAACAAAAAATTCAATATGAGAATGAGAAAGGGAAAGTATCTCCATTCATTTCTAGAACAGTTGCAAAATGCTGAGCTCCCCTTTTGCCCCTCAAGTACAATGCATTCAAAGAAGTTCATCCTAAAAGACATCCCATAATTTGTTTTATCTGTTTACAGAAGGATTTGTTTTCTTTCTGACATTGAGCTATTCATAAGATATTAATTTACGTGGCTATCTGCATATAAATATTACCACTGGAGAGTAGCGCAGTGGATAGAGAATATGGATTTCTTGGTCTTATCATTGTATGTCTTTTATATCAGGTGCTCATTTAGACAGAATTCATTGTATATTATTCTCTTGTGACAACATTAACTGGCCTCCAACTTTCCAGTGCTTGTTATCATTTTCAGAGTGTAAAAACCTCAAGGACTTAAAAGGACAGACAGGCAAGTTTGCAGAACATTTCATTAATTTGTGGGAAATTCTACTTACTGTAAGTGTCATGTCTTTGCTGTGAAGACTGAGAACATCTGCCAAATACAATACCACTTTCTTCCCTCACAGTCTGGCTCCTCTTCTGTTTGACATTGAAGGACTAACCATTAACTCACACTGCCTCAGCCTGAAGAGGCAACTATGTACATATATCTAAAGCTTAAATTTCAATTTGTATTGGAATGTCAGTCATCAGATAAATCCAGGCATACAGGAAAGTGAATAATAAATAGCTGTGTGGGCCAAGAGAGAATAGAAAGTGCCAGCAATAACTCCTTTCTAATCTATCCCTGGTCCTGTAATGCTGTGCCTGTTATTTCTACTGGACGTTCCTATTCCTTCTAGCCAGAATGACAGCAAATCAGACTCAGTGGTAGTAATGGCTGAATCTCATTCATCTGCCCGAGGGAGTTGTCTCAGAAAAGCATTCAAATATTCAGACGACAGTTGTCCAAATGATATAATAAGCTCTGGGGTTTGTCAAATTGAGCTGGTAGTATCATGGGACCTTTCTTGGGCTGACTCATCATCTCCCCTTCTCGTTTCAAGGCTTTGTTTGTGTCCCCAAAGATAAATGAAAACTAAAGGAATACTAGGTGGTTGCAAGTTCTAACCATCAGCTTAATAATAATTTACGCATATCGACTTTTTATTCAAACACCATCAAACCTAATTTATACAGAATACCATTCCAAAAGTGTGTGTAACTAACCAAGAGCAGTATTGTACCTTACAAGTTCAGAGAAAACAATACCAAAACACAACACTACTCCAATGTAGCTACAGGAGACTGAGATACGGGTAGATCTGGCCACCTTTACTGTACTTGATAGCATCATTCTCCGCAGATTGTCCCAGGATATTTAGTCTCTACCAGAAGTAACGCAAAATTAGCAAGTTCTGCTCTTGGACGGGAACGTGAGCAACACAGAGTCAATGTAGAACTACTTGCAACACTACTGGAAATTGCTAGAAATCTCTTGCAATTGATTGTTTCCTGTTGCAGAACACATTATAATTTTGCCATTGTGCTTATTTACTGTTCAGTTTCCTTAAAATGATTGAATTGTATCATCCTCAGCAATTACGTTAATGCCTCAGCACTGTCCTGATCCTCTGTGCTCTGTTAGATTTGAGCCTAAGCAACCTGTAATTTTAAGACTAATTTAATCAAAAAACCAGGAATAATTATGATATTTTATCCAATTTCATAGCATTCAGAGATTTTTATCTATGGCTTGTTGATTAAATGTTATCAGGCATGTTGAACCATAATGTCTCCTTTAGAGCTCATTGCAATAAGAACAATGCAAATATGTATTTAAGGAGTTCCAGCCAGTGAATTATTGGTATGATAGACTGTAATGTCTTCTTTAAAGTAATATAGTTAGTGAGAGATTTAGCAGGGGTATGAACTTAAGAAAAGAGCACACTGTATCACTGGCATATGAGAGTTAATTCAACAACAGGGATGGTGCCCTGGATTCTTTTTCATTTCCTCTGCTCTTTCCAGTGCCCTTTTAAAAAAAAATAATTTCATCAGCTCTTTTGGAGTTGCCCGCCTGTCTCTGCTGACAATAGAGAGAGCCTATGTATCAAACTCAGAGCGTGTGCCTCATTTTCCAGTAGTTAACACCGAAGTATTCATCTTCAGTAAGACCATAAAAATCACACCGAAAATTTGCGAGCATGCTTGAGACAGACCTCAGACATGTTTTCAGTTCAAAAATAGCAATTTACACTTTGAGCCAGTAACTTCAGAAATGAAGGAACCGTCACAGAGATAAAAATCACAATCCAACATACTATTTTGTACAGCCTCCAGATGCTGCAGAGGAAGACACAAGTAAGCTCATTAGAGCAGAATTCTCCCACGTGACTTCTTCCAAATTTCTTCTATTACAGCTATGCCATCACAAACAAAGTTTTAACTATTTTCCAGCTGTCTGAGTTTCCTAATCTTACATAGCACTATCGAGTTTTCCAAAATCCATAGAATATATATAGCTTTTATAAAATACATTAAATTCTAAATGTATGGGATTTACAGAATAAAAATACACTTCTAGGCTTGTTCTCCCCATTCCCTATAACACACTAATTCCAGAGTAACTCACTTTTAAGTAACATTTCCATAATAAAGATCTCAAAACAAGGCAAAAATACCACAAACGGGAAAAAACACCAGAAAAAGTCATCCCTCAAACACTGACACAGCAACTTTTTAACAGCTCTGAGCAGCTCTGCCAAAAGGGAGGTGGGAGCAAAACCGAGCAGGGATTCTCAGTGCAGGGCAAGTCCCTTTAATAGTGTCTGACTGAGAATGGCAAGGGCTCTTTAATTACAATCCTTCATGAGTAATTGTGAAAAGCAGCGATTACCTGACTTACTCTGAATAAACTCAGCATAATTAATGAATGTTCAAGCTCTAATTATGGTAAAATCTTAGCAAATGAATTCCAGACACTAGAGTGTATTTTTGGCATGTTTTCAAACGATCGGCTCATTTTTATTACAACTATTCCCTCTGTTCTTTTGTATGGTTTAAATTTATGGCTTTCACTTTCAACTGGGTTCAAACATTTGACTGTAAGACTAAAAGAACGAAGAACACAAGGTCTGAGGAACGAGGCTGTACCAGCAGAATATCTGTATACAACTGAGCACCTCCGTTTGCTTACATATGACTTGTCTCAGAAGACGTACGATCACCCTGGATGACTCTGCGAGTCAGCAAAGGCAGGTGGGTGCCCTAATTCATCAAGTAGCAGCTTAATATGCTCAGAAAGAAGCTATATAATGAGAAACCAAAGACAAGTGCTAGACCAAAGTCCTGCCCCTTCCCTAGGATTTTGGTACCTCCAGTTGTGCTAAAGAGATTGCCACTTTCCTTGGGATCTGCATCAAGAATTCTGCAACTGCTCTAAAGAGCCGAGAATGGACTGGCCTTGTATTTTAAAACATAGGCAGGTCCCCTTAATAGCCTAAAGATTCGGACATTTATCCTGTGAACAGGGTTGTCAAGACAAACGCCATGTATACCTACACACCATGATATATTACATGACACTTCAAGTGTTTGTCAACAGATGAACAATTTTACAAAAGAAACAAAGAAGTTTCGGAAGGTTATAAACCCAGTCCCTGCCACTATCAAAATGTAACACTGGAAAGATTGACAATGATCTTTACTCTGCGATCACCATATCACCTTCCCACGAGTTGCATCTAACAACAAATTAACCAAATGGCACCAACCTTTAATTTGCCAAAATAACAGCTGTGAAATCCTATTTACCTATCTATGAGCAATCTGAACAGATTTTCTCTGTGAAAACCATAACTAAACTCCCTGAACAAATGTGTTACTAGCAGATAACATGTGTGATTGCATTTTAATGTGCTATTTTAATACAAGGACTGAAATTTCCTATATTGCCTACCTGAGACTGCTGGCATCAGTTACAGCCACTGCTGCTTCCTCCTGAAGGATTTTAGCACTTGGTCACTCTTTTTTCCTGAATTACTTTTGTTAAAACTCTTACTTCAGGGTACAAAGAAGATGACAAGGCCAGTGCGAGATTATTTTGCAATTACCCAGTCTATTTGCCTGTCCAACTTTTGTGCCAGTTCTTTCACTCACATGGTTGCATACTGTTAGGAAGTGTAAAATGGAGCTTAAGAGGGAAAAATAAAGAAGTTAAAAACCGAACAACAAACAAAAAGTCCCCTCCTTTATGCATACAGCAGTGTAAAGAGTTAATGGTTCCTTAGACTTACAGGAATCCTCCTGCCAGCCTGCAGCTTCTTCACTGGTGTGCTGTGGCCTTACATTTCTTGTAATCATTCAGCTACCTAATGATCCCCTTATATCAGGTGTAAATGAGTTTTCCCACTCCAACCTGACTTTTGTCAGGGCTTTAACCTAAGCAGTTAATGAGTGCTATTGCTTTGAGTTTTCTCATGTGAAAGAAGGGTATTTCTA
>JAOXNO010000003.1:32271678-32319691 GCA_028565335.1 Limnodromus scolopaceus | reverse complement strand
TACAATGACAAGCAGGAGCTAACATTATCTGCTCAGCTGTAGTGCAGAGGAGAGAGCTTAAGAAAGATGACTCTCCCAAGCAAAGGAGGACTGAAGACACGTTATGCAGAACCCCCCTGACAGCCAGACTCCACTCCTCTTGTACGAGCCTGGAATTCATTCATGCTTTGTCAAGGATCTCAGTGGAGCTAAAAGGAAAGAGGCTGGTTTTCTGTGAAACAGCCTAGTTAAAATCATCAACGGAACTGTTAGCCTGTAACAGACCAACAGATTTATTCCGCAGCAGGAGACAGCACAAGGATGCTCAGATTTATCACTCCAAATACCATCATTATTTAGTGTGCAGAATGCCTTCTTGTCTCACAGTTAGCAAAACAAAATTACAAATTAATAGCCATATATTTCCCCCCATGTCCTGGATCCATCATCCAATTTCCCCTGTGTTGTAATTTTATTTTGGTACTAAACATATGGGGCTGAGAAAACTGGCAAATTTAGAAATTACACATATTTTATCCACGTTCTCTCACATAAATTTTCATCGTGTGTTAATTTACTGAAGGACTATGTCCCTTTTTTTTTCTTTTTTTAAAGAATCAGCAACAAAGAAGAAAAAGAGAACACAGAAGACATTTTGTTCATACCTTTGACTCTGGGTTACTTCCTTCCCATCCTTTCAGATATGCATTGGATTTGAAGAGGGAGGAACAAGCCCAGCACATAAGTTTGGAAAAGGCAGCAATCCTAGCTGGGTTCCTGCCATGAGTGAAAGCAATGGATATACAAAAAAGCTCCCATGTGTACAAGTTTGCCTCCTTTCAGGAACACATGGGTAAAAGGTAACCCAAGAAAGCTCTTGCCAGGAGAACCCAGGTGAAACCATCATATGTCAAAGAAGATTTTTCAGTCAAAGAAAATTGCAGTACTCCTTGCTCAGAGAGATCAAAACGAAGCCGTTTTTCTTGTCTTTTAGAATGCAGAAAAACACTTCCTTGCATAGCTCCAGTGCAAAGGGAGACCTCAGCATGGACAGGGATGTATTTTTGTCCATAGATGTTCAAGGGAAAGATAACAGCCCACTGTCTCAGCACAGAAGCTTTTTGGCACTCAGACGGTGAGGACTGCATGAAGATGTATCACAGATACATAGGCTAAAATAAACCAGGATGTTGTTATCTTCTAAATCTTTTCCCAAACATATGAAGAACCTGGTCACCAGGCTGGGATCATTTTCCTTTTTATTATTTAATAGATCTATATGTATCTAATTTTTAAGTGAAATGTAATAGTCAATGACAATATTTTCATTCAGTTACATTAAGATTCAAAGTTTAAGCTTAGATCCAAACCCCTCTGGTGATAGGAATGTAATGGAAATGAGGCGTAAAATCTCTAGATCTATCCAGATTCATATATTCATCTCAAAGCTATCTCCACTAAAACACTGCGAATGCTTTCCAGAGGTTCAGCAAGAATAGGCTGTGTTGGAGATAAGAAGTCTGATTGCAATCTTTCTTATATCAACACAAAACATGAGTCATCCCTCCAAGGTCAATAGAATTACACTTTAGAAAACTCAGATCAGAATACAGTTCAAAAGGTGATTTACTTTCAGAAATATTCAAATGATTAAAGGCATATGAGTCCCTTTAAAGGTCCACAAGATGTGACTACGATCTTAGTAAGTAGCCTTTGGCAATTAATTCCCAGTTGTTTGCTTATAGCACTTTCATGCTTTTGAAAAAACCTTTTCTCTCTGCAAACTCATGTTATTGCTGTCTAGAAGATCCGTTAGGCCATGAGCAAGGGCTGCTTATAAGAGCAGGTTGTCTATGGTGGAAGTGGAATTACAAGAATTGAACTTGGGTGATGTACAGAAAACTTTGCCTTTACATCCAAGTCTGATGCTTGAGATCACCATAAGAAGACCGCCACTCTTCCTGTTATAAAGATGCTATGTAAGAAGAACTCTTATCTACATGAAGTGCAAATGCCTTTTTCTGATTTGTCAGAAATTAAGAAAACTTCCAGAAAACCTGGCTTCTACTAGAAAAAGGGCAATATGGCTTAGGGCAATTTCCAAAGATGACAGTCAAGAAGTTCTCTGTGCACAGTACAGGGAAGGAAGGTTCTGCCGTCAGATGCTTTGACAGTTCTAACCAGCCTCCTCTAGCCACATCAAAAGACAAAATATTAATTATGTAGAGTCTGTATCACAGAAGTGCTCTAACATTGTAAATACTGTTCATTCCTACAGCTCAGCTTAAACATGAGACCAGCTGTATCAGGTTAGAAGAGAGGCCTGTCTTGCCCAGTATCCTCAGTTGGCCAGTGCCCCACACACAGCAAAACTGCAGATGGCTCATTACAGCAGTTATGGTTCCTTAGGTTGCTCCAACTTGGACAACTGTGGTATTTCTAGAGCTAATACATGCTGATAAGCACTGACCTCCAGGGATTGATGCCCTAATCACTAGCCAATAGCAGATATCTAGGGAAGAGCATATAGACAGGAGAAGCATAACCCACTACTTCCCTGCTGCACTCCTGCAGCACAGTTCAAGGATTTTCTGAGACAGAGCTGGTATCTTTTGTGTCTCATAGTCCCTGGTGGATTATTCTTCTAAAAATTTGTGCAAGACCTAAGGGAAATTGAATACGAAAAACACATGCAACTCAAACCTAACATCAGCCTTTTGCTGTAAACCTCTGCTCTAATTTCATTCTAAGATTAGCTCTGCAGCAGAGTGTGCTCTTACAGACCTTCCACCGCTCCGGCTGCAGCGAGCTGCAGGCAAACAGGCTGCTGGCTCGTCCCGAGTCCTCTGCTGTCAATAGATGTCACACTTGTGCTTCTGCTAATGTCTTCTAGAGCAGACAACGCCAAGCAAGTGCAGGGTAGCAGCACGACACAAATTATTTGAATGCACTGCCTTTATATAATAAAACCAAATCCAGGAGAGATTTGATCTTCTGTAGGTTTTACGATGTGCATCCCCGGAAAGTATTGAACACAGAAAGGGAAAGAGGGAGGAATGACAGCAGGAATCTTATCTTACAAGGCTAAAGTTCATTTTGCCCTATAGGTTACTAGTTCATAACTGTATAGCTAAATGTACATCTGCTTTTTTGGAGAGCAAATAGATTTAAAATGAATTTTTGTGATCTCTAGCTAAATGCCTTTTGTAATAAATACAAGCTGAGGGAAAGCCAAACTATTTGTGTTCAGTGCACAAACAGCAGCAGATGAAGATATTTGCACTATTTTTTTCAGGCAGAGAAATATAGCAAAAAACACTCAATGCCTTAGAACAGTAAAAACATGGGGTCTGACTACAGGTGTCCTAATTCTTAAATCTGCATGCAGGTCTGACAAGCGGGATGGCATGATCTATGGAAGAAAACCTAGGAAAGTCGTCTTCCTGAGCCATAATTTCTGCTAATGGTCCTGTTAGAAAACCAGAAAGAATGTCTTTAGTCTTATTTTCCATTTGAAAAAAAGAGTTCCCTTTTTATGTATCTGTCTGTGCTAATGCATATAAATCAACCGTGCACGCAGGAGAAAGTCAGCATTAGCAAGAGTTTGCAAGACAGAGAAAAACATTGGGGTTTAAATCATCTAGTCAGTATTTGTGGAATTTCAGATGGAAGTGTTATTGCTGAATTTTGAAATGTGACACTGAATGTTTAATAGCTGTTGTCACTATAAGGAGATGTAGTGGAAAGCTCTGGGCACTCTTCGTAACAGGAACAGCCTGCTGTTCTGGCCAAATTTCATTTGGACTGTTATTAATTCTATTGCTGCAACATCCCTTACTCTTTCTGGGAATCCAAAACCTTGTGCCATCACAGTGGATTGTACCAACACGCATAAACACTGATTCCAGTGGGACTCTACATTGTCAAAACAAATCGCAGGACCCAAGCTTACACTGGTTACAGTGGTCATCACTTTTTAATGAGTCAAATGCTGTTACTGAATTGCTTCTTTTCATTGCAACTGTATTCTGGAAGTTGAATGAGGAATTTCTGATATTTACAGCAAGATATATCTATTTTATACTGTACCTGTTTTCAAAAACAGAACCAAGCAAAATCTCATCCACTAGAACATTTTGCTCAAAACCAGATTTCAAAAATAAGTTCACTCACCACAACAGTTTTTGGCCAGTTCTGTTCCAGATCAAACAATTCCTCAGGGCAGTAAAGCTCTTGGAAAGTTAACTAAACTCTTTCCTGATTTGCACTCATCAATAGGCTTGTTCATTTAGCTCCCACTGAATAATTCATCATTACTAGCAGCAACAGTATGCAAACCGGGAAAAATTCTACTTGACTTTCACATCCCAGGATGAATGCAGTGTCAGGAAAACAAGAAACTGGAAACTTATTTTCTTATTTCAGCAAATGGCAGAAATGGACATGGTATCCGTTTCAAGTAACTCGTCATAGTTCTTGATAAGTACAAAATCTTTTTTAAGAAACTCCAGTTTCCCCAGGAGTCAATGGAGACGCAGATAGTGACTCGGGCTGGTTGGGGGGCTGCTGGGAAGAGCTGCACCAGCTGCACTACTGGTGTGTTCTGCTTCCCCTCTGCCTGGGTTACACAATGCCGGGTTTTATATCAAATACGGAGTTCAAACTCCAGCTGTACCCTGATACCTGCAGATGGGAAGAGGAATGGCCATGGGGGGACTGCTTCCCTTTCTGTGACTCCATGCAAAATATTAAGTGGGAATACTTCACCCACTACATTTCTATGTACGTGGAATGCAGTAAAATCCCACTATTACGCCACACAATTTCTTTGGCCATAAACATGTTTTCTCTTGCTGATAACTCACAAAACCAAATCATTGTCTGGCCTGCAGTATTCCTGAATTGCCTCAAAGGTAAATTTATATTAAGTGACTGAAAAAAACAAACTCTGGTGTATCATTGGAGTAGGAAATATAGACATCTCCGTTACATAACAGTTCATCACTCAAGCTGAGTCTAATTGATATCACCTGAAAAATAATAGAAAACTCCTTCAGGCAAGAAAGTGACATATCTGAGGGGAGACAGCTTTGCTTAATTATTCATCACTACAGCAACACCATTTTTTTGGATGCTACTGTGAGGGAAAACAGACTTTTCTGGCTTTTTCTATTGCCTCTGATCCTTTCAGTACCAAGAATCTCATGGTGCCTTTGCAGGTCTCTGTCACTTGTGTGAGCTAAACACTCTCTGGTCACAAAGACACTTCTCTTTCTCACACCACCCCAAGTGGCAAACAACAAGGTCCACAACCCCCAAAGCTGTAGCATAACTTACTGCAATTGTTTCAGTCACCTGGAATACTTCTGGCACTTCACATTAGATGCTGGGGAGGGGATGGAGAAAGGTCTTTTCCGCTCGGGGTCTTCCAGGCTGTTTCATAGCTCTGTTGGTTGTGGCTCTGCTGGCTCCAGAGGTGAGAGCCCAGCCCAGCCTCTGGTACCTGTCCCAGCCATCTGCGGGAGGGCTGCTCTCTATAAACAGCCAGCTTGGCCGCTTTGCTGACCAAAGAAGCTTAAGTCATATGTTTGAGGCAGCAACCTCACTTTGGCAGGACAGTTTAGGGAATATCTGTTGAGAGGTGATGACCCCTAAGGAGTACAGATGACCGACTGACTTGGCAGAGGTGGTCACCTCCTGCAGTAGGGTGGTGATGGGCAGCTGGGGTGATAACCTTCTCTGGCGGAAAGAGATAAGGGGCCAGTGAGGCAGTAATGAAGATACTCAGCTCTGAAGGCATGAGGCTCACTGAGTCTCTACAGGCTACTCAAAGAGGAGCAGACAGGTGGAGTAACCCAATAATAAACCCAACAGGAGCTTTGGCTCTGGTCTCTGAAGCTCAGAGAGAGAGCAAACCAGGCTCTGGAGGTCATGCCTTGGCGCAGGATGCTCCCCTATTGTTGGAGAGCAACCATTTGGATTACAGTTAGTCTATGGAGAAACCAGCTGGGACTTGTTCCATGGATATGGCTTCCCTCTCTAAATACCCAATTTTAGTGGTTTTAGAAGTCATGATCTGTACATTAGCAGAGGTAAAACTTTGAATATGGCATCTTAAATTCAGTACCCTCCAGGTACTGGCAGCATGCATCGATGCGGGAGAGGGAAAACTTAAGATCAGAAACAAAACTACATGAGCATGAGGGACTTAATGAGGGTTTTGCTGCCTACTGCTCTGGACTCACAGGCTGGTTTATATGCTGACCAGAGAATCAATGCCAAAGTATGAAAAGAAACTGAATTTTGCAGGTAGAAAGCTTTAATTCACTCTGTGCTTGATGGGCAGCTTTCTGTAGCTTTCTAGTTTTTTTTCTTTTTTATTTACCCATTTAGAATACTTCATTAGTTAACACTTTTTACAGCTGTCAGCCAGAGGCAAAATTGCAAAACAGAGTTCTGACTTCCCTCCAGGCATGTTCTTGGGGCTGCCGTGTCTCGCAGAGCTGATTTAACACAACTCACACTCTGGAAGGTCAAATAAAGTAAACGCTGAACTGTTTGATCCAGGGCTTGTACGTTATAACTCGCTTTTGCATCTCCTTTAGAATAACTGTTAGAAACACTAGTGCAGTTAGGACAACCTTTTAGAGTTGGAGCTCCTCTATACATCAAACTGAAGGGAAGGCAGCTTCCCAAGGCAAATAGGAAGGAACTGGGGACACTTAGCAAATCCAGCATAAGCCTGGTGACCTTCTCTCTCCTTTGCACTAGGTGAAACAACCTGTGGATCACAGAATTTTCTGGAATTTGGCACGTGGGTGGGCACTGGGGTTTTTTGCCAGAAAATAACGTTAAAGAAGAGGAAAAAGCAATGCTGAAATGCATCCATCAACAAACTAAATACTGTAGAAATTAATTTTTCTTTCAAAAAAACCAGAAAATTCTTGAGAAAATTCTCTCCTATCAAAGCACAGAAAGGATATCAGTGACAAAATATCCCAGATCAGCCAATAAAGCTCTCTGCCAGAAGCAGCACATCTATTGCTACTACTCCAGCAGCATCAGGGAATGTAAAAGCTATGGGACAGAGATAACACAAAAACCTCTGTGGTCTGCATAATCCCTCCAGCCCCTTGAATTCACGCTGTGTTTCAAAGAAGAATAACAGGAAAGGTTAGAGATGAAGTTCTCCACATCCCACCAGATCTCTGCTTTCTCTGCTGCCAGCCTGCCCAGCTCAGGAGCACAAGCAGAACTGTCTGCTACATGGACTGGTTTCCAGCATATTCTGCTCCGAGACAAATCACATACATTGGACTGACAAGGAGCCATTTACGACTGCTACAAAATTAAATAAACTCTCTGTTTTTCTGGTGACGCAGGAAGATCTGAACCATATGCACCAGAATGTTCCTATCGTGTGATAGAGAGAGTGAATGATAAATCAGAACATCTGCCTGCCACGCGGCCTTAGAGCTGGAATAGCACAATTTACTTTTTCTATGCAAAATATCCTGCAAAGGAAATGGCATCGCAGCCTAATTTCATAGAAAGAGGGGACAGTAATTTATTCCAAGAGCAAGACAGAGTAAGGAAACAGCAGGTACTTTGAAATTCAGAATGGGCTCAGTATTTTTGAACCTAATGGATTTTAGAGAGAAGAAACAAAAGAGTCTCCTTTATGAAACTTTGGAATATGAGTGTAGCCCTCACACACCACCAAATGATAAATCTTTGTCCCTGAAATAGCACCTTTTTAGGTTTAATTTATTTTCTTTAGCCCTATGAAGGCCTTCCTATTTATACCCTTCAGCCCTAAGGACTAATAAATTATTTTCTTCAGCCTCAAGAAGGTCTTCTTCATTTATTTTCAACCTCCCTGGGAGTGAGCTTTAAGAAGCTGCAGCACTGCCTAGAAAATAGGGATAAATAGATGGAGACAGTGACCACCAGGGGAAAGAGGGAATCCTAGTATCTTTCTGAATATGTCACTCTTACAACCTTATCACACCTTTAACACAATCTGCAATTACACAAAACATGTCAGGTTCTTCATCCATTATGAGAATCTAATTTCTGGCAAGTTTTTACAGGCAACTGAAAAGGGAAGAAGCCAGAAGACAGAAAAGAATGAAGCTGTCACTCATGTCTTCCCAGTGCTCCCTCTGATGCTCAAGCTATCAATGAAACTGCTGCTTGTGTCTTTTCTTGGCTTCTTTCTCCCTTCTGTTATTTTAAGAGTAACCTGTGAGTTTCTGAATGCCGAATCTCTAGAAAACTTAGGAATAGAGATTTATTTGCGTTTACTGCTGTGCTTTAGATCTGGCTGCTTAGTTTGAACAAAACCCAGAGTAGTATGTTGGAAATGTAAAACAAAATTAAATAAAAACTAAAAAAAAAGGATAAGGGGTGAAAGTAGACATGCAGCACGCAAGTTATGAAGGCTGCATACACATTATGAATATACCACGTGTAAATCTAGAGGTATTTATGGGACCACAGTTCTTGTCAAAGACTAATAGAAAAGTCCATTAATTTACCAAATCATCAAAGACTATTCCTGCATTTCCAGAGATACCATTAAAATACATTATTGAAAGAACGTAAGGTGCTGGGGCAGAATATTTTATAATCTAATGGGGTAAATTTTGACATCTCTTTTGCACTGACAACCCTCAAACTTGATGGGAATTCTGCCTTTATTAAAAATTGAATAAGGATTACGTCATGTGGCTTAAGGTCACTGCAAGCCATAACTATTAAATATACGCTAATTCTAATAGAGAATTCATAATGGAGACACAAACTCTTTCTTCTCCCTCTGCCAGTCAGCCAGCAAAATCATATGAATGTTTCAGGCAACAGAAAATAATAATAAAAGAATAATAAAAAAGCATAGAAAAGCCAGCAACTATTTTCTACCATACTCAACACTGAATTTGAAGCCACACATTATATATGTATGTATCAAAAGAGTCTCTGCTTTCAGCCCTCGACAGTTCAACCCACCCACCCAAACAAAAAAAAGAGCATGAAGGACAAACGGGTGAGGAGAAAGCTTGAGGAGACGCAGTGCCTTGTTCCAGGGTTATGGAGCAGAGGAACGGCAGAGCTGGGAACCCAGCTGGAGTTCCCTGCCCTCCCAGCCCTGTGCCACCCCACGCCCGGCAGCTCCAGGAGGAAGCCTGACACCACTCTCTTGAATCAGTGCCACTTGTGAATAATGCAGCCTTTTCAAAACAGACTAATAAAAACATTATTGCTGTCACTTCATTTCTGCTTATGGATTAGGAAGTCTTTATTTTAAAAGATATTTATTTCTACTCTATACTTTGTTCCAATTATAAATTATTTTAACAGCAGTTTTCTTTCTTCTTTCCCCCCCCCTCAAAGCACAATTAGAGAATAATTGTTTTCAAATAATAACCACTACTTTTCCATTTAATTCTTTTTTAACACTAGTGGCGTCTCCCAGCTGACTCACTCAGCATTAGATGAGGGTTTAGAAGCACTATAGAACAGAGAAACAGCTGTTTCTTTGAGCATTATGAGTTTTATTAATCCCTTCTTGCCTATAAAATGTAATCATCCCCTTTATTTCTAGAGGTACTACATATAGTTTCCAAATAACTGACAATCAGAAACAAAAGGTTTCTAACCTTTTTATAACATAATATATATTTGACCCTGCAGGGTGACATGCTTCCTCTGTTTTCTTTTCGGCTAGTTAATAAAGCAGAATACACAACAGAAGTAAACACTTCAGAAAGCTCAGTTTTAGTAAAATCCTTTTCGATTAAAATCTCAGTAAGGGATATTATCCACAGCAAACAGGAAGATGTTAATAGATGATACGGAAAAAAATTCTTTCACAGTAGGATAACTACTTTTTTTTAATTTCACTGAGTTTTTTTCTTCAGGCTGGAGTACCATCTCACTGCTTCCCTGTAGTGTCAATCATAACTGAAGCCCGTTTCGAGTCCTCACCCCTGTCCCTTCCTGCTGCCTTTCCCCGCCTCTTGCTACTACAGATGCTTATGAAGCAACTGCAGCATCTTTAGAACAGTCCCTGGAAAATGCCAAATGAGTTCTCAGTGTGCGTCCACAGATTCTTTTATTACTTACTCATTTTGTAGGCAGTTGATACAATATTCATATTTTTATTCACCATCGGAATAAGATACTAGATGGCCTGCATTTATGCTGGGAGAAAGTCAGAGGAGGGCAGTGGGAGAGGGAACATGCATGTACCTTATGGAACAGAAAGCGCTTATAAGGGAGCATAGGGAAGCTCCTGGTAGAAAAGTAGCTTGGCTTCATTGGAGATGAAGCTGAAGCTTTGTTGTAGATATTCTATTTAAATAAAGAAATTATTAACAAATTAAAAAGTTGGTGATGGTCACTTTTTCCCTCCTGCAGTGGTACCTCCTACGGGATTACAGAAAGGAACTATTTTTTTCCTACACAGGAATGATCTATTGCTTTCCTTCAAAATCTGCCCCCAATTTTTACTGTGCTCAGATGCTGCACAGGAAGGTGAAGCTCTGAGGGCTGGCCAGGAGCAGGAATGCTTTAAGGATCTCACCAGCTCACTGTCATGCTTTCTAACCATCCTGCTTCCAGCATAAGAGCAGAAGCAAAAAGCTTAAAGCTCACTGCAACAGATCATGGAAAGAAAAACTTCCTAAGGGCAGCAGTCTCTTCTATCAGTAAACAGCTACAGCCTGCGACTTTCAGGAAGTTGGAACAAAATTCATGAAGGGAAGGTTTCATGAATTCAAAAGAGATATCTATTGTTATTCCATCCAAATTTTCCCCATTGCTGATGGCCTGAGTTCCAACTAAAGCTTTCCTGAATAAAGAAACTAAAGGGACTTATTTTTATTTACAAGACTTCAAGAGCCAGAAAGATCTTTTAGGATTAAATTGATGCAAAGGTGCTGAATATAGTGGGTGGGGAAGCTGTATTTGCCTGGCCAGGCTGCCTAAGCACGTGTGTAGATGTGCTGCTAAGCGCAGGCGGTTGGATGCCTCAGGTGTGTAACCACGTGTGGGCAATCCCACTGGGGATTTTTTCCCCCCAATAGCACAGTCATTTTTTCATTCATCTTTGGTGCTGAAATTACTTCAAGTTTTATCATTTTTGAACAGAAATCCACCCTCTATTTCTGTTGCAGTCTGATTGCAATAAATTTCTTATTATTTAACTTTTCATATTATATTCCATTAGCAGTTATTTAACGTGTAAGTAGGAAAGAATTATTCTCATACTGTCACCTACTTCTACCCTCTGCCAATTTTTAAGCAAACTGACTTGAAGAACCGGACCTACTAAAAAAGAAACAAAATGAATAAGCAAATTGGAAGTAGCTCATTTCTAAGAATAGATGCTCCTATCTGTCTTATTTTTGTATTTGTTCATTTTACATAGACACTGTTTATTGTGTTATTAGAAGCATGCAGACAATGTGCATATTTTAGGGGGAAAAAATCATATGAAAATGCAGATAATTTTAAAGAAAGTCAATTAAATATAAATTGAATAGTTGCTGCAAGAAAATCTTTATTCCATAACACCACAGTCTTCAACAAAGCACAAAAAAAATCCCCACCAGAACTGAATTTAACATCTTTATACATATTCATGTCATATGGTATTAGTTTTAGTCTTAGCTTCATGCTGCCAACATTGTTAAAGCTCCTGCTGCAGCTAGTCAGAAAGCCAGATAACACGTGAATACGTACATCATTTAATAACACATTCTGACAAAAAGCAGATCAGAGGATTTGAAGAGCCAAGGAAATTAATACAGTATTTGGCTTTGGTCCTGGTAGTGTAAACGTATGGCAAATATATATTTCCACATATTTAAACGTAAACAGGGTGCGAAAACCTTTTCTTAGTTCTGGCATAAGATATGCATCATTACTGTAAGTAGTGACATCACTCAGTGAGTCTATCATTGTTATGGTTATGGCTCCTTCTACCTCGTCCCACTTTGCCCACCTCCCGCAGCAGCACCACCAGAGAGGCTGACTGGGGAAAGCTGCCCGTGCAACACACCTCCCTACGCACTAAACACCACGGGAATTCAGTGCCGTAGCTGGGAAGAGTTGTAACAGTAGGCTCCTGCCTTGGGCTCCCACCCTGGGCAGTGCCTTAGGTCCAATACAATTTGAACTTCACTTTTCTGGCAAGCTAAGTTTCCATTCTTATAGCGTATAGACCAAAATTATATTTTTTTTTAAAGGGTCTTCAAACCCTACTCTAAAATTCGTTAATTCCCCAGAGATCCCTCCAAAATCTTTACTTCTCAGCAGCTGCTTACCCAGGTTACCCCATCCTGGCAGCCTCCCTCGGGGAGCACTACCTGCACCAGATGGCCCAGTCCCTGGCCAGATTCAGAAGCTGTCCCCCAAAGAAGCCCTCTCTCCTCCAAGTCTTCGCAGAACCTTCACAGCACTCAACCATCAAGAAGAAACGCAACAAATTCAAGAGAGAAAGAAGACACCTATACCCTACAACTTCGTAACATTTCAGCAGATTCTACTAATTTGGGAATGAATTTAAAAAGACTCAAACTTCCAAATAAAACATCCAAGTGGCAGGTCCCTGTTTTTCTACACATTTAACTTGAAGCCCAAGAGTATGTCACTATAAAGAGAAGCCTGTGAGAAGCAGATGAATAATAATTGTAACTTGGATCAAATGCCCTTCTAATTTATACAAAAATTCAATACAGAAGAGAAAAAGGAAGATACAGCCATGACCAGAATTACTAATTTGTTGTTCACTGTCAGGCTTTAGTTTCATATCCAAATATTTAAATAATACCTAGATAACCCAAAGCGCTCCCCGCGTCCACCCCTCAAATATGACCTTCTCTTTAGATTCCAGAACCTGTCAACAATGGAGGCACTTTGAGGGTGGCAAAGCAGCTCCTTCCTGGCTCGTCCCCAGAAGGCTGCAGCCGTTCTGTGCTTTTATCTGAAGCATACGGAGCTTGGGAGGGCTCACTGGTAACAAACGCTGATCTTCTGACAATGTCATCAAAGACCTCCCTTATTAGTTAATTTTTGCACTGAATAATTTAGCTCATGGTCACCTAGGACAGCTTATTATGAGTTAGAAAGTAATTTTTAAGCATGTAAGCAACTTTTATACAAAAATCAACCATGTAGTGCAAACCATGTCTAAAGCGGTTCATGGCTGTAATCCTTTCCTTAGCCATTGCTTCAGAAGGAGTTATCCTAAAAAATTACTTTGAAACCGAAGAATATGTGCCTTGCATGAATAATGTAGCTGGCTGTTGTGCTAGAACTTAATTACAGCATCAGTTTAAGGTGCATGTTTATAATATTCTTTTAGCTTATGCTACAGTGGATTTAAAAGAACACTGAAATCAAGTCAGCAAATAACAGAAACAAGCCTTGACTGAGGACTAAAATTATACCAATAACCACATCAACCAGTGGATTAACGTGCTGTTCAAGGGGCCAGGCTTCAATATCAGCTAAACTGAGGCTAAGCACTGTAATGTAATTTTCGCCTTGTTGGGATGGTATGGTAGCTTACTTCTGGCCTTGGTGAGACTTTCTGTGAAATCAGTGGGTGTTGGGAGATGATGTCCATCTCTGCTATCAGGTTTTGAGCAGAGAAGGAAGGCAGAGCTCGGGGCAACGGTAGGTGACCCTGAGCTGGAGATGAACATCACAGATAGACTCAAGTCCCGGACTCCTGTAACAAATGCCAAATTTAAGTGCAAATATTTACACTAACTTTAGCAGATATTAGATAAGAAAAATAAATCGTTAATTAAAAGTAAGCACATGTATCAAAACTACAAACCAAACTATGCTCTGGAGACCTTTCGACCTTTCTTATATGGCTTTTCCATGGCCACGGGTAAAGCCAAGGGCATGGTTTTAACTTTCTATATGATTGTCTGGGAAGAGCTGTGCCAGCGTCTCAGTACCAGTCCACAGTCCTTCTGCCAACTGTAATGGGGTACTCCCACCTGAGCTTTGTACCCAGACCTTCTCCCTGAGTGCCCGTGATGGTTCTGATTAAAATGACTGTAAAATGCTACTCAAACCCAAGAATTCTGAATTATTTTGTCCAAAGACAAACACCACACTGAGCAAAGGTTAAATAAAAGACTATATATAGTAAACATAAAGTATAGAAAGTATTTTTTTAGCTCCGCTTTTTCTTCAAAATCTTTCCAGAATTTCCCTTAACTCCATCTCTGGACCATCTTGCATTTCTGAATCTTCTCCCATGCTGTCCCTCTGACCATGGTCCCCTGCCCTTACTCAGCAATCACATGCTTAAACAAATCAGTGTCTTTCCATCTCTCTCTTCTCAGTTTTGGCAAAACTCATTAGCTTCACGACAGCTAACAAGGTACCACGGCTTGTGGCTATTGTGCTTTTCTAGATCACGTTTCAGCCCAGATCCCCTAACAATGCGGTTTGAAGGTACCCTGCAACAAACAGCTGCCTGTTAACACACAGGAGCTGCATCATATTCATTAACAAAGCCAACCAGCCAACCAAGAAACTATTTGCATAAACTTGTTATGGAGAATAAGGGAATTAAATGCTTAGCTGGATTGAGGCCTCAAAGTGTGGTTCTGATTACAAATTTACAGTCATATGAATCAGAAATAACTCTGCCAACATCAACTGAATGACACTGCAGTAAAACCAACAGAAGCAAAACCAGAATTAATCTTAGGGCAGATTCTGATTTTTGTTTACTTATTTAATTTTTAATTAGAATGAATCTGGAAATGAAAAATATGTAACAATTGCACAACTCCCATTTCAAAAAAGCAAAAAGGCAGATGTGAGTGCAGATAGATTTGCTGAAAGAGGAATGTGACATTTATGAGCCACTTTCATAAAAATAAAGACAAGAAAAAGAAAGTTCTTTCAGAAGCAGCACAGGATCTTAACAAGGAACAATATAATAATGACACAATGCAGAAAGAAAATAGGAAATGACAGAGCTTTAGTAAAAAAGCTGAAGATGCTTGTGCAGTAACACACTGTAATGATGGTTTTAAAAAAGGTGCTGGCTGATGTTGTAGGGACCCATTAAGACAGAACTGAGTACAGCAGTAGTCTGACAATTTAGAGAAAGCATTTTAGCAAATACATTATATTAAGGTCAGAACACTTTGGAGAAACAAGTTAACAAGATGAGAAAGGTCACAACGCAACAGTGTTTTGAATTTGTAAAGATATTAGTCATTCTAACAATGTATTGAATTTTTTCATTTTTTAAAGTAATTTGACAAAATTTCACATCTATCTTTTACCTCCACGAAGCACAGGCTATACCAAAGAATAGCTGCAGACTGGGGTTTAATGGAAAAAAAAAGATACTTTATAGAGCTCAGTACGACTCTTATTCAGAATCATCACCATTTGAAAATAATTTATATTCAAGGTAAAGTAAAATGACCGGCTTTACATGATATCATTAGAAGTAACACAAAGAACGAGAAATAGCTATAGAAAAAACACAGCAGCAACATTGCCAGAAAGTAGGCTAAGAAGCTCTTTGAAGAACATAATGTGTGTTATATTGCATTAAAGATACATGCCAATCAATTACTTCTGCTTTGAGGGCATGTTACCAATTTGGAGGGTCTAAAATTAGAATTCCTTTTGTTCATGCTGGGTTTTCAAAGAGAATGCTCCACGGCATATAGAGGTTCTCTAAAATCTCAGCAAATAGGGAGCCAAGTTCATAATAAACAATGTGGCTAAAAGCTGTCCAGACTACTATTTAAAATAGTAGAGATATCATTAGCTCTACAAAATGTCTAACTTCACAGTAGTTCAATATATGAGAAAATTCTTAGAAAATCCAAACAAATTAAAGGGGTAGAGGGTTTATCCCAGTTTCAACTAGGTTTACCTTACATGATTCTCAAGAGAAATTACTGACCAGCTCAACTGGCCACTCTTCTGTGAGATTTAACAGACTTGTAGGACAAATGGATCATCCACCTAACAACACAAATGAGGTTTGTCTCATAAGGACACAAACTCCCATGCAGCCAGATTGATATCCAATGTCAATCAGTTAAAGCTTGGTGGTAACAAACCGTTACTAGAATAGCTAGCATATATTTTCCCTATATATGATAATTAAACATCATTAGAGCCCTGGCCCGTAGGCAGAGCTTGTACAAAAAATCAGGCTCATCACTCAACAGATCACATTTGTCAGGCAGACAGTGTTTACCAAGTGTAATTAAAGGCACCCACAAACCTTAGAACTCTGGTCCAGTTATGACTCTAGCTTTGAAAACTGAGAGAAGAAGAATTCACGCCAACACCTGATGAGATCACTGCACACTTAAAAATAAAAAAGAAACGTTCCCCCCACCTCTGGGGTGGTATTTAGATTGTGATGTTATTTTTCTTTTGTGTCCTTATTAACCAAATGACCGGTGAGACTTCCAATACAAACAAGAGCTTCATTTTTTCCCCGTGATTATGACATGATGAGCACAATGTGGGTATCTCGTTTTCTGGTCTTTCCCATTGCTCGTTTCTTCTTTCTGTCATATAATGCTTTTCCTAGGAAATGACCGCTCTGTGCTGATGCTTCACTCTCCTTCCTGTTTCCATTTCTGAGCCATTCTCAGAATTTCCATTAAACATGACTCTTCCCTCCCTAATAATGTCACTGTAGCACCGAAGGGAGTCAGCTAGCTTCTACCTGAATACTCTAGCAGACAGTTCATATTTATGTTCTTGGCATCTGAAAAAGTATTCCATGAGTTGGCAACAAGGGAGTGCTGATACGACGAACACATCTGTTCACCAGGCTAGTTCTTGCCAATACAAGTACATAATCATTGCTCTAGAAAAATCTCCAGCCTATGAGATTTGGCACCTCTTCCTCTACATCATGGTATAGCAGTTTTTCCTGCAGCAGCAAAGCCATGCTAGACTGGTCAAGGGTTACATGTGGCCACACACCAGAGTTTTTGCTGTCTTGATTGTACAAGCACTGTGAACACAAGGTAGAAGAGTGCTGGCCTCAATAGATAAAATCTTTGTCCTGCATAAATTACCACATTTGCATGCCTAATAGTGGCAGAATTTTCTCTAGAATTGATGTTGTCTTAAAACTAAAAGCAAACACACAGCTACAGAGAAACAAGGTTCCCTGCCAGTGCTAAACCACAATGTCCAGTTGTAGAGACTAAAGAACAAGACTTGTAAGCTAGAAGAGACTTTGTTCTGCTCTATTAGTACCAAATTCACTATGTTTTCTGTGATTCAATGTGACATAATTGCTAATGACCATTATGAGGGACGTGACATGGCATTTGATGATACATAATTTTGAAATTGCTGCAGAAATTATGCCCTCTACTACAGTTTAAGATCATCTTTTTACAATACAAAGCTATTTCTTCAGAGCTTCATTCCCTCAAGCCACAGCTGAATATAATTGCAGTAGAATAATCCTACAGAGCTCAAATCCAGTTAGACAAACTTCAGAAAATCAGACAAAAGAGAAGACATCTTAAGACAGAGGTACAGAGTCAATGGAGGTATTCCTGTGCCCTTTCTGGTCCATCAGTCATCCAAAGACCTGATACACACAAAAACCTGAAGCACATCATGGTCTTAATTTGGAGGCTGCTGCATACATGAGAACTTTCCAAATACAGCCTCGTTCTTCAGACATGGCACTTCTGCTGGGGGCCCACGTGAATGTTAAAGGCATTTCATTGATGCACTATCACACAGGGGTTTCCCACACAGAACAAATTACTCTCCATCCAGACACACCTTTTTACAGGTCTTTCCACCCACCCTCAAAGCAGCCCTCATTCACCATGGGATTGTGCGCTGATTTCTCAGTGCAACGGGTCATATTTGGGTAGCTGGGATGCTGCTTCTTTCTCTTTCTTAAGAAACCTATGTCGCTATGAAGGTGAGGTCAGCCATGTTCTCTTTGCAAACTTACAGCGATGGGTGACTTGCTATCTAATTGCTTTTTTGGGCAACTTACTCTCCTAAGTCAATCTTTTATGCTGCTGAAGGTGACAAGGTAGTTCCTTTGCTGTCATAACAAGTTTTTTACCCACTTATGTTAAACCATTGAACAAGAGAAGGATACAAGTTTTTTACAAAATTATCCTGTGAATTTATTTATTTAATTTCTTAGAGCTGAAGTTTAAACAGTTAGCAATTTTAAGTTTTATATTAATATGACTATTCTTTTGCTCCGAAAAATTGATGTTTAGATAAATAAAGTAAAACTAAACAAAGCATGACAGGAGACAAAACTCTCCCCTTTATAAAACACATAACTCAATTGCAATCTCTACACATAGATGTTCCGCAGCTTCAGTTTGTCACGGCGCTCCACAAAAGTAGTGATTGAAACTTTGCCCATCCCCTTTCATGTACCTGATTTCAAATACACCACAGGAGCATGACAGCCCCACTGAACTTTAAGACCAGGTTACAATAAAAATTCTGATTTTTCTGAACTATTGAACAGGTCCCCCTTCAATTGATACCGTTTAAATCTTCCTGCTCTGTCCTGCGCCACAGCATAGCTCTTTCCTTCAGGACATACTGATTTGATTTGTAACTCAGGGAAATCCAGAGCAACAACTCTGACCTATATGTTCTTACTCCACATGTATATAGGAATAAGTGATCATTCTGGGCTCATTAAGACTCATCCCTTCTAACTTACAGGGTCATGCCACATACTTCTACAATACCTTTAGGACAAAGTTGATGTCATTTGCATGCCTGGGGCTCAAAAGTTAGGATGACAGCAAATAATGCCATGAATAAGGTGCGACTGCATTAAAGTTGACTGTCTCTGACATTCTAATGTACCTCTACTATATCTTTCATTCTGGCTTTTCAGTATACCCATTGTACCAACCTAAAGTCTCTCAGAATCACTCCTACACGAGGAGTATGAGAGGGAGAGTGATCTAAATGAGTCTGCAGTGGCATCAGGGAGTCTCAATTAAGGCAAAATAACTTCTGTCACTTCACCTATCACCTCTGATGTGGGTACTGAATGCTTGTAAATCTCTTCTCAGTGGGCTCCCTCATTTGTCTTGTCTTTAATTCTCTTTGTGAAACTCTCCCCACCCTTTGAAGGTAACTGAGATTCATCTTGTTCACCTGTTCTTTGCACCCCATTGCAGAAATTGATGCTTGAGCTAAAATAGCTGGATAATGATCACAAATAGGTTCCAAGAGCCCCTTTGGTGTTAAAATAACATTTTAAGGTACTTTCTCTTCTGCCCGCTGGGTGTAGAAACTTCCCATGGCACACATAACATGTAGGACTCCAAATTCTTGTTGTGTAAGTTCCACAACAGCTTTTTAAAGCATTGCTGCCATTACAAATCTTTATTAAGTTCATTAGGAATTGTTAAAATGATGCGGGAACAGACAGCTACATCACCTGCTGCAGGTATAAACATCCTCTGCACTACTAGCTAAACAGGGACTACTGAGCAATTGTTACTTAATTAAAATAATGACAAATGTTTTATGCTTCTTCAAATTATATCTTGTAGCTACTTGCTGCTTATTTCCTTTAGGGGTATAAAAAGTCATTGGGAATCTGACTGCTTGAAATAATATAGAACCACAAGCTACGAGCAGACAATATTGTTGTATGAGCTTTTCACTCCACCAGAAAAGAGCTCATCACATCTACAAGGTTCTCTGATCCTCACAATGTAGGACAAGGGCATCCCAGCTCCCTCATATCCCCTGGGAAAGGTCCTAACCCGAGATCTTTTGGATACTACAGATGAGAAACTGAAGGGGGAAGAAGATGAAGAATGGGAAGCTGACCTTGGATTTGAAGACCCAACCTGTTTATGACACAAAGACTTCTTTTCTTCTTGTGGTTAAATTGCCATATTCAGCTTTGTACTTCCACAGGTATGCTCCTGTTTAAGAAACCTCAGTATTGGGGCAATTCTGTTTCTGCCTGCATGTCCCTCCTTTCTTTAGTCCTTTCTCTATAAAATCAGAGTCTACCAAAATCATATCTCCAAGAAAGTGCATCTCTACTGAACAGAACATGTTCTGAGGTCAAAATTTAAATATTTGGAGTTTCCACAAAATGGTTTAGTTGTTTCCAGGAAGGGGGGAATATAAAAATTTTAGGCATGCTAAAAGTAAGTAAATATATAAAAAGTAGCTGTCATGTTTGAGAAAAGAGCTTTGCAACTGATATGAGGGGTCACTCTTGGTGAGGATATGCCCTTTCCTGCTTTTTATTTTTTTTAATACAAAACAAAACCCTTGTTCCCATTTGGCTGACCTAAGACTATGATAGCACTTGGTTAGCAAGCTAAGTCCAAAGCTGTGAGGTTGGCAAAGACATTTTCTGAGCGTGCTGGGATCAGCAGCACTTCCTCTGCAATTGCTCTTTCCAGTTCAGCAGGAGAGGACAAGGGAGTCGGTGGAAAGAAACAGCTTGAGATGAAGAAAGAGGCACAAGGGATGCTGAGCCAAGCTTAGGGAAAAAAATTGAAACATAATGTGAAGGACATTAAAGGTGTCTGGAAAACATTTTATTTTTTAATTTCAAGGACTTAACTGAATTTTAGTAAAAGAGGAGGACATTTCAAAATGGGAAGGTGTAAGAAACACTGTCCAAAGACTTTGTGCTGGAGTGAAATAAATTCTGCTGCTGCTGTGTTTTCCAATAAGAAGATTTCATCAAAATTGATCCAATTTTGTGAGACACTTGTTGTGGATGCAGGGACATGAAAGCGCTTCAGCTAAAAGTTGGTGCCATGCACTAACTATGCTCTCATTATTTGAGGTGCTACACGTATTGCCCGAAAGAACTAGGTGTTTTCCTCTTTAGTGATTCTTCCCATTTGGCTGTGGAAAGATTTCAACATCTAATACATAATGAATCCCCTGTTTCATATCAACAAGGATTCATTAGGGTGAGGCTCCAATGCTACATGCTTTATCTGAACCTACAGTAATTACTATAGCAAGTCTGCTGGTCTTCACTTATCTTGTTTGCTAACGTATCTATTGATAGTGAAACAAACAACAGTCAACCTTCGTAATGAACACAATCAATCACAGCACACACACGCCACAACCAAGGCCAAAATGTTAAGACATGCTGCAGCCCTGCGGAAAAGAAGCCTCCAACAGTGGCGGAGCAGAAATATTGGAGGAAAACACCAAAGCAAAACAAATATCAAATTGAAACCAACAACTGTGGATTGTTTTGCAAAATAAAAGGGCTGCTGTCTTTGTGACATCTTACTGAGCCATGTGCTTTAGGCAGAAAGCCAGGATGAAAGGGAGAGCAAGGAAATTGAGCTCCCTAATGCTGCCTGCAGTAAGCATCCTTCTCTGAGCACAGCAAACACCTTTCATTTCTCCATGTCATTTTTGTGTTCAATAGCTAGAAATACATTAGTGAAATATCTGAGTTCATCTGAACAGAACATTGTGCCATGGAAGAAGGCTGTGAGGGTATATACCATGTGGTGCTCTCTCCCTGCTTAAACAAATCCTCTGTTTCTTTCTAAAGCATCTGCTACTGGTCTCTGTCAAAGGTTGAATACCTGAGACACTGAAACCCTTGCTCTGGTCCAAGTATAGCTCTTATGTTATTGCATATTGTTGATCAGATAAATAGAGATTGAAGTTAGACATGCTGCTTGAAATTTCATCCTGGTGAGAAGAACTAGCAGCCAGCCTATGCCCGGCTTGATTTTTCAAAACAGGCGTTAACTGGAGATTAAGCAGGGCCATGGCACTGCACTGGTCCTCTGCTTCAACACGATTTTACTTTCAAGCCGAAAAAGGGAAGAATCTCACCATTGCACCTTGCAGACTCCTTGGAGGTATCTGAGGAGGAGAGGGAATGACTGGCACATCACCCTGACATCTGTAGCAAATACATAGCACATTGCAGAGCCCAATTCATTTCCAGCCCTGTTGATCCAAATTCTCAAGTTCATTCTGCAAACCACCTGGCACTTCAAAGCTCAGAGTAATTCCTCCTCTCCTTAAGTGTCCTTAATTAAGTATTGTTAATTATGTTTATAAATACATCCATGTAGCCCAATGTCAATATCATGTTAATATTAGTAGCCCAGATAAGCAAGTTCTTCCCTTTCATCTTTGCAGCCATTGCACTACACCAAGCACTGCTGGTGGCTGCTGGCACAGACCTTCATGCCTGGCTGCGATGTATCTGCCAGCACAGGCAGGACCACACGTACCCGAGCACGCAGGGCGGTTTGTAGGTAGCCTGACACACTTCTACCACTGCTCTGCAGAATATCACTCTGCAAGACAGGCAAACGTCTGGAGACTGTGAGGATGCAGCCGCAAGATCGAACCTGAATCGTGCAGACAGGAGGCTTTTGAGGTTTTGGAGATGAAAAGCACACCAAGTACTGGGCTTTATGTGACTACGATCATAATATGAAATTGTCTATTGACTCTGTGTTGTTCTGCTCCATAAAATATTAATGTATTATAGGAGAGGAATGAGACTGCCGTCTTTATAGACATGGATATTCAGAGTGAAGTACTAGTACGTAGGCTGAGGCTTAGGGCATTATTCCATCCCTGCATTTACTAAAATGAGATAGCATCAATGAATTTTAAAATCTTACCATACCCATTTAATTTAGTCAGTCCTAAAACATTAAACATAATTAAACAGTGAAAAATATACTAATGGCTTGAGATGTGCCAGGAAGTTGTGAGCAAAGGCTGAAATTCTCAGCTGTCACTCCAAACTTTATGCCATTCAATAACAAAAATGAAAAATTGTGATATTCTACATTTAGGCACAAGAGTCTAGTCATTTAGTTTCTGAATAAACGGCTTTTATTGGTTTAGCCCAAGGTCTTAACTTCATTTTTAAAAAAAGCTTTTATCATTTGCATTGCTGGAATTTCAGAAAAGGAAAAAAATACAGCATGTGCATGCATGTGTATATATATATACACTCACTTATTCACACATGAGGAGAATTAAAATGTAAAATTCATATATAAACCATATGAGTTTTATATAGAATGGATATGCACATTTGCACATACGTACATTCTACATTTTCATTGTACAGTTTTCTTTGGAAAGTAAAATTATGAATGATGGGTAGATACAGTCAGCTTCTGCTTACTTTCACAGCACATGTTTCTAAAGATTGTAGCCAGTTTTAATAACATCACTATTATCATAAGACCTAGAAATCCTAGCCAAAGTCAGAAGCAATGGGCAAATATAACTACACAGAAGGGATTTTATCCCTCAGAAAAGGTGTTATTGCACCTAGGCCTGTAATGGTGTGACCCGAGTTTGATTCTTCCGTCCCCAAACCGGCACTATCGTCCTTGTCCATGCAGGTCTCTGAAGAACAATGACAGCCCTGTGCGTTTACCAGATAACCTAATGGTCTCTTCTGCCTTAAAAATTTCCTATGCCAGTAAAATAGAAGGTATTATTGTTGGTTGTGTTGGTGCCTAGAAGTTGGTGCACAGAAGAAAGTCCCCCTGTGCTAGGATCGACCTACACAAAAACATCGTATCCAAACTCTGAAGAGTTTATAACCTATGCACATGTTTTCAGCATCAACTGTCCTACCGGGTCAAAGCGGTTTGATGGAAACCCAGCCCATTTAATGCAATTTCCTCATGCCAGAGGAAACGCATGTGGAGCAGCAGGGAATCAAAAGCCAATTTTGCAAGGGAGAGCAAGTTGTGCTCTGCATCCCAAATTAGCATCAGTTGCAAGTGCTTTTGACTATGCTTTTTCTTTTTAGCAAGATGGCTTTTAAAATCCATCTCTGCTCAATTTGTCCTACATCAGGAACATTCATGAACTCACTATGTAGATCTCACTGTTATCAAACACCTTAGCTTCACTTTGGTCTCCCCATCTACAAAAACCCCACTTATTCCCTAGTACACCTCTGTAATAAATACTATTCAGTAATTACTGAGGGAATCATAAAAGGGAATTGGCATCCTAGCGACAGAGTATTTGCACTCCTTACAGATTTGTGACTTTAATGTTGAAGAGATACATCTTGCCTCATAAAATACTCCCCAGGCTGCTTGTTTCCTTCAGCTGAAGACTGAGCAAACGTATCATGGTTTGAAGAGCAATCACAAGACAGCAAAAAGTAGCATCCCATTTACAAACAGCATCACTGGCCAAACAAACAACAGAGGAGGATTTACAGGGACACATTCCTGAGAGCCTGCTGTTGAAATGTGTCAGCAAATCATCCACATGCTTAACTGGATTTGGCAGGAACATCAAGATTCAAACTATATTTTATTATACAGGTTCACAACTTAAATGCACAGGCATGGCAATACACTAGAAACGATCGGGACTGTGAATTGCTAGGAAATCAGCCTACATTTGTCAAGTGAATCAATACAAAGATCTTCATACCTTGATCAAGAAGGGAAATTTATTATTCTTTCTTTGAGAAACCACTAGAAGAAAATCCCTGCCTGCCCAAACACACACAACAAACAGAGCTACTTTTTATTAAGAGGAGTCTGTCAACCTCCAAGTACTCATACATGCATGTCCACTTAATATAGGATGAGTCAAAACATTACACCAGTATTAAGACCAGCTCAGCATGTTCTGGATTCAAATGTAATAAACTGGAAATACGCTCTGAATCGGCTAAGCTTCCTACTACTCTATAATAAGCACTTCTCAGCCATCATCCCTTCTAAAATCCTGATTAAGTATAAATTCCCCTTGTCCTGTTTGACACATTCAAAAAGATGAGGCTACTTTGCCCCAGCTGGAGTCCTAACATGTGGACACTGTTGGAAATTTCAATCTTGAACATCTTGCCTGGAAAATGCCACTCATTCTCCCGCCTCGTCGCTGATCACCAGTCCAGCAGATTCCCTTAGAGGGAGCCTCAGATGGCTCCCAAACCTCTAAGAGCTTTATAGGCCAATAACTAACAACTTAAAACTCTTTCTAAAAATTAATAGGCAGCCTAAGGACAGATAACAGTGCAACAGTGTAATGCATTCAGGGTACGAAGCACCTCTCAACAAGCATCTGAATAAATTACCCTCCAGAGGCTTATTCGTAGGCTAGCAGCGAGAAAAAAACCCTCTTTCTGACTTTCCAGGTCCTTGGATCATGTCGCCAACAGGAAAGCATCTAGAAGACACATGTGAGTTCAGCAATAAAGGCTAGGTGCAAACAGAAAGATGATGATATTATTGTCAAAGAGAAATTAAAGAGAAAACCAAGTCTCTCCAAATCACATTAAAAAGTAGCAAAGCTTTTCCAAAAAGAGATTGCCAAATCTCATCAAATATATTGATCAATTATATTGAATAGAGCTTCTATTAATGTATGCAATAATATTACCTATTAACTTAAAAGGAAATGCACATACTCCTTTGAGTAAAGGAGATTCATGACATCTTCCTTCACACCCAATTAATGATACCACCTTAAATCAGGAGCATCTCCTCTCTTCTCTATTATTAGCTAGGCAAGAGCCTTCTCTGTTTGAAATAAGCAGGGAGAAAACTGAACTCTACACCAAAGCCTATAGCAAAGGCTGCTTAAGCTACTATGAATTTGACAAAAAGACCTGCTCTGTTGTGGTCCACCGGGAAGACACTGGCCATGCCTGGCAGCACAGCCTGGCATTGTGTGCCCCTTGCACAGGACACCAGGCAGCCTGCTCCCAGCAAACCTGTACAAGACGTGCTGCTGCAGTGGACCGACAAGTTTGGGAGCAGCCTGCCCGACTCACAACTCACTCCACAACGGGAAGGCTTATTTTGCTTCTTCCTCACAGTGGAGCTACACAGGGACCTGTAATCCACAGCATTTCTGATGACCTCTTGAGTGGTACTCATGGATGTCTAGACACATCACCTTCTGAGAAGCAGATGGTGCTGCTCACTGTGCCAACAAGCACAGTACGGAAGAGCAGGTGATAATGGTAAAAGGAAACCCCTGTGCTGTGGATTGAGACCAGGCAGATGCAGGCTGCACACAGTAGTCCTTAATGCCTCCCCATCTTGGGTGATTTAGTGAATTTTTAGTCTTTGCCTTTTAGGAGTCTCCTGAAAAAACTCAGCGCCTCACAAATAAGTACACAGATTGCGCTACTGCTGACAGACTGCTTTCACCTACTGCAATAATAATTAAAATTTTAAAATTGCGCTAAACGGACTTAAGTACCACATACATGCAGTAGAAAAAGTATTACAGATTGAAAAGAAGAATTCGGTCATCTTTTTTTCCTAACCTAGCTATAACAACCTGCTGATAGCTAATGAAAGGAACCAGGAGGCAATCACGTTAGACTGTGTAAGATGTTTGGAGCCCGCTTGTGACTGTGCATGAATTGCAGACTTAATTTGTGTAAATGGGCATAAAACCTGCATGTTTGACTATTTCAAATTATTATGCAAAATTATTTGGAGATCATCAGGCTTCTCCAAAGCTTATATTCACTTCATCTTCTCTTTATTTTACAAGCTTCGATCATACTTTGTTATAAAGCCAATGCCATTAGAGAAAAAAATTATTTAAAACTCAAATTGAATTAGAAGGGATTATCCAGAATTATTTTCTTCCATTTAAAATGTAAATTTTGGTGCCAGCTATCTGGAACCAGAATAAAAGAAAGATTCCTGTTTGATGATTCATATTGACTTGTAGGTTACATTTAATAAGAAATTACAGGAACTGCTGTTGCACACAGCTGGATAGGTTCCTCTCGTGCCACGCTACTACATTTCTAACCCAAATTTTACAATTTCCTTTCCACCTCCCAATTTTGCAGACCTCCTGGATCACACTGGACCAAGTATCTTTAGCGCTAAGGGCATTAGTGTATTTGCTATATGGTGTTACTGTGTACTCTTTAGTCCCTTGTATGTGGGCAGGGGAACAGGCGCAAGAAGTGTGGCTTCCACACATGCGTGTGTTATCCACTATAGCCTATTATTAATTCAACTGGGTTATCTTGCTGCAAGTAAAGCTTGAAAACAGAATCACTGTTGTAACATCTATCAAAGCTACTTGCACTAGCATACCTGTGAGGCTGAAGCTTGTCCATTATTTTGGAAGTAAACGGATTTTGGTTGAACTTTTCACTGTTACCAGTGCTCTGCTTTCCTGTCTCCCACATCAAACCAAATTCAATCAACATCTCTCAAAGAACGAGATGAAAACACATGAATGAGGCTGATCAAAATTCAGAGTATGAACCGTGATATCAACATCATAGATCAATAAGATCCAGACAGAAATGGATTACAGACAAATGAATATATACATATTATTTCTTCTTTTCCTTCATTTTCTATTGTACCTTTTTATATCCTCTAGATTTTTTTTTTCTGGCTGCAGCTGTCTCTTTAAAATGACATTTAAAAAGATCCCCACTCCCATGTAAAACTATTTGCCATATATAGATAATACTATTGTATTACAGTGCAGAGCAAAATGCAGGACTAATGGTGTTAAGAACTGGAAAAAAGTGTACATAGTGTCTCAAAGGTCCTTCAGTCCAACAGAGAAAAACAAACAGTGGAAGAAAAGCTGTCCTCTTACTCTCCTTCACATGTGAGAAATAAATGGAAGAGCAGTAAGAGTCAAAACAAAAGCAGCCTTGAAACAAGTAAATCAACCAAAAAATAAATTATGAGCTCAAGTAGAGCTTGTGCTTGATAAGTCACTGGACAAAAACCAAAAGTCATCCTTGGAACAGAGCTATTACCACTACACAATGTTTTACTCTTGCCCTAACTAACTTGGACAAAGTCATGCAGGAGGACATCGGCTGAGTCATGGTTTAAGTTTTGCCCTATGGTGTATCGGTTCAGTATGGATACTACCTCCTGGGGTAGGTAGGAGCTTCAGAAAGTCCAACTTTGCAGAATTTACCAGCTGAAAGGAGCAGAAAAAGCATAGCAAAGACACAGCGTTGGGGCAGTCACTAATCACGGCCAGTTTCGCAGTGTGAAGGAGCACCAATAAGATATTTGCAGTGAAGTTTTCTTTCCCTTTCTCATAAAGCTCAGACCTGTCCTGGCTTTTTATGAGCTCAGTATAACATCATCCAACACCACGCAGTACTGACTGTGGAGTACAACCTGCCTTTCTTTTGTTATTTCATACATCATTTCAAACTCACTGCAATAAGCCCACAAAGCCTGCAGAGGCTTTAAAAAGTTAATGAGAAAGATGTAAGAAAAATGTATTACTGTTTGTTTCAGAGTCCCGCAATGTTGGTGGTTATATGCTCTGAGACACTATGTCAGTTCCACACCGTGGGGTTTTATTGCATTACTGTGGCAAGCAAACCACTGGATCATTAATGACCAAACCTTTGTGTCCTTACTTAGTGCTGCTTTTAATAATTACGGTGCCTGAATAAGGGGTTCAGGCTTGGCTCTAGTTTCAATTTTGTGGCACAAACTAGGATGAATTCAAAACAAGGGCTATAATACAGTCCGGGTTTCAAGCAAAGCTTTGCATATTAACTAAATCCTGGTCTCATGGCATTTCTATGCTTCTGGCTTCATCAAATCAAGAACAGAGCCACAGAAACATCAACAGAAATGATAAACAAAGATGCAGGAGCCTTCATAGAATGACAGAATCATAGAACAGCTTGGCTTGCAAGGGACTTCCAAAAGAAACCATCCCTACAGAACTAGGGGAAGGTACAAAACTGGGAAACAATTTTTCATTTGTGTAAATCAACGTGCCCATACTCAGGAACTACCTTTACCGCTGACACAAACCTATCCCAATGAAAAAAGATTTAATCAACCCAAATAAAAACTATTACTGAAATAGACATAGGTAATAATGAGGTTTTGGTCACCACAGATAAGCATCCTCCACCACACTTACACGTTCAGTTCCTTTACCACTCAAAGCCCTCTGCTCCATCAGTCTGAGATGAAGAGGATTCAGTTTTAATATTATCATTAAGTATTTCAATAACGTTTACGCTGTACCTTTGATGACAATATGTAACTAAAGATGCAGAAATTGTTTGTGACTAACACACCTATTAAATTAATATAAATAATATACTGAAGCTAAAATAGTTGAATCTGAAGTGAAGTCCATTACTTAACCAAAAATAGAATTTCTACCACCAGCAAGTATTACTATCTTCCATCACCAGGGAAAAAATAAGATCCACGAATACCAGAAGAAAAGCCTCCTTTCAGACACTTCCAAGTATGCACTTGCTTGGAGTGCAGGTTATTAATTTCTTCTGCTTTATCTTTTCTTGTGGAGTGTTTATTCCTCTTCCCTTTCCATCAAAAATGAATAATGGGCAGTTTCTGCTCCTACTGATTCCAATGACAGAAATCTTTGTGCTTTATGTCACACCTCACTGATGCGGGTTTGATTAATTCAGATAACTACAGACAGATTCTATACCAGCTTTCCAAATACTGCAAACAATTATTTGTGGAAGAATATATTTAAACATGAACTTTGAAACAACGGTCAAGAAGAACTACTAGATGAAGAGAGCTGTTAAGTTTGCTGTGAAGTCCAGTGAAATCAGTTCACAGATTCCTGCTGGTTTAAAGAGGCTTTGGATCTGGACCTGGCTGAGATGAAGACTGCGATTTTATTGCCTCATGGTAACAAATGACTTTGAACAGATAACTGACACCACTCGCTTTTGTTTAAAAATACATATAATTTAGTTCAAATTGTTCCCACAGAAAGACAAGACCAAGCGCTACTTGAAAAATTAGAAACTGAATACAAATAAAGAATGTATATATATACACACACACACAAAACACTGTGTGCTTTGATTGGGTTGTTTATTTTTTTTAAATACTAACTTTGAAAAGGTTCAATTCATAGTTACTAGAACCTACGGGCAATTTTTACCCAAAGATCAAAAGTATATAATGAAGATGAATGGGCATGATTCATTGTACACATATTGTCCGGACAGTCTCTGCCCATACGGCTTGTTGACTCTATGGCAGCAAGATTGTCACCCCAGATAATGACAACTGGAGGCATGGAAGATTTTCAATCAACTTCATGTGCTCTGTATCATGATCCGATGACACTTTTACTTGTAGGGCATGACAATACTAAATCACACACTATCTCTGCACATATACCTGATTGGATGAAGTGCAACACAAAGCAGTAATTTTTTTCAGGTGACAGACATTTGATGAATAGACACAGGAATGCCAAAGACAACTTCTAAATGGTACATTGCTGCTATTGCAGAAGAACCCATGCCTAAGATCATTGTACATACAAAAGAAATCTCACGGAAGGCTCTTGCCTGAATAAGGTTTTGTACATGGGCTCAGGGAGAGGCAGGGAGCTCTCTGCTGAAAAGGCCAAACCAAAGTGAGGGAGACGCACAGAAGGGCCTGGGAGGGAGCCCTGACTATGAGTAGACCAGACTAACCATGATTTTCCAACCATGGCTACACTAAAGATGTCACGGAAGCAGAAGATACCTATTTTGGAGCCAGTGTTGTTTGCTCCAGATAGGAAAAGACAACTCTTCCCTGCCATCCATCTTATCCCTACTCCCCAGCTATGTTCCTCAAAGGGCCACCAACACGGGCACCACCAGCCCCCTCTTCGCCAAAGGGGGGCAAATACCTGTGGCCCAGGGCTCCTCTCTGCATGAGGATTCAAATTCATGATCCAGGATGGGACCCCTCAAGCACAGAATGATTTTTGTGTGCTGTGCAACAAGCTGGCGCTGAGTTTCTTTAGGAAACGTGTTGTATCTCCGTCATCTCTAGCTACCACAAGGTTGTTATGGCAACCCCTTTTCATTGAATGGCAAAGTATTGAATGCACATAATGCCTTGGACAGATGCACCAGCATCTTCCTTTTTCTTTACTGCAACTAGTTTCCTTTTCTTTCTTTCTTTTTTTTCTAATTTATGCTTATCTAAGCAAGCTATAATAAATGAAATGTCTTTTAAATCCAACATTGTTTCCCTTCAACCCTTCCCTCAGCCTCAGTGCAAATTTTCTTATAAACGTACCTCAGGACCAATGCAACATGAAGGATTTGGTGATTTTCCATACGTATAAAGAATTTATAATCTTATGACACATGCACAAATTGACTGGAAAAAACCCCAAACCTCTCTTTGATTTCACCAATCAAAATGCACTAGAATCTGAATATTTTTAACTTTTTTTCTAAGCTCTTTCTACTGCTATAGAATTGCTCATATGCATGAAACTAAGGCTTCATTTGCATATGACTTTTGCAGGACTGTAGTCTACTTTATAATGTGCATTCTTCCTTTTCTGTGCTGTATCTTCCATTTTCATTATGCCTCAGTTAATACACTGAAATATGCTGAGAGGTTTCACATGAAATATGTTTCTCATTTTAATCAGTTTAGCATCAAAGGTTTTAGGCTCATATTTTCTAGGTTAGTGCGTAGGGTGTTTATTAATTTGTCTGTGATGCCTTCTCTCATTAGTGTTTAATGGAATTTCAAGCAATTTCAGCAGCTAGTAGATAATTTATTTTTTAAACACATTTTTATCAGTGTATTAAACAATCAGAGTCTCTATTGTTTCTGAATAATCTGGAGTGCTTGTTTCATCTCCAGATTAGAAAGCTGGTACACTCTGAGTCCTGATTGCACAGGGCTGAAAAAGAACCATTTTTATTTGAATTTAGCATGATTGAAAAGTAGCTGCTTAACAACCCTTGAGATCTGGATCCTCCAATATTCCCATTGAAACGAATATGACAAAACCAAACGCCACTGAGTCCTGATCCAACAAATCCATTAGCTGGCAAAAAAGGTCCCTGCCACAGCCTTGGCCAATGCATGGGACCTCTCTGTGCTGGAAATCTCCTCCAGCAAGGCAGGCTCTAACCAACACCAGCACTCACCTCCTCTGCTGCCTTTGGGGCTTGCCTTGCTCCCAGTACTAAGAAAGACTATTTAACAACACCTGCATTACACAAATATTCAGCAACTGAAAAATGTGGCAATGTCTGCTGACTATCGACCTTTGCTGCACTTCAACCTAAGATATTGAGTTAGAAAGCTGAGAGTTTTAGCGCTCCTAAAATAACGTCAATAATTTAAAAAGAAATTGAGTATTCTCATCACTACAGTAGTATTTTAAATCAGCTTGTGTTCCAAAAAGATTTTTGAAGGATTCTATAATAGCCCAAATATACTTTTCAATACTTTATGAGTGTTTAAGTCATATATTTGAAAAAATCTGACATAGTACTAAAACGAGTTGTGGGGGCATAATTTTTGTTCACAAAGAAAGTTTAAAAATCTAATAATAAGCTCTATACTAAAAGCAAAAATGGAAGTTTTCTATTTTTAGAGTAAATAAAACGCAAGAATACGGAAGGGGTTTTCCACAGACACAGCCTGTCTGCAGTAATCAAGAGGCATGGTTTGGTGCATGGAACAATAATTCCCATGTTGGGTGGAGGTGAAACATTGCTGTGCAAACAAGTCTGAGGGTATTTCTGTTTTCATTCTTCTGACATTGTCTTCTCTCAAGCCTATACGAATAAAGAACTGTATCTTCTTGATCACAGTGCCATGAAATCACATTTACATTCTCACTCCCAGCTCATGTTCTTGTTTCACTTGGTTTAGTGTGCCAGGCAAGAGTCAGAAGCTGACTGCAGCCGTATGAAAATGGCTTAGCCACACGTGTATGAAAGACAGACTTGACAACCATTAAACTAGGGCTCATGACTTTGTCGGTGATCTACGTATTGCTAAAGTTTTGTTAAAGGAGAGAGCTCAGCATTTTACATGAAAGCTTGATTCATCCCTTCTGGTCTGGAAAGGGCATGCTACAAAACAGCGAGGCTACTCCTTCCCAGACCTGATATTTAACATGTCACTGATATTTACAGTGCCCTTTGCCTCTGCATTCCTCTTTGTCACTTCTGTCCCCCTTTTCAGCAAAGGGATTCTCTTGCCTTTCCCAACAAGGACATAACCTCGCACAGTCCTTAGAGAAGCTTTCCCCCCAGTTAGCATTTTTCCCATTTGGGCTTACCAGAAATAGGAAACAGAGCTGTGAAGACGGTTTCCAGGTGTATCAGCCCCCTGGTCCCCTGCAGATAACCTATATACAGTACTACTCAGGTGGATGGGGTTGTATCTCTGAGCATAAGAAGGTTTGAGAGATCCTTGCCACAGCAAAATTCCTTCTGTCTTTGGAAGCCTTGAAGCCCATACAGAAATCATGCCAGCCCTCGCAGAGCTGGTCCCTCTGCTCTATGGAAGGGTGCCAGCTCCCCGTTGGTGGGGTGTTCTGAAAAGCAGGAATGATGAGGAATAAAGAGACCCAGAAAACTGCTCTAACTCACCAAAAACCAGCCAAACATTTATTACAATTGCTACAGGATCAAACACCTGGGCAAGGCTGAGCAGAGAGGAGAAATGACAGTAAAAGAAGGAAGAAATATGTCACTGGACTGCCTGGCTAGTTGTTTCCCAGGAAAGTTATTCTTGTCTGTAACAAGAAGTCAGGAAACGTTTAAAATCTGTTTTAGAAAAATAACTGTAGCTGATTAACTATTTCACTGTTTTCACTATATTGCACCTTGAAATAACCAAGGATTTGTCTCAGTTACAGAGATGAGCAGCCATTGTGTACCGACTGCAATGGAAGTTGTTGCAAAAGAGACATGCACGTTACATTTATCTCACGTGATGGTGGTCTTCTCAAAACAGATGCAAATCATAGTTTTTCTCATCAGAGAGTAGTTTACAGGTATTTTACCCACGTCCAGACACTACTGTCAAGTGCATGATGATAAGAACCTGGCTCACCCCACGTTCTTTTGCGAAAAATGTAGTTTTGCTCTCTCTCATTTTGTGATGCTCTTCACTTACTTTAAGAGCAATTCTGTGGGAATGTACATTCTGGTGTATGGGAGAAACTATTATCAGTGCAGAAAATAAGTCCTTCAGCATGCAGTCCTTGAGTTTTTCCTTCAAAAAAAAAAATAGCAGCAGGAAAAACAATGAGGCTTGACACCCAAGGAATGCTCTTGAAAGGCAAACAAATACCAACTTGCATAATTAAAATTATCTTTCTGTCAAAACATCAAGATAACATGAATATGAAATAACACCACATTTATATGCTCAATTATAGAATTCAGCTTTCTTTAGAATACAGGTTGTTAAAAAGTGGCAATGAAAAATTCAGCATAATGGCAGTGCATGCTAATTCTTGCTAACTGCATGAGCTGTTGAGATCGTACCCTATGTCAACCCTTCCACGCCTCCCAGATTTGCTTGCAAGCTACAATACTAAAATTGAAAAAATTACAGTACATGTTTTCACAGGGCTGTTACTAATTGCTATGCATTTCGTTCTGCTTTCTTCTATCCTACAAATGAAAACAGCAGGAGTGAGTAGTCTTACCTGGTTAAATAGAACACATCCTCCTGAAGGACTGGTATTAAAAGCATAAGCTTATTGGTGGAAAAATAGTAAAGTTTCATATAAAAATAGAAAAAAACCTTGAACATTGTGTTACATTTAATAATAGGAATGCATGTGGATTATTTGAATACTTTTATAATAGATATATTACATTTGTGCAGTACCTCAAAGTTATAAGCATACACAAAATTACAGAAGTCCTCCTAGCTATAACTATGCATTTTTGGAGGAAAACTTATACTTGGAAAAAAACCCAAAGCCGTAATTTCTGACACCTACTTAAAACGCACTCTAGATTTACTTCTTTAGGAACTATTGATGAATCAAATTAAAGGAGGCCTTTTCCCCCCTTGGTTAATTCTTCTTGTGGTTTTACTTATACCCTCTGCCAGCAGCTGGAGTGGGGTAAATTCTGGAAGAAGCTGGAGTTGAGAGCTGCTGAGCTTTCCTGCTGAGCAGGAAATGATTCACTCATTTCCTGCCATTTTGTACAGGAGGTGAGTGTGTACAGGTCAATAATCGTATCCAACAGTCCTAAAGCAATCCTTGCCCAAGTGAGTGACCCCAGGCAACTTCCAATCACATCCCCGGTCAAGAAATAAGTGCACACATGAAAGAAGTGAAAAAATTGTTCAGTGGACTCATGTATGCCATTTGGTATTTAACAACAGTAACAATAATTTTAAAAATCCTATGCCTCTGTCTCCAGGAGGAAAAAATGCTAAATAATTAAAAATTCTTTAAAATGAGACCACTGGATTGAATTTAAAAATATATGCTCCAGAAATCTTACAAACTGACAAAAAAGATTAGTGCTATTACCAGTCAATGCAAGTAATGGTGTCTTATCAAGGAAATTTGACTCATAGACCAACAGTGTGGAAAAAAGAGGTTAATTCACCTCAAACAGATTAATGTAATTTTTCAAGTTACCATTGTTGAGATTCAAAGCCAGTTTGGGAGAATAAATTATAAATGGCTGAATATAAAAAGACTCCAAATGAAAGGGAGAATGTGAATTATAGCAAGGGATGTATTCCCTTTCTGACGTGATGAAATTTATATGCGCAAATCCCATTAGTGTCAATAGGAGCTGCACACAAATACCTGAAATGCAAATTACCTCTAGTTTACCTATATAAACAAGTTCATAGTGTACCTCTTGCAGCTTCTTTCCACTGTGAAACATGGACTCTGACAAAAAAATGTAGAAGCTACATATGCTCTTTTCTATAGCAAAAAGACTGGTATGTGGCTTATGTGTACCCAGGAAATTTCTGAGACCTCAGGGGAAGACTCATCATATTCTTCCTTTGGCAGAACTAGAAAAATTCTCTCATTTGCTCTAAGCTCAACTTCAATTTTAGGAGTCTGATATGAGGACTGCTGCAATATAGGACTTAGCTCAAGAAATAGGATCTTTTAAGACCTATGTGAGGCAAAAATTCCTCATAAGACTACTGCAGAAAATCTTTGCAACTTCTTAGTGGGTTTACATTGGTTGGTGGATTTCTGAAAGCGGTTGCTATGCTGTAGATCAATCTTTCACAGGGACAGGCTTGATCACACAAAAACTAAGAACAGATTTCAAAATCCAGACCACAAATGGAAATCAGAACTTTCATTCCAGTGGAACTGAATGGAAACTTGTGTGTCAGATCAGAACAAAACACAAAATTTCAAAATTTCCAGGTAAGTCAAAATTGTCAGCAATTCAGTTCTGAGAGCAAGGAAACATTTCACTGAAAGGATAATAAAAAGGGACAATACATAAAAGTCCAAGTGGAATGAAGTGAAATGCAATGCCAAAGTTAAATCTACTAACTTACAAATTCTTCCACCTATAATTTAGAAGAAGTTTATGTATCCCTGAGAAACACTTAATTTTGATTAATCTGTATTTTCTGCCAGGACACTCTGGTGTCAAGAATTTTTACCCATGCTAGTCATCACATTTTCAACATCTTGTGACAGTTGTGGAGATGTTCCCTACAGACAGTCAGTCAATTCCCACAGAATGACAAAAAGGAGGCAGAAGACACTTTCACTAGAATTAGACAAGTTGAATGCATTGCAAACTTTCTTGGATTTCTGAATTTAATTTTTAACCCTACAGATCCTTTCAAAGCCTCTTGTATTTCTAGGGTTTAAAATACATTAGTTTTATGAACAAGGATAGAACTTTTATAGACAGGAAACACGTGATCTTCCATCTACGTTCTTCAATGTTTTATTTTCCATTAAAATGTATTTCAAATTATATGTGATCAAGGAAAAAAATTCAGTTGAGGTTGATTTTTTCACAAGACAACTACATTTGCTTGCCTTTTGCCATGATCAATGTTGATCAATTCGATTTTGCCAATAATTCATGAGCTTACGTGAATATGCATATACATTTCTGTACAGGTTAGCATTATTAAATTTGACTTGTCTCAAGAACAGGGAAATAAATTGAATGAAAGGGGAATTAAGAAGAACGGGTGATAATCAAATGGATATGAGGAGAACACTGTCACCTAGGCTGGTTTGGCACATGTACCCCACTTGTCCCAAGATCCACTTACTGCTAGGTCCCAGGTCGCTGTTTACTCTGATATCTTTTGGGTTTGTGAATGTCTTGATGAAAGCCTTTCCATCCAACTCTAGTATGCAGCAATTTATGATGGCAATATCATTCGATTCTATTGTGCCAAAATGCCCTGACCCTCATCATTTTAAAATAATTTCTTTTTGCTTTCATCAGCTGAAGATCACCATAAGAAGTTTGTAGCTCAGGGGAAAGTAAAACACTGACTATGCACTTTGTTTCCCTCAAAAAGAAAGCATATCTGTCACTCATGTCATGGAGTAGTTGTCTCCAAAAATAAAACATTCTGTTCATGTAGGAAAACTGCCTGAAACCACAAAAGACTGATTTTTCTCCCAGAGCAACTCTGACACATTTTATGCTAGCATCTGCTTTGGTTTACATATAGCATATGCATTAAGGACCTGGTATGTCATGTCCAAATCATATTGAAGCATCCCTGAAGTAATGGATGGGGACCTCATCCATTAAAAATTAGGACAAAAACCTGTGAACAGCCTCTGATTCACTTCAAGTGGGGCAGTCACCCTCTGCCATGTCCAGGATTTCAGTCTGGACATCTGCACCCAACGAAAATTTAATGCTGCAGATTCTACTCCCCAGCAGAGCACCAGGCTGGGAAAGCACCCAGCACCCTCAGCTTGGCTTTCCCGAAAGCCTCTCATCTGTGATTCCCAAGCACTTAAAAGAAGATTTTTCAATAGGAAATGTCATTGTCCAGGATCAAAATCAAATAGAGACCAATAAGAACATTCCCTCCCCAAACACCCAATATTAAAATCTAAAAAGAGATAAATGAAATTACTTTACTTTCGGTTTTATATTGAAGAGAATTAGAGTTCTTGTATTTCAGACACATGTGAGGAGAGAGCTCTGGGCACTGACGCTTTTCAGGAGAATGAATTGTACATTATGCGAATGAAGTAGGAAACTAATACTTGAGAAACAACAAAAAGAACTTCAACAACAAAACAGAGTAAGCTATCAAACAACAGTCAGAATACCACCACCCCACCCCTAAAAAAAAGTACCCCACTCTACACCCTGAGCTCTAGAGCTGGCATGAGACAAAGAGCAGACAGAGAGCAATACCTAACACAAAAGTACAGTCTGCTACTCAGGGAAGCCAATAAACTTAATAGAAGGAAAGTGAGGAGGAAATACCACATTTAAAAATCTAGTGGCTCACTTGGAAATATAACTCCCTAGTTTTCTTTTAAAACCTCCCCCATACATATGCAGTGGAATGAATTATATTGAAATGGATGAGCTCCTGTCATCTATTACTTGAAATGTGAGTTGAAGTTCACTTTAAATCATTCCTCTGCCAGAGAACAGATAAAAAAAGAGGACCCAATAGTTTCTATTCTGAAAGCCATTTCACCATAAATATACATCTCTTGTTGACAATATATTGGATGAGCTTATTTACAGATTCCTGTTCCTATGGTCTTAGATAGTCCCCAGCTTCTTAGCTTTATTCTCATCACAATATGTATTTTATGTAGTCATGCATAGGAAAAAAAATATTGTTTTATAAAAATCTGTACTCTTCCCCCCTGAATTAATAAAAACTAAAGAGAAAAGAGTGGATAGCACATGACAAACTTGTAAGTGCACATCTACTTCAAAAGTGACTTCGCTAAATCATATTCCTGTACAGACTGTGACCTGGGCACTGCCTCTTTTTACAGAAGGACAAAAGTCATGTTTTATGTGTGGGGTTTTTTTTTCAGTAAACTTGCTAATAAAAATAGAAGCCATTCATGGAGGACTAGACATGATAAGGCACCCAAAATGACAGCAACCTAATTTCAGCCAATTCTTTCCTCCTTCCCTTGTACGGGACAGGTGACACCTCCCAAACTTGCACCCAGAATCAACATCATCTTATTACTTTCTCTGCCACTTCAAACCCGAGCGCACAGTGATGGTCACCTGTATCACAGCCCTGAGAAACTGGTGCTTCCCTTTTACAAAGGTATGAACATTGACGACTTGATAACTCAGAAGTGTATTCACTGGCCATCAATCCACATTTTCATAATAATGATAAATACATGACGCGTCCAATTGATGGATGGCTCAGTCACTGGCTGCTTCCTGGTTTTAGCATCACTATGACAAATAAATATGGATGTGCTGCAAGTGGGCTTGGTATTTGTGCTGTTTGTTTGGGTTTTTTGAAAAGAAATACTCAGTCTTATCATAGATATCATCTGAGAAAATTAACTTCATGTGATATCCCTGTATAAAACAGTCAAATAACCTAGCAACATTTTTTTCTAGCAAAGCTAGAAATGCCAGCAGTCAGGATGAAGACAACCACCTACATTTTTTGCAAAGATGCTTGCACATTTCGGTAAGAAGCAATGGAAAATATTTGCCCGAATTTTCAGAACTCAAGTATTATATTAAAATTAGAGCTATATACTATATGTCACAGGTCAGCCGGTGAAGCAATGGTTGTACATGAAAATGTACTAGAACAAGGATTAATATTTTGCATGGTAAAACGTGAACAATTACAGCACATTAATAGACTGTTTTCATTTACATTTGAAGGATTATTATATATACACATATGTACATATATGTACACACACACTAATTTCTAAATTAAGCACTCTGTCTACCATACTATGGGCTAAATTATTGTTTTCCCTTTGAAAGCACATCATCTTATCAAAACTTGGAGAAACTTGGTCACTGGGAATTTTGATGCATGGTGTGTGCAGCATTTCAATTGTGAGGTTTGAATAAACGTTCAAAAAGAGCCCTAAATCCACAAAAGAATATCTAAATAATTTGAATGAAGTCATACCTCTAAATAGTGTATTTGTATAAAAATAGCTCCACAGAGTGCTAGCCACAGAGCAGAACCCTGCTTTCCAAGGCTGTCAAACATAGATTAAAGCCTACTGCTAGACTGAAAAGCTTGAAAGGAAAAGATCATCCTCAAGCAATTTTCTGAGCATCTTTCCAGAGCTACTGTTTGAATCTGCACTTCTCCTGCTGAATTGAGTTACTTGCAATTAGATTAGACATATTTCTACCACACATTTGCTTTAAACACTGAATACATGTTGGATTACAAATATGGCTTGTTTCAACATATGTTATACATTCCATATCTCTCTTAACATAAAACAAACAGCTACAGTTATAACAACACTCTTATTTTCTGTGCCAGGTTTTAATTACGTAGATCTGGAACTCAGCATTGCTCAGTCCGGTAAACACTATTAATAGCCATGGATTGTGTATATCATTGTTACAATGCAATTTGAAACACTGGTATATATAATTTCAATATTCTAATTATTCACTCTGGGCTGTGTAATAGACCTGTCTCAATATTGTTTTACTGATTCAAATAAACTCTAATTAATGTCTGTAAAGCACTTGATCATGCAAGACATTACATGAATGCCTGGGAATTTTCCTGTAATTTAGTTTTAACAAATACTCCTACTATTCATTGTTTCTGAATCATGAAAAGGTGCTTAATACTTCACAGACATACAAAATGACAGATTTTCTGTCCTTGTATGCTTCATAATGTAGAGAAATATAAAAATAAGTGTACTGGTTTGCTTTTTGTCAGTTTATCTTGACATAATATCAGCTCAAAGATTTGCATCATCAGAACAACTTGATGGATCTAAGGAGAATCTTAAAACTTTTTTGATTTGAAATCAACTGTATTTTGATTCCAAGCACCAAGTAAGCCACTTGATACTTTAAAAGAAGTTTAAAGGCTTAGAATAAACAATTTAAAAAACACCAGCTAATTGCAGCAGAAAATATGAGATTTGCTTCAGAGAATCATCTTTTATTTTTCCTAAGCCAGTAATTCTAGCATTTCTCAGAGGGAGTTTTTCTTCCTTTAGGTATGCAAATCAATTTTATACATATTACTAACTAGAATTATAATGAACGTGGCTTTAGAAGAGACGTTGGCCTATTTGCTCATGAACTGAAAGGTAAAGAAGCAGTCTTGTGATTTGCTCTCTTGATTCACCATGTTGCACTCTCAACCCCATGCCATCCACCCTGTACAGGAATTTTGCAGGGTGCACAGCAGCCCTGTGAGGTTGGGGAGCAGATGCTGGAGAAGGGCTGAACCCCAGTGAATGTTGCAGACAGCTGCCATTGGGGTTTCGGAGCATAAATACATCAAGCATGACTCAGAAACTCTCATTTCACAGAACTCAAGTCATCTTTTGGGGTCTAAGATACGGTTGCTTGTATAATTTATCTTCTACTGTTTTTATTAAGTAGAAATTATAAAATTACCACTCCTGTTTTGGACCCTTGTCAAAAGGCCTCCTCATGGAGTATATTTTATTACAAGGTATTCCCACAAATCACATTCTTTATAGTCACTTAAGGTGAATGGTAAGCAGTCTACTAAATAATAAAAACACTAGAAGACAAACACTAAAAGAAAATATTAAAGGAAAAGAACATGCATGGACACAGTTGGCCAAAATCAAGAACAGAGCTGTGGCTACAGCTTCAAGAAGATCCAGGAGTTTCTTATGAGAAATTGTAAATTTGAAGCGCTGCAGCATAACCCTACACGTGCCTCAACAAACCAGGAAGGAAATGGTTTAGGATTACTAGCCATTTGGAAGCAGGAAAAGATATAACCTTGGAGAACGTAGTTCCACAGAACACATCCCATACTTAAACACATTCAAGGAAGAAAAAGATACTAACTAGAAGCTATGGACCTGATTGATTAATAAATGACAGGTTAGACATAACTGACAAGTGCAATCATAAAGTAGTCTCATCACAGTTCTCATAACAGGTTGCACACAGGCTAAGAATGCGTACTGCATGACTTTAACTAAAAGATTAGAAATTAGCATCAAGCAACCTTTGCACAAGGACCACTAAAATATCTGCTTGCTCCTGGGGCTGCCTTCAATGCCAGCTCTAAATTCAACCCAATCTTAATCCCTCTCCAGAATCCCCTGCTCATCCCAGCCCTTATTCTCTCCCAAAGTCAACTCCTGCAAGATCTTTCACATAGAGCCTCCTTTGTACCATCTCTGAGTAACCACGGATCTGGCTTGCATTGTAAATACCTGCACCTGCAGTTTGGGAAAAAAAAAAAAAGATCTCCTGATAAGCTGCAAACTGAGAAAAAAAAAACCTCATACAAAACTATTCAGGAAGACAGTAAATCTTGAACTCCATTACGTCAGCTTTTACAGTCACTTGATGAGAAGTGTACCCCTAGCTATGAATATTTTAGTGAGAAGCTGCCACATCTTATCACCTCATCAAAATATATGTACATAATTCTCTTCTATTACTGTTTTATAAAACAAAACTGTGTTTGTATGTTACCAGGTTGAAGAATATAAGACTTTTCAAAGCACTTTAGCAAGACAGGTATTGCTGCATTGATACTTCCAACGCAGAGCACAAGGTCATTTCTACATGGCATGGCAGAGCTGGATCTTCATTCCTTCTTTATTTAGCTGCTGCACTCGACTGCCAATGCAAAGCATTCCTGTAATGCATACTGTGACACTGGGAATATAGATATAAAGTTCTTATTGTAGCCATAGTTCTTACCATTTATAATATGGATGGAGAACGTGAATAGGATGGAATTTTCTCTATCAATATTGTTTTAGGAAACATCCTTTGCTGGTTAGTAACAGTACATTGTCATACCACTTCCCAAACCATCTATTACGGAAACGCAGAACTTTCTAGCCCCCACGCTGACACCCCATACCGAGCTATTTGCTTGCCTTCAGGTGTTCGTTGAAGGGCTGTTTAGCATAATGAGAGCCAGTTACGCTTGCCATGAATTTCACAGCAACCTCCAAGAAAATCTATGGGGAAACTATTGGCTGAAGATATGCGCAAAGCATAGTTTTGACTGCAATTGTGTGCATCGTGACTAGCAGACACCAGCATACCCAGGAACCACTCAAGCAACACCCAACTGGTCTCAGCAGCAGAAAGAGGAAGGAATAAACAGTTTGGTTGATTCAGTATTGGACAAGTATTACTGGTCACTTAGCAACCTTCACTTCTTGGAGAGATACAGATGGTTAAACACCTGCAGCAGTCTTCAAATCAGGGACTAGATTTTTCTGTCACCCCTGTCTGACACTTCAAAAGCTTCTTCCATTTTACACAGATTTTTATGTTAGATCCTCGCAAGAGGGAGGAGAGTAATTAAAAAATTATTGCAAGCAAGGCTGGAGTAACCCATTCAATCACAAAGTGACCGAGTTAAAACGAATGTGAACATAGTCTTGGGCACAGAGTGTTTTCCTGAGGAAGGTTTTTGTTTTAACTTTATTTTATGTAAATATGTTGCCAGGAAATATCAATCTGCATTTGTTCTATGCAATTCAGCAATTCTATAGCAATCACCTTTAGGCAGCTAGAAAGAATACGAATGAAAAAAAGATACTCACTTGACTCTCCCTAGTTACATTCGTTTGGCACGTTAACTTTTGATTATTAACAATCTATCAGCATAAATGTCTGCATTATATTCATTCCTTTTACTCTTCCTCTGTTAATTTCATACACAATATAAAAATCAGAGATTAAAGAACCACAAAGTACAGTGCTTTACTGCATACTACTGGGTAAGCTATATACTTTGTCATGTTTATCACTTAGCGGTGGCTGGCAGAGACTTAGGTCTAATGGGCAGCTTATTAGCCTGGGTGAGCAGGGCTGTATTCCTAGCGCTGCCACCGACCTGGCACATAAATTCAGGAATGACACTTTGCTTCCCTCTACCTCTGGGTGGATCCACAGCTTAGGAACTGATGTGGCTGATGTATCAAGGACATGGATATTCTGACAAACGCTATTATGGTAACTGTGCTACTACTCTCATTTTGCAGAGGGGGAACAAAGCTAACGAGCTCACATTCTTCTTTCCAGCAGCACTTGATGTCACTCTCAAAACTGATGGCAAAACTGAACAGTCAGACAGTGGGATTTCTTGACTCAGTGTATATGTGAGTCTGAAAGCTTACAGGGAGTTATAAAGAGATTAGACTTTTGCAAGAATATCAATAATACCTAGGGTTGTAATTATAAATTCAAAACAACCCTCAGCCCTAAAATGCTTTAGAAGGCATATAAACTCCTGTGCTTCAGGGAAAATTTCTAGAGCTTTTTGGATCTTTGAAGGCAGGAGAAAATTTCCCCCTCGAGCTCCTTAGAATATAATTGTCTTTTGTTTGGGTTGCTCGTGGTTTAAGCCCCATCTGTGACAGCTATGGACTATATAGACACTGCACTGATCCAATACATTAACTCCCATGTTTCTGTTCTGAAAATACTATCCATTTTTTATAAAACTTTCTGCTTTCCTCCTTCATCGTATTTACCGCATGAATGATCCAGCATACAAATTTAATCTCTCTTTTTTGAAAGACTGAAGACAGCATTCTAGCCAGATACTGATCTACTCAGGCTCTTTTATCTCTCTAATGGTCAATACTGACACGTACTTAAGGAGGCTGAGAAAACAATGACAAAATAAACACTAGCTAAAGAAAAATCATTTCTGCTGTCGACTTAGATAGCTCAGGATTTCTGCACATTACCGAGTCCGATATGACTAAAGTCTGTTATGATCTACCCAGATACGATGACTTTGGTTGGCTGTGTAGTTTATTGCAATTCTAAATGTCACTATTGATTCAGATAGTCACTGACATTTTTCTGCATGGACAGACAGTATTTTAAGCAGTGCTTTGTTGTTAGGGCTAACCTATTTGTGGGCAAGTTATTCACGAGATGACCACGTGCTTGATTTTCAACCACTATGTCAATTATATCCCAACATGTATCTTCCTCAAGAAGGACAACTCTTTCATTAGGAACCCTGGTTATGTTTTACCAGCGTTATTATGACACCAAGGTTTCAGTTTATGGGTGTTTTCGGGGTTTTTCCTTAACAATTTAATAATCACTTTTTGGGTGATTTTAAGGTGTTCCTCTGCATGTGGGCACAAGGACGTGATGAAAGATCTGAGAATGCATCAATGACAACCTTATCGAAGCCATGTTAGTAAAAAGAAAAAAGTTGAGATGTGCTTTGTGATGTGGATTAAAAATCAACTCTGGTTAGGCTTTATTCCTCCTATATAGTAAGATTCAGGTAGAGAATCGTGGTGTCCTTTTCAACAAGTTATCACTCTCTTTGTTCCTTATTTCACTTGTGCTCTATTTTTAAAAAGAAATTATGGGCATTTCACATGGTAATGTTGTGATCAAACAGCTTATGGAACCAAGTACTTTAGACTTTGATCACCTAAACTAGATGCATGTTTACATGGTTAAGTTGGGGGGTGAAGCTGAAGCTGACTGAAGTCAAGTCCAAGGACTTCACTTTACTAGCTGTACAGAAAGGTGTTTCTTTTTAAAACACTTATAGCAATCCTAAACTTTCATAAAGAAGTTATGCTGAACCATTTTTGATGACACAGTAAAAAGTGATTTATCATCCTGTATAGCTCTCTGTACAGCCAGTACATGAAGGCATCTGTCAGATTTGCTCTCAGGACAGAAATAGACTTCATGGTTTAGATGCCAAATTATATTTGACATTTAATTTACCATCTATGAAGCTGTAATATTTCACCTAAGCAGAAAAGGAAGAAAACAGCAGGAAATGCCATTTGCCAAAGAGAAATGCCAACACTCCTTGCTCTCAATAATCAGGTATCTAAAGTAATAGATTATCGACCATTACAAAGTACATCTAAACATGATGAATGCAATGGACTAGAGAGGATATTTTGTATAGAGAAGTGAAGGAATAATGGATATAACAAGAATGACTGTCATGATTCTTACCTCTTTTTCCTGCTTTGGCCGGGACGACATGCAGTATTAACAGCATTGCTAGACAAGTGCTGGTCCCAAGCGACATGAAGTTCAGAGCAAGACTTATTTCAAGCATCAGCAGACTTGGGACCAGTCCCAGACCATGAGCAGGGGAGCATTGTGTGTGGGATTCCTCATACAGTGGGGCAAGGAGCAAGTGGTTTCTCAAACTGTTCATACATCACTATTTTTCATGGTTGCTCTACCTGAATCTCTTGTGAAACTTTGGAAGACAAAGCTGGAGGTATTTCTGAGAACTTCAGGTACTGCGAAGAAAACATAAAAATATCCATTGTGAGTATTTATCAAATGGGTTCCATATTGCATTCTTTCCCATCCTTGATGGGTTGAGTTACTTTTTCTAAAAAAGTTTTTACTCAATCTTCTCAAGTTGTAACTCTAGAGATGAAGGAGGGGGTTGGACTAGATGATCTTTAAAGGTTCCTGCCAACTTTTTTCCTTTTCAACTTTTCTTGGAAAATTATGTAGAAATTTTAGCAGTTACCAAACTTGCCCAAGCACGAACTTAACACACACCTTTCCCATTTTCATTTTTTGGGAAAAAGAAATTCAGAAACTACAGAACTACTTTTTAGTTACCATGAAACGCACATAAACACAAAGGTAGCTCTGCCAGTGATCTCAGACACTTATTCATTATGTCCTTAGTGACAGTGATTTCCAGCAGTTGCATTTTTCTGTCTCCCAGATCTCTTCCCCTTCCAGGCACAGTGATGACACTCTCCACAGGACCATTCCTCCAGCTCCATTCAGAGTCAGGCAGGTAAGGATTCTCCTAGGGAACCCTATAATTATATTCAACAAAACATCTAGAAACATACCAGACAGGAAGGGAAGGGAGATGCTCTCATGTAGACAGACATTTCATTTCACTAATGTATGCTATTCACCATTCCTCAGCAAAGAACACCTGCAAACTTCTCTCAGGAAAAATCAGGAAATAAACGTGGACTATACTAATCCCTTGTTCCATACCTGTAGTTGCCAAAGTGATTTGGATATTCTGAGTTATCCAAGTGAAGATTTCATTAATGGAGGAGATAGAACTATTCTTACAGAGCATATTAAAATTAATTAGCCTTCAAGGGTAGAAAACTATAAGCAACAAGATTCAGAGGCAAGTAAATTAACAATGGAACTCATTAAAAAGAAGCTGTGCTTAGACTAGAAAGCCATGTTACTTTGAAGTAAATCAAAGGTTTTGAAATTACCATTTTTTTTAGCTGCAGAAATTGAGAAAGCATTGTCACTTGATCCTCCAGATGCTCATATAGATTCTGGAGTTCCAGAAGACTGCTTGGGAGAACTACCTTCAACTGACTTTCAAGCTTTACCTTATTTACAGGCAGAGCACCTACATCTGTAGTCATCACAAGCAATTTCAAAGGCCAGCCACAGCCTGCAGTCAGATTGCCTTTCAGCCAGAGAAGTTGTGAAACAGCTATTTCCAGATAAAAGATGCTCAGTTTGCATCAAGTTGCTGCTGTACACATACAGACCCTATAGGCTTTAATACTCCTCTACAAGGGGACATCATCATCCAAGCATAGCTTGTTTGCATTTTGTCAGTGGCTAGCAGATTTTTTTTTTTGCTTGTTTGCAGTTTAATAGTTTAAGTTGCAGAATGAGTCTCATTAAATTGGAGAGGGAGGAGGGCAGATTGTGGCAAAAGTTTGAAAATCCCTTCTGTAGATAACTGACAGAAACTTATGCCAACTGCAAGTACTGAAGCACTACTTCATATGCATTTGCACACTTAATTATTTTGCCACTTTTTAAAGCTAGACAAGTGATAGAAAATCAACTAAAGAAATTATAGCAAAGATCCAGTAAGTTAATGAAGTAAGGCCCTGGTCTTGTAACACAAATGCAGGCTTCACTTCATTAGAACAAGTGGTTTCACTGCCTTCATCTCAGGAGAGGGAAATTAGTTGACTGGGCAGAATACAGAGAAACTGTCCGAGTGGCCAGAAACGAGATCAGGCAAGCGAAAGCCCAGGCAGAACTAAA
>JAOXNO010000003.1:32238135-32271578 GCA_028565335.1 Limnodromus scolopaceus | reverse complement strand
GTGAGGCACTGGAACAGGTTGCCCAGGGAAGTCGTGGATGCCCCATCCCTGGAAGTGTTCAAGGCCAGGCTGGATGGTGCTTTGAGCAATCTGGTCTGGTGGGAGGTGTCCCTGCCCATGGCAGGGGGGTTGGAACTTGATGATCTTTAAGGTCCCTTCCAATTCAAACAATTCTATGATTCTATGAAAATAAGAATCTGCCAATGAATCATTGTAGCATCATCACCACCCAAACTTGCAAAAACATTGATCATATGGCATAAGGTATATTTTACCCAACTCTGTCCAGATACATTTTGGTGAACGGGCATCTTCCCTCCTAGCTATAAGTGGACTGAAAAATAAATAAATAAACCCCCCAAACAACCTTGATTCTCTGTTAGTAGCTCTAGTTCGAGAGCAAAAAACCCAGTCATTATATGGCTAATTTGATGTGCTTCACATACGTGCCCTTCTCAAGAAACCTTTGCTGTGAATCCTAAATTTTATTGTTGCATCAGATTAGACTCTGATGTCAGTGTAAGTGGTGCTGCAGATTCAAATAACACTATCTTAAAACAGTAAAATACAAGTTACTTTCATTTCATGCAAGCTATAAATCTTGCTTTATTTTTTTGTTATTAACCAATGAAATAATTGTCGCCCATTTGTGAAACAGTAATATAAGTGACTTATTGTACCTTAATCGGTACAATTTTGTTTTATCTGTCTCTCAATGGCTACCAACTTAGTCTATCTGTCTTGACATTTGCTTGTGCTGTCATCTGCAGATGTGAAATCGGTTGAGATGGTTTAATTTCAGGATACATAAGCTGAGGGCAATCATTATGGACATTCAGGTAGCTTGATGTCTAAGGCTTTGCCACGGAAGTTATTGAAGGCTCTAGGCCTGATCCAGTAAAACATGCTTGATATGAAACACACTATTAACGACAAATAGCTATTACATAGCAGCTTTTCTTGCTTATATCAAGCTATTCTACAAAGAAGAAAGCAACTTGACAAACAAAGATGCTGAGACGAAAATTACTTTGGAAAAGATAACCTACAACGCAGAATCAGTAGGAGGAACAAAACTCAGTTTCCTGATTCCCAGCCCAATTCTTTATTCCCCCCACATGACCTATAATTACTGGCTCCATTAGATGTTCCTTTCTCAGAGCTGGGCGGGCCAGTATATTTGTACCTCATCCAACATTAACATGCAATCACTTTTAAAATGGTGCCTCTTTAATTAGACTGTACTAGATTAATCAATCTGTAAATAATGTAAAGAAAACGGGTTTTGATATTTATAGTTATCATGAAGAATTTAGTAATGACAGTACAGTATATCACCAACACTAATTTCATTAGATGTAAATTGTACTAGTATGACATTGATATATTATAATTAAAACTAATGATCCATTGATTCTCATCCAGAAATCCAGTTAAGATGACAAACATTCTTCTATTACAGACCAATGAATAAATATTAAAAGCATACAAAAGTCTAGGAGGTAGATTCTGCATTCAGTTATGCCAAGATTCATATTGCCAGTAAAGTTATTTAAGTTAGGGCCACAGTATGAATAAAAGGAGGGCCTGTGATGCTTTGGAAGGACACTTTGGAAGCAGCATATCACCAGTTCCCATGAGAAATCAGCTGGAGGGTAGCTCCAGTTTCACTGTACAAGCTATCAGGAATTTCAAGCTATAAGGAGGAACCTCTGCTGTCCCAAGGCCAAGTTCACAAATCTCTGTGTAGAGTCACTATAGATTAGAACTGTTCAGATGTAAGGAGGAAGAAATGTTATTCCAGTAGCTTTTTAAATGCAATTTCAACATCAGCCATATCTGGACTCCTACATGATCGTATCAGCTCTTTCTGAGAAAAGAACTGCTGGTGGCTACCCAAGATCCAGCGCCAATAATCCCTAAATGCCTAACCACACTTTATCAGAGAAAATTAAAAGGAATAAAAGGAATTCCTCTGAAGGAATGGGTCTGAATCAACCTAAAAATGCCTTTTTATTCATTGTTTACCTTAGCAATCATTCAGGACAAAATACAATACAGATTATTCTTTCCTCTCAGATAAAAGGCCACTAGTCTCATGGGTGCTGTAGACACAATTACTCATATCTCTTGCTTTCATGCATTCTTTGCTTTTGTTACATGATTTTCCTACAATTAGACCTTAAAAGAATTGACTTTCACCATAAAAAGGTAAGACAATTCCTTCTGAATGTTTAATGAAAGGTAGTAAAAGCAGACTAGACATACTCTTTTACCTTGCAGTAAATCTCCTCTAAAAGTAAGGGAATTACCTAGATTTCATCAGCCTTGCCTGGTTCTACTGTTGACTTGCCAACTGCCAGTGAAACAATTAAATTTACCAACCTTTAAAAAGTTTAGAAAAACTTGTTTTGATTTGCAAATTTGCCATAGACCTGACGCATCCTGAACAACCGTCATGTATAACATTTGCTCGACCACAGGGTCAAAGTAGTGGAAACACACTTATTTACACACCTGAGAAAGATATGCAGTCTGTCCCTCATTCAGACACCACCTGGCTGACCAAGTCCCTTAGACTTTCTGTACAGCCAGCGGTAAAAAATTAACCAACTTCACAGAGCAATTCAGAGGAGCTAATTTAGGAGCCTACCTCTCCCATTAGTTACATAAGCTCTCCCTTAATGTGTAACTTACCCAAAGTTACACATCTTTGCACAGCACACGACCCTCTTTTCCCATCTGCTCCAATTCAGACACGTGGTGTGCCTCCTCTCTGTTACTCAAGAAAAGAACAGTTCCCCATTTCCCCCTCTCTTTGGCTGACCCAGCGACAACTACCCACGCATTTCAGAGTGTGTTCACCATTGCTTTGGCAACACAAATCCTGAGCGTGTGATAAGACGTGCCAGGGACAGCAGTAACCCATAAAGCCTGTATCTGAACACAGACAAAGGCAATTAGAGATGCGCAGGGCATTGCCCAAGAGGCGGAATACATATGTAACTTAATTAAGCCTTTTCCTGCAGGCCTAACTGATTCATTGGGCCAATAGATACTGTTTTTAGGAGAGCACATGTTTAATTTACAAATTAGTGGATTACAGTAATATGTGTAACAACATATTAAATGAAGTATTAATGTAATACAACCCAAACGACACATGATAAACTATATAAGCATATATACAAATTTGATTTAATGTTAGCTTCCTTTGCCCTCTGTCAGTCTGATTGCCTTTGCATAATCCATGTTTCTAATTATCCCCTGGTATGCCTTGCATATAAATAGCTAATTAGATAGTGTCCCTGTCAGCCATGAAGTATGTAATATCTGAAAAAAATACTCCTTTGGAAATTTAATTTAGGATAACAGATTGTGCTATCCAACTGAAGAATTAAAACTTTCAGTTTACTAAGATGTTTGCGCATTTAATATCAACCTCATACTATTAGATTAGTGCCCCCAAACACGTCCGGTAGTTTTATTCTTTGTGAAAAATCATTCTGTCAACAGCTTGTACAGTAATTACAGTAAGGTGCTGAAGATCTAAAAATCACATTGAAATGATGATTTTACATGTGCATCGTCTACCTGCTGAGTACATGCTAAATGGGAAATTCTCAGATGCAGTAGAAACTGGTGTAAGAAAATCATACAAAAGGGGCATATAGTGCTGTGTGCCTTTCCTGGTCAGAGCCAGATGTTTCAGGGAACGACATTGGTGTTCTGAGCCTGCCAGATGTGAGATACTCTTGAGCACCAGGTTACCTTGCATCAAATACCTTCTTCACATCCTGCCTTGTCACAGTTACTGGCCAGTTCAAACACCACCCAGACCACCTCCAATGCACACAGAATGCTTCTAAGATTGTCTTACCTATTTAAATAAATAAAATTTTGTTGACCATCCTCTTCCTCACTTAACCTGCATTCTTCTACAACTTTTTAAATTCCCCTCTTCCATTCCGCCCCCTCCCCAGCCTTTAGTGCCCTTCAACCCTTTTCAATTAATCAATGTAAAACAAGAATATTTTTCTGCAGTAAAAAAATCCAAAATATGTAGCTGTAAGTAAAATGCTGGCTCCAACGATTACTTTCTTGGCTCCAAGGAGCAGATATCAAGATGATGAAGGCTGGAAGGAGTGCAGGGAGGCTACAAGGAGCACACGCAGGGAGATGGTTGAAAGGAGGGGGTGATATGGCAAGGCAGATGCAATGGATACACAAATGTCTTTCTGTCCTCTCACAGTACAGCTAAGATTTCCAAAGCCATACATGAAATTCAAATAATATTCCTTATCCATTTTATGAGCAAGAAATGTTCTTCAGCTTTTTAAAAAAAATAAAAATCTCTCGTATAGAGGTGTTTTCATCTCAAGGGAGCAGAAGTGCATTTCAAGGGTTCAGAACATGGAATACTCTAAAAAACAAAAGTATTTAAGCCACAGCCATGTGTTTATCTCCCAGAGTTAAAAGGAAAGATCACACATTTTTCTGTAAATGAACTGCTATTCTTATATGGCAATTAAAAAAACGCCACTGGAATTCTTATTCATCTTGTTTTGTCTGGTACATAATATTAATGGGTATACTTTAAATCTAGGCCATCATGCTGAGAATAAGACCAAGGGGAACAAAAAGCAGTTGGAACATTGCGCGCTCTGGTTTGCAGACAGCACACCAGATTCATCCCCGCTGCAACTTCACTGCAGAAGCAGCTCAATATGTTCTGTTGTGTGTATTATATAGCCTATGTAAAGGGCAATGATGCACATTTCAGAGTAATTATGGTTAATAAAGTACTGGGATTGCAAAACAAGTTCTTATAAATAGCACAGAAATAAGCATTAAAAAGATGGAAATTAAAATCTTTTCCATTGAGGGTGGAGAAGAGGGGATTTTTAAAAGCAATTGTTTCATGAGTTCACACTCCTTTTTAAGAAGTGACCCATATGCACAAGGGACTGTAGGAACACATTACTCTGTGACACTGCTCCAAACTACGACTTTTGCCATCAGCACAACTGAAGGGGTGAGGGCTGCCTCCCTCAAGGAGGAATGAGACAATCCACAGGAAAGATCCTGCACAGGAAGATTGGCTGCAGAACAAGTAGTGTGCTGCGTATTTGCAGCCCCTGCTAACTCCAGAGACACACCTCTGTGTGCCCATAGCCAGGTCGCAAGGGTACACTGCACTAAGAGTCTGGGTGATCTGCCTTCTTAAATAATTTCTGAAAGCAAGATATACGTTCTTAGTGGCATCCGAACAGCTCTGTATTTTTCCTCTCTCCTGCAGAGGTGCAGTCGCTTGTATAGAAACTATCTTGACGACATCCTTGCATCACGGTAGTAGAAGTTATAGAATGAACTGGCAGGACATTAAGGAATTATTTAGCATAATTTCTATGGAATTTCTCAATTATTTAGAGCACAGCATGAAGGAACTCAGCATTTTGTTGTAACAGACATAATTTGTAACTGACAAAACATAGCTGTACTTGTAATATGGTAATGCTAGTAATGTTTTGGAGGCAGAACAATACCCTTAAGTCTCCTGGGTGTTACACACTAATTTATGCTCTTATTGCCAACATTTAAAACTATTTCTATCTGGTCAGAAGAAACACAGGATCTTTTTAGAGAGTAATTGTTTACACCTGAGCTATTAATTGTGAGTAACGGAATCTTCTGCAGTAGTATGAGCATGTAAGCATTTCCAAGTGTTCTTGATAAGAGGAGAAGTAACCCATAAGATAAAGACTTCCACTAACATTTGGAAAGGGGCAATGGATGGCAATGAGTGCAATCCATGCAGGACTCGTTCTAGAGATGATACTGCCCCTGGAGTTCCCTCTATACATGAAATCGAGCATCTGAATACAACATCTTTTTGGTGAAGCGCTTTAACTGGCAAACATAGTGACAGCTTTTCCCACTTGTCTGAAGTTTTTGCATATTACAGTCCTTTCCTCACGAGGGAATTTATGCTTTTAATATTATAATATGCCATAGCAACCTGCATTACTTTCAGTAAATATATTCCTGTGATTATTTTGTGTACCATCAGCAAGTTTAAATGAAAATGACAATGTCTAGAGATACTCTTAGCTGACAGCTGTATTTGTTCTGTATGTTTATGCACTGGCTGTCAAAACAGCTGTAAAATATGCATATGAGAATGCAGATTCCCTAGAAATTCAGAGAAATCAGATAGTCCAGTCTACCCTATTTTAGATACATTTTGCAATGCCCGTGTATCTCCATTGATGTTTTTATTACAGTCTAAAGTAAGGAGGGGTTTTAAAGCTCTGTAGGATGTCAGTAAAAGGATGTCTATCCAATTCACTTACCAATTTGTCTGTTATCAAGCGTTTATCAGGCTGTGACGACTCCAATAAATTGGAGGGAATTCTAGATGAGCCATGTGCCACTTCAGTATTAATACTCTTCTTTTTTTTTTTTTTGCTTTTAAAGTAGATCTAACAGTTTCTCCCCTCACTGAGGCAAAGTTACATAAACATGATTCACTGTTGTCTTTTGAATGTTGTTGCAAAAAAAAGGTCAAACTCATCCACAGGAAATCATGCAAGTTTTTCCCCGAATATCATTCTTTGCATGTGTGAACTGCAAATTGATATCCAGTTAAAAGCCACCATCTATGCTTTGCTTAACTTCTGCCTAAGCCCTGCCTTAAGCATCACCGTTTAAAATCAGTATCAGGTTTGAAGTGCAGAGCCCTGACTGCAGGACTGTGGTTTGGTGTATGACTTGCAACCATCCATACGCAGAGATGATTCTGACCCACACTGCGCAGTACCAATGACTCTATATATACTAAACAAACCCTGTTTACCCACACAGACCTACAGTTACCCCAAATTAGCCACAGAGTATGAGAGTCAAGCAACACTCTCACCCACTTAACAAAGTATCCATCACAAGTCTTCAGACTTCCTTCACTGGGTAAATTCACTGGATTGCATCAAAGATCTTCAGCAGTTAAGGGCAGTGTTTGATTTTTCTGCAAAGATGTTTTGAGACAGGCGCTAGCTTGAACAGCCTACACAATCAAATCTGCTCCTGTTAATTACGAATCTTGCCTCATCTGAATGAATAAGCATCTCTGCATCTGGTGCAAGTCATGCTGCTAACATTTTTGTCAGGTGCTTGTCTTCATTTAGCAATTAAACTAGCACAGCACTGAGAGGAGGCTTTTTAATTTGCACTGTGGCGAACTGCAAGATGTCTAGAAGCAGTGGCACAGAATAAGATTCCAAGATAGAAAAAGAAAAAAAGAATCAGGTTTTGGTATATAGGTCTTCAAAGAACGCTCAGAGCCAAGGAGGTTCCTGTCCCTGAGGAACTACAGCGGGAGCTGGACCCTCGATTGCTATTCTGTGTGCCAGTCCTGCTGGCTGAGCAACCAGGGCCATGGCTCAGGCACAGGCTGAGCAAATTCCTTTTCACAGAAGAAACTTAGGGTCTAAACACATTTCTGCTATACTTCTAGATGGTTTTCCACGTCCTTTCTTTCAGATAAATATATCTTGAAAACACTTTCTCATAAAGAATCTTATCTTACTTAACCTGATACATTCAAGAGAAATAGTATCTCCTTTTCTGCTCCTTGCTTCTGCACTTAGATCCTGTGGTGCAGCTCCAACACACACATTCTCTTAACCTATGGTAATCTGTTGCTTGCTTTTGGTCAAGACACACGGTCTTATGGTGCAGCCATGACAAACATTCAGCTATTATGAAGCACCTTAAACAAAAATGTATTAGCACTTTTGTTTGGCTGCTTGAGTAGTCCAACAGCTGCACACCATGATACCCATTTTCTGCAAATGAAGGTATATTCTATTTTAGGCTGATAAGAGAAGTAGAACACAGGAGGTTCTGAGTGGCAGATTCCCTGTTCTAATCACTTGTCTCAAGTTCCTTCACAGGATACTCTGGGCAATGCTTTTTTTGTGTGTGTGATTAAAGTCACTTGAGAATGATAGAAAAAGGTGTAAGACCTGGGAGAATCTAAATGCGAACCTGCTGTCAAGACACTTTACAACATTACCTGAGGCATGCTATAGTTACCCAGATATGCACCGCCTGTCATCTCATATGCGTAAATACTTTAATTCTTTATTGGTATCACAGTTCATGGTAACTTTTCTCATCATTCCTACATTTATATCTTTGCTCCAGGATAATTATCCGCTGCTCTAGTTCTTGCTGAGCTGCTTCACTGAGTTTCAGTCTGTCTTGATGACAGATAAATTATTTTTCTCCTCTGTACTATCTTTGATCTGCCCTCAGATGCAGCTGGTAAGAGATCTTGGGTCCTACTAATTCTGAACTAGACACACATTTTAGCTTGAAGAGTATTCCATGATTTCTGCTCTTCCCAAATTCTTTCTGGAGGCAGCTAAAGGGAAGTAATCCTGATGCTTCCAGGGTTTCACCCCCAGAGAGGAAGGAAGGGTTCTCCTCTGTGCATGCACTGCAGCTCCATAGCTGACTTTACAGGACAGAAGGAGCCTTATTCTTATTTTGGCTATGACTAAAAATAATTTTTTTTTTTTTAAACCTTTTTGTAAGAGACTGTTTAGCTGCACTCAGACCCTGCTTATTCTAATCTCCTCAGAAACCCATTGCTGCCATCAGAAGTTATCTGTTTCAGACAGGTAACCTTCCCTTAGCTCCACAATCTTCCCACTCAGTCTTACGTTCTTGGACAGCTTCACTGCCTCCAAATGCTGGGGACAGCTATGAGAGAGGAATGAGGAAGAGTGGAAGAGAAAGGTCTCACAAATTTGCCTTCTAAGCCAAAATAAAATTATAAAGACTAGTGTGGTATGTGACTTTAGGGCTAGATGTTCAAAAGAGTTAATTTCTAGTATAAGCACCTTAATGAAGTGGCCAGATGTTTCTCTGCAGGTACTGAGAGCTCAGTTATGAATGCTGAGCCCACCTAAATATGCTTTCCTGAAAGCCATTCCCCTTCAGTTCCCTTGAGTTTCTCAGATGTAATTAAACTGACATTTACAAAAAAATAAATCTGGCTGTGAGATTTGTAAGCACTGTGACAGTTTTACGAGAAAAAATAAGAAACACAGCAGCACCTTTTTGGAAATACATCATCCATCGCCAAATGCTGTATGGAGAGGAGAAACACCGGTGGTGCCACTGGTGCCTTCAAGTCCCAGTGACAGCACAGCAGTAGCAATCAGAATTAATCTGGAAAAACTTTCACCTTCCCCTTTAAAAGCTGAAGCCACTATGTCAAGTCTGGTTGCTGCAATGGGAGTTGAGTTTTAATGAGGTTGAAGTCTTTTCATATGTATCTTTTATTCTCTTTTCAAATGAATTAAGGCTGCATTGGGCTGCAGCACCAAAAGCTAATCTGTCCAGTTCCCTGTCGCACTCCTCAAGTGCATCAGAATAATATATTAAATGAGAGCGGTGACCTGGGAGATTACAAGGAAGATTAATATCTATGCTACAACACTTAAATAGGTACATATATATACACACATGAAGGATTAATACGAAATATATGTATGGTTCAAAAATCTCAGGAAAAGCAGTGGCAATTGGCCTGCAGGATAAACAGAATGTTCTGTTTGAAAGAAAAAAAAAGCCAATACACTACAAATTCCATTTTTCAAAGATTTCTGGGTTGAGTCCATCCACATTATCAAAATTCATAGGAAATATCACATCACATACCAAGGAAGAACAGGAACACAGAAGCCATGCGTTTGTTGCACAAACGCACATCTCATCTGTGCCCAGTCACAACTAGCAATGTCCCAGTTAAGGAGAGCTGATGCTTTATTGCTACCTAAGGCCATATAAAAATACATGTATGTATTTTAATGCAAGGCTTGAGAGAACATGTTTCCATGTGGCTAAGCCCGGATTTTGGTTTAACCGAGTCTGGATTTCTCACCCTAAAGGGAATTCAGCCCTCGGTGCAATGACAGGACAAGGCCTTTGCAACGCTTACGCTTTCAACACTGAGCTTAAATGAGGTTTGTGCTTTGAACCAGCCTTCCCTTGACCTTCCCAGGGCTATACGTCAGCTCTTTTGAAGGCCTTCAGGGAGGACCAAGCCCAAGAAGTAGCAGTAAAGCAATAAATACCAATCCCTCAAGTACAAATTTAAGGACAACCCGGCTCCTCTCTGGTTGGCTTACACGAGTTCTAGCAGAAGTGGTCCAAAGTGGTTTTGATGGTGTACCATGAATGTAAACTTTGTCCATCATAGTCAGGGACTGAATTGAGGGAAGCTCCAGAAAACTGAAGTTCTCTGTACACTGAAGCTGCAAAGCCATGTGATGTGGCTGGGGACTGTAACAGACTCACTCTTGGTAAATTTAATTAAATTAAAATCTATACTGCAGATTTTCAAGGATTTTTCTTTTTGTCCCCAAAATATACGTGTTTGCTCATGTGAAGCAAAACTAAACAAAAATTTGACATTATCATAGCAATAGAAAAAAAAGAGCCTGGGATGACTAAGTAATTAATGCGGGACTTTTGATTAAAGTCAATTTGCCTTCAACATCATGACTTACAGTGTGCCCTAGGCCTGCATTAATAACCAACTAGCACATGGTTTCCCTGGCTGTTTAATTATTTATAATCTTTACTGCTTATTAAAACAAAGCAACCTTAATGAGATTAATAAAATTATTTTCTTACTTAACTTTAACTTGTTAAAAGTAAAGCAAACAATGGAGTTTCACTCCTCTCCTTGACAAACTGGAAGCAAACCTTCAGCTCTCCTCTGGCCTGCCTGGCTGGAATTTTTCACTATATAATCAAGTGCTGGAGGAATGTTTTTGGGGCAGGTGGGTGCAGTTTGCCCCTTGCCTTTTGGGGGACTGGGGTCAATTGCTGTCTCTGCTACTACTCAACTGCTAATCCTCAACTAAGAACTTAAACAACAGATCCTGATAATAATATCACAAATTTCACATCCAGCCTCGAAGCGGGAACAGAGAGCAGGAGAACCCCACTGGCAAGGGGGTCCAGCACAAGCACTACGAGCAGGAGGTCAGGTTTGTGTTCACTGGGACACACCAGGAACATCCTCTGCACGCTCCTTCTCTCCCCTAAGCATCCTGCAGCCACACGCCCAATCCACACACTTTGTGCACAACTAAAAGAGCGCAGCCCAGGATGGATTTTTGAATTGCAAATGTGTTTTACAACTCTGGTAAAACTTGGCCAGAGCAGGGCACTGGCTAAAGCAGCTCAGATGTAAAGGATAATCTGGATGTCATTACATAGTATTATTTCAGGAAGTTGACCATCAAAGGAAAAGTGCCACTTGCAATTAGGGTAAAATGTTCCCACGCACCTCACAGTTTATTAGTGGTATGAAATTCTCTCTTCTAAACTCTGCACTGAACAAAATAAGTGCAGGTCTTCCTCTACAAAATTATCCTCACCACTACAGAAAACATACCTCTAATCAAAAGTGACTTTTATTTAGATTCCACCTCTACAATCCTTAAAATGTCATACTTCTCAGATGTCGGCAAGGGAACACTTTCACATACTGTTATCTAGGAAATGTAATTCTCTCCCCACCTCCTGAAGTTATTGAATAAATTGTTTATTTTGAAATATGACATTATATGATATTTTTGACATACTTCTCTAATTTAAAGACATATTGTAAAATAACATTTTCAAGATCAGAGAAAAGCCTATGATACATTTAGAAAGATCTGTTTATAGTTACTGGGTTGAAATTCAGAAATACCTAAATTAAAACTACAGAAAAATAAAAATATCTTAGTGCAATTAGTGTTGGGTTTTTTTTCCCTTCTATATCTTCCTAATTTGTTAAATTTTCTTTGTGAAATGACTTTGCTATTTCTATGAAGGATATTGCTTCCTGCAAAAAGCATTTACTAAGAACTTTATTAATTGCAGGAAGACTGCATTCATAAAAAATAAAAATCTACTTGTGCAATAAGTATCTCATGCAATATATGTACATTGGCTCAAGTGAATTTGGATAGCTGGAACCAGCTGTTCAGAATACTGATAGAGTTAAAGAATTTAATATTCTCCAATCACCTTTCTTTGAAATATTTGATTAACCTAGGAAGACACAAATAAATTCAATCAGACAAAGCCTGCAGAACCTATTCACCATAAGGCTAGCCTTTGCACCATTAATAAGACTAATTGCTATCGATCAATTTGTTTCACTAGCAGTGGAGATGAAAAACCTGGAGCAAAGTAAGGGCTTGCCTTTCAGGGTAGTTCATTGGTACATGCTGATACTTTAAATCACCCAGCAGCTTCAACAGAATGATTCACTTTAACAAAAAAATGTGCAAAAGAAATCTTGTGGCTATTTGGCCTTAAACATTCACAATTGGGAAAAGTGCCTTTGCAGGCAAAAGCAGGATTTGAAGCCTAATTCAAAGAGGCACTTTGATTTCACTGGTCCAGGTTGAAGATATTAAATATAGTCCCCCAACTGTTTCTGAGGATCTGCAATTGTAGTCCACGCTCAGATGGCAAAGGCTGCTGCTTCAAGCACCAAGACCTGGAAATGCAAAAGGACTTCAGTCCGTCCTCCTACACCATTCCCTGCCACGTTACCCACAGCCGGTGGGCCTGGCTCAAACCAGCCCTGCCCCTGCTGCTGCCCTGAGCAGTTGCATCCCGCCAGACCTCCTGTACTTTGTCCCTTCTTTTGGACTTGTCAGGAATTTTCTTGTTATAACAAATGTTATCTTTCTTAATCATTCCCAGTTTCATTAGAGTTGATATTGTAACAATACTATCCAGTGGCAAACGAACTCACACATGCATGGAATAGATGGGGCACCTAAAGCAGATTTATCTCTCCCCCTGATATTATAACACTAACAAGTTTAGTACTCAAGAGTTGCAGGCTTCCTAGTGGCATCTTTATGAGGCCCAGCTGACTCGCCACCAAAATTTATACCTGCTCAAGCATGTTCCCTGAACCACAATCATAGACACAATAAATTTAAAGGCTCTTTTATACGACAGTAGACACTTTTCGACGCTTCTTTTACATGGCACAAGGGGGAAAGTACTCCTCTCATTTGGCAAAACTCTGCAGGGCTCAATCTTGGTATTTGCACATATTTTGCAGCTTGGAAAACAAAAATATTAAGAAGAAGAAAAACATGCTCAATTCATTGACTTAATTATCTCTTAGCCAGAAGCACAGCCATGTATTTTGATCACTTCAGCAGTGGCCTGCCCTCCATCCACACTGTCAGCAGTGCTAAGCTGATGGCTTTGAAGTGTGAGCCTGACCACCACAAGAGCAGCGGCAATGGGGAGGGACTGCAAAAAGGCTTTGAAAGGTGGCAAATTCACCGGATACTAAGACCTCAATTTCTTCTATTCATTCAAAACCCAGCAGTGAAGCTTATATGCAATACTGTCAATACTGAACGGTGTCGTACTGTAAAGTCCAAATGGCTCCAACAAATTTCCAAGCAAGGGTGAATGTAGTCTGCTGCATATATTTTCACCTTGATCTTTAAAGTACTGACCTCCAATTGAGCAAATAACCTGTGAGATCTGAAGAACTCCGTAAAACCTGTGCTGCTAATATAGTTTTCACCTGAGACACCTTCAGAAGAGGCATATATCATATTATTGCTAAAGTTTAAGTTGGAAGAAGGCTTTAGCTGTAAACATAGCTGTTCAAAAGATAAATATTTAAACACAGACTTCATGTCAGAGTCTATAAAATATAATATTCACCACTTGGTTGTAAGCCAACGGGAAATTTTAACAGAGGATAGACTACTTCTTTTCACAGTTATTTAAAGCAAATTAACAATGACAGTAATGTAATTTCCTTGGCACGACTCTTTTTCATTTCTTTTCAGCTGCCTCCTGCTAGAATCTTTAGAGAAGTTTAAACTGATTTCAAGAAATCCTTTGAAAAAAATGCATTTTGCTATTATATATCTTTCAGGTGTTCACAGAAGTGCAGAAGAGAGAACATTTGCATTTCCACTTAAATGCTCTGTTTATACAGAGCTGTAGATGGGAAATGACAACATACATTTTCCAGGACCATAAATATTAACTTTCACTAAACTGAAAAGTTTAAGTTTTGGACTGTAGCCTGTTTGGGTAACTTGTGCAGGAAGACTCCTACATAAGATTTTTGTAATAAGATAAGCTGCTGAAGAACTGATCTGATACAAGGTCTAATTAAAGGGTGCTGCAAGTTCTCAACTAGGGGTCTTTGTATTTTGAAATAGACTACTTAAACACATTTTTAGGGAATTACTTCATATTGCTGTAATTGTTATAATTGTAAATTGTTATAATATTGCTGTTATAATATTCACCATATTAAAATCAGCCTTCACGACAAGAAGGAACTACTGATTTCAACGGAACCCTTTCCAAAGTTCCACTGATTTACAACAGTAGCAATTCTATGCCGTAAGTTCTTCTGAACATACGTGTCATTGCCTAAAAAATATTGTTTCATATGTGCATAACTATTAAAATCTCAAGAACTGAGGATTCCTGTCCACTAAAGCCAACAAGGTTACTTTCTTTAGAGTCAGTTGGGTTGGGAGGTCTCTCTTGTCTTCTAAAGCCTGATAAAAATACCTCTGAATTCAACTCTTATCTTTGCCTTCACTTTAGTAGTCCTTGGCAGATATACCTAGGGAATACCTGATTCAGAGCTATAAATCATATATGTCACAGCTGAAGTTGAGCTACAGTTTTCAGAGTCCACTGTACTTTAAATTGAGATTTATGCTGTTAGGAAAAGACCTCAAAAGAATTCAGACTTCTGGCACTCTCTCCTCCAGCTCCTGCTTTCTGCCACTGCAGATCCCAGTCAACAGCCAGTCCATTCCCACGGTTCCACCCAATGTCACTCGCCTCCTCCATTGAACTGTCTTTTCCAGCAACATCACCTGAGTTATTTGCTGTACAGCACCAGCTGTTTAAGAATGAGGGGCTCTGGTAGAACTCATGATATTTTTTACCTGCCTCTGTCAAGACATTTCTGCTACAAACCTTTGGTTCTTTGGGGAGCCTTACAGTCCCACGGTGCCCGACAGCATCCCTAATTCCCCAAACTCTGTTCGTAGCATTCCTAATTAATACAGGTCACATCATGTGTGTTAGAGTAAGATGCAATGAAATTAAATCTCTTGACAACAAGCTGACTTTTAGGGCTGTCTGCCAAGAAGCCTAATTACTGTAACCAATCATTTGCAGAAATTACAGAAAACCAGCTCGCTGGTAGTAACTGCGCTAGTCCATTGAGGAAGGTGGAGTGAACTCGAAGCAAGAGAGTTTAGGTGAAGCCATTAAATAGACAGAATGGAAACAATATGGATAGGTTTTGTAATATTTTTGCCCTAAATAATCAAATTTATTACTACATTCTCAGTGGGCTTTCTTTTTTACTAACATATCTTCATTTTTCATGCTAGGGTTATACTTGACATAGCAACATTAAGATGAAATTTTTTGATCTCTTACTTTTGAGAAGAGTTTTGGGAAAACTATCTTGTAAAAATATAGCAAACTGCTGGCATAGGTATTCACGTGAGTCAGCCCCAGAGATACACGGCAAAAATCAAAGGAGTTGATCGGAGCTACTTCTTCATTTCTTACGCTACCAGGTTACCTAGTATCAGACAAAATTTGCTTCAAGAGAAGTGGACCCCATTCCAATAATTCAGCTTATTTTGGTTAGGGTTTTTTTGTTTTGTCTTTAAATGTCTCCTTCAGGCAACAGCTGAAAGTGGTGATAAGGAGCCAATATTACTTTTCAAAAATCGCATCCAGGGCTGGTTCCCTCTCTTGGGAGGTCCTGCCAATGCTTGGACTTAATAGCCAACAGCTCTCCCTTTACAAGTTTTCTGTTCCAGTTAAAAAGGTTTGTAACTCACTGAAACAACATGGAGCAGAGATAGCAGATCATGGTATTTCTGGATACATCTGCCTAAAGGTAAGCTGCTCTCACAGGTATTTTTATCCCATATTTTGTTATTGAGACATGGTACCACGATGATACAAATGCCGCTATTTTAAAGGCTTTTCTCTCCACTCTGAATCATTGTATAAATAGTTTTCTGTAAGACCCCTCCTAAAATAACACAATTAATATAGTAATTATCAAAAAGTACATCGAGCATTCAGTAATTAATAGTTCCAAATGCCCATATTTTCCTCTATGCAAATAAGCACCTATGTCAACAAAGTGTTAGCAGAGGATACTCCATTAAAGAAAGACATTAGGGGAGTTTCAGCTTTGCTTTTCCCTCTTCTCTCAGCAGTCTTCATTAATATAATAAAACTCTCATTATAAAATCATTAGTGTAAATGCAAATAAAGTTTTACATTGTTAATGTCCCCACCAGGTCCTTAATCACTTGAAAAGTCATGCTGCATTAAGTATAACATTGATTACACATGATAAAAGGGAATGATGTAAAAGATGTTCCATTACCTTACACTGAACTATTAAGGGAACAGGATGGTCTTTGTGTTCCAAACTATTTTTCTGTATTGTTCGTATGTTGGAATCTGAAAGCCATTAACTGAAGTCTAGAGTTGTTGCCTAATTTTTCAGTTATCTAAGGAGCCCTGCACCTTCAGGACGTCTCAACTGCTCTTTGCATGTTGCCCCCAACCCAGCTCAATCCTCCCCCTTACCCTGCCCCTGCACTGATTAACTAGTGGGAAACGATGAAACCTCCATTCAGGAAATTAGGTTCAACAACGCAGCATAAAGCTATTGAATGCATTTCCATCATAGCATTTTTCCTGCAACCACTCTTCATTTTCACATCTATCTAGGAATCATGGGTGTGATATTTCAAGTAGTCACCATGAGACAGCAAGACAAGACTACACTAACCAACCACCAAATTATATGAAACAGGAACTACACAATACAGACAAATATCTCTGATTTATGGCAATAGAGAGACAATGTTGCACACATATTTTGAGCTTTGAGTCCTATATATTGCCACTGAGAAAACAGGGGTGCTTACACTTTGAGCTATTATGCTGTATTACTTGTAGAAAGAATTGCTATATATGCTGTGGATGCGTGAACGTGATATGACCAAAGTATAGCAGAACATCTTGATCTGGAATCTCTTTTTCCTTGGTTTCTAGCTACCCAAAGTTATTTTTGTGCTTCCAGAAGAAAGTCATTAGGACTGTTCTAATTAATTAGTCCATGAAGGAAGGGGGCTGATTGCACTAATAATCATAAACAGATCAGATAGAGATTTAAAGCATGAAGCCAGGTATAAGGGGATAAATGAAAATAGCTTTTCCAGATTTGAGGAGTGCACTGTAATGAAAAAAGGTGGTAAGTCCTGGTCTTAAAATGTTCTTATAATATTTTTTTTTTTTATAATCTAGAAATCGAAGGAACAAAAAAAAAAATAAATAATAATAGTAATCGGGACACAGAGTCTGAGTAAATCGGCACCAAAAATGGAAACCAAGATTCCCGACTTCTGACATTCACCATCTTATAAACCCAGTGATTAAGAGCCTATCTCAAATTAACACAGGTCCAGTCACAGGATGGCAACCTACAGCGACAGCTCCTCTGTTAATAATTCAAGTGACAAGTGGACCTAAACCTGCTGATAGTTTATGTGACTAAGACTTACATGTTACTTGATGGCAGCTCAGAGTTAAACAAGAAAATCAATGCCTCTAGGAAATTGCTTATAAATAATTTTTAAAAAGGAAACACTATTAAAGTTGCAAGTCAAGTATCTGAATTCTAGGAAATGCCAAAATTAAGGTTGTCTGTGCAAATTTAATTCAGCCTCCCAGAGACCTTCTTCCATCCATGCCCCGTATGCATGATGATACACACTTTAATTACAGAGAGCAACATCCAAATGAGTTCTGCCAAGAGACACGCCAGTCTTCTGAAGTGAGATCAAGGAAATGATCTCCTTTTCATCTCAACGTATTGTGTGATGCAGTCATTGTTAGCATATTGTAGCTGCTATTTCCAAAGGGGCTTCCCAGATTTACAGCTTAGAGAACCACTGAATACCTGAGGCTTTCAAGTTAGTTACGGCACGACAGTGAATGCTCTCAACATCTGGTAAGTGTAATGGAGGGGGAAAAAGAAAAAAAGAGTGAAAAACCCAAGGGAAAAAAAAAAGAAAAACCTCCAACTAAAATGATCAGAGACTGCAGTGAGATAAATTTCACCTTTCAACTGCAATATTTCCTAACTGAGACCCTTCCCTTCTGCTCAGATCAGTAACCTCCCCAAGCTTTACTAAGATAGTAAGTAGTACAATGGCTGCACGCAGCAATATACCTACCTTATATACAAAATACCATATTAGAGGTTAACAGGCTTAGTCTGGTGATCAGAGAGATAGCTCAGGAAACAGAGAATCATCTGTATCTTTCCGGACTCCATGCTTGCCTTGCACAGGTTATTTAGGGTTTATCTGTATCATACAAAACAGCACTTAAGAGACATCTGAGCTGGCTGGAAATGAGCTAGCACCAGAAGGGAAGGCAATATAGCAGCATCAGCTTTACCCAAACTCATTAGTTTGGGTGTATTGCCATGCTAATGGAGCTATACTACATCTGGGACTTATGAAATACGGAAGGCAGCTCATTCAGAGCCAGCTCCGGTATCTTTACACCACAGTGGATCATGTAGTTAAACATATGTTAAAAGTGCAGCTACAACTCTCAGTGTAAGCCAATTCAGTTCCTAAGCTCCTGCTTCATGGGGTAGCCCTTGCCTCTTGCCCTCCTCTGCCCACGTGCTCCTCACCCCATCCTGTCTCAGCACTAGTGGACGTGTAGCTGCCCAGTGAGCTTGGCCAAGCTGCTGATCCCACAGAAAACTGAGCTTCCCAGTGGAGGCCAGGGCAAGGTTTTGCCACAGCAGCACTCTCGGAAGAGTTGGAGCTGGCTGTTAATTGCAATTTGGAATTTGCAAAAAGGGGACAAAGGCAATGTACTATCCCCAAGAGAAGTAGCAGGCAGTAGGGACTGAGACATAGTAATCTACCAATGGAAGGGAGAAAAAAAGAAAAAAACCAAAACAAAACCCCCACAAAACAAAAGGAAGAAACACACATCAAGGAAGAGAAGGAAGAACATTCAATGGTTTAAACAGCCTTCCTGTACCTCCACCTTGAGCATCAAAGGGGAGTGTTTAGTGTATCATCTGTTCAATCTGCTGTACATGTAGCTTTAGGGATGAACTAGATTTGTTGCTGTGAAGGTGGCTGGGAAATCTCAAAAATAGAAGTGAGAGATGATTAAGCAGAAACATTAAATTAAGCAGAGACATTGCCTACTGGGTAGAGTGATTGCAGGAGGGTTACCTGTACATCCTGAGAACAAGTGCCACTTAATTGTTGAAAGATTAATACTTAAACTTCATCCCCAGGTGGCATTTCCTAAGGCCATGGTTAATACTTATGCATTTTTTTCATCCCTTCCTTTGAGGAGTGACACAGATTCAGTTCAAGGCTGAAGTTCAGAGTGAACTAAGGCTCAAAAGATCTCAGAGCAACCAGGGCAGCTGGGAAGTCAGAACTGTGGAAATCACAGACAAAGGGTGAAGAGAAGGGGTTTGTTATTTTCGTGCCTTTCAGTTTTAAATTCTCCTTGGACATAAAGAAAGCTTGGCATTACCCTGTGTTTCACCAATCACTTTTGGAAATTTTTCACCTTGAGCTTCAGATTTCTCCAAGAATTCATGAAAACTAGATTCTGCACAGTGCAACATTCCTACCTCCTGGAGTTAGATCCTATTTAAATCAAGCTTGTCCAGGCAGTCTAGTTTGCACCAATTATGCTGGCAAGTCACAGGCCTTGTCGCAAAATAAAAAGCTCACTGTTTTTTCAATAAAACAGTTAGAAGTGAAGTGGAATTAGCACATACGATCCTGGCTTCCTATTAATTCTCACTGCCTCATACTTTTTCTTTCAAGGTTGTCTGCATAGGAATAAAGGATATATTTACATTGCCAACCTTGTTAAACAACTTAATACTCAGCTAATATTCAAGGAAAGGTCCAGAAGGAGAATAACAGAGCAGCAGGGCCCACGTTGGCAATTTCTGAGACTTATTTTCAAGTTTCAGCAAAAAACCTGCAAGCAACCAAGAAAAATTTCAACCTGTAATGAAAGTGAGTATTCCTCTTAACACAGTTATATGGGTGTTTTTGCAGCACTCACATTGGTGAATGCACATACTCACTTGAGGCTTGATTACTTGAGTGAGAACAGTAAAAGGACAAGACCCAATTCAATTCAGCAGCCTGTCCAGCACCCTGGTGCTATAATATTGCTTGGGTAATAAGAAGTGTTACATGAGGAACTGGATTTGTACGGTTCATTCTTATTGACCAGTGCGACTCCCTCAGGAAGTTCCCAAATCAAAGGGGAAGGGTAGGTGCTTGCATGTGATCCTGAGTTTGTCCAAATGATTTTTTTTGAGCGAAGAGAAGCTACTAGATACCTCTCAACAGCAAAGGTATACCCAAGTTCAAGCAGGATTTGTTTTTCAGATGTCCTACTGCCGCTCTGGTGAGGTTGGCACACGAATAGAGCAAGTCCATACTAAATGAAGCAGAAGTTGTCTATCCCTAAAGAACTGAACGGTTCAGTCTTGTCAGCATGAAATCAACTGCAGATAACATCACCAACAGGAATACACACGTTCCCTGCTCATACTGCGATTTCTGTTTGAAGAGCATAAGAAAGTCTACAAGGACACTTCACTACTCTCCACACCAGCTGACAGCCGCTGTACCCCGTGGGGAAATGTGCACCCAGCACCCTTTTGTACCACAGAACTCTGGAAAGGATCGTTATTTCTGGGGGCACAATCTTCTTTTTGCATGATATAGCTCTACGCTACCAATCTCTTCTAGCCTGAGCCTGTAAATCCCTCACTATATATTTAACAAACTGAGCAGAGTGCGATATTGCTTGCAGGGAAAGCGCTTCCCAGCCAGAATTACCAAACAGCTGCTTGCGGAGGTCCCATCAGCCTCATCCTTAACGCTCAGAACCAGCATTGGAGGAAGGCACACGAGATGCCAGACTCACAATTTAACGTGATGGAAATGACAACAGAGGTGATTCTGACCCATATTCCTCATTACATCAATTGCACCTGAATGTTTAATTGTCATCTGCTGTTTTCATTAGCACTGTTGTGCCAGGAAGAGGCCACTGCAATGGAAAGTGTGACAGATCCTGTGTATCCCAGCGGAAAACACTTTTTCCTTGTCACGCTGCACCCAGGCAGCGGAGAAGCAGAAGCCGTTTGAGGGCTATGCCTGAGTTGCCAGGAGGAGAACAGGCAACATCACCTCCTCAGACACTTATGGGGGATTTGGTGGTTATTGCACTGTGCACCTCAACCCCAGAGCAAAGCAGCTGTCCTACAGCTCACAGAGCACCCTTTTGTGGCCTCAGCAGTAGCCCGTGTTCAGTAGCTAATGGAGCCACATTAGGGCAGCACCTGGGCCTATGCAATTAGGATTTAGTAACAGGAATCACCATGAAACCTATTGCCTTTTTACAGCACATTTGCACATCCTCCCTGTTCCCCACTTAAATCAAGCAGCTGCTGAAGCAAGTCACACATTGGCAGTGTCCTTACCTCCAGTATGTTGCTGGACCTCAGCACTTAACAAGAGAGGCTGGTTTTGGAATGAGTCTCAAATGGTGTCAGCTCATTATTTCAGAGAAAACCTGCTTCAGAGAGGAAGGTAGGCTGATCCTTTTACCATCCCAAGTTCCTTTTAGAAATGACTCACAGAAAAAGTTATATACATTATTAACCTGATCTCAACACAGATTAGCATCTAGTGTGAGCTCTCGTGGAGCCATACATCAAATGAGTTATATCACATAATCCAACTAAGCCATATATGCAAAAGATCAAATATTAGAACATATTAAATATACATGCACTGCTTTCAAATATACAACAGAAACATTGACCTGATTCATCAGTGCTGCCTCAGGCTCCTACATGAAGCTGTTCTAAAGCCTTGAAAAGATACCCTCTTCGTAGAGACAAGGAATAGAGGTATCTCATGCAGGGTGTCCATGGACTGCATTTATTTCACATACCTAATGAAGATTTATTAAAATCAGAAAAGACTTAAGGGTGTATAAAAATATAAAGGAGTGTGGCAAAGCTGTTCGAGTACTTATATATGCTCCTTCCTAGAGTGCCTTGAAAAAAATAAAATAAAACCAGCCTATAAAGTAGCAGAGTCCCTCAGCAATTTTTTTTTTTAAGTTACAGTTTAAAAAATTTAACTATTTGGGTATAGAAAGGGAGACCAGGCTCATTCTTCAGTGATTTACGTTGGCAATATCCTATCTGCTCAACACACACTCCTCCGCAGAGCTGATCAAACCCTGCTATACCATGTCCTGATCTCCCTCTGAACAGCTGCTGACAGGTGACTGGTAGAAATGCAAAGGGCACATTAAACATTTAAGTTATCTACCGCTGTATCTAATATTAAGGTTCTTTGTATTCTGTGCTTGACAGGAAAATCATACTCTTATGAAAGAATAATGTGCAGAAGTTTGTATGGCAGAAGTTCCAACTGACATGGTTGAGTGCATCCCAATGAATTTCAGTTTTGCAGCCCCAAACAAGTGACTCAAAGCCTGATCCATTTATAGTCACCCGTATCTGAAGATATGGAGCGTTCTGTGACTATGTCCTAGTCCAGTACATTTTTCTAATGCACAAGAGGATTCATTTTCTGTGAAGAAACCCTAAAAGATGGCCTGCTGACGCCAAGGCTTGTAAACTATAGGGTATGTATAATTAAAATTACACTGTTACTGCGAATGAGCTTAAGTCCTCTGCTTAGGGCTTACACCCCAAAGCAATTCTCTTCTTACCAAATTATTGAGAAAGTTGTACTTTGCCAAGAGCAAGATGGGGCAGGGAAGAGTGGGCTGTGTGGAGATCCACAATTCTCTGGCTCAGTTTTTGCTGGCTGGCATTTAAATACCAGAAAAATAGCATTAATATTTTTGTGGGCTATTATATGCCCCTACAATTTAAATGTGATTAAGCTTCTAAAGTTAAATTCCGCAGCCTTCAAATCTTAATGTGCGTGGAAACTTTTACTGCAGAAAGGCCAGAAAAACCATCATCCGTGGTTCTTAAGTCCTAATCAAAAGTAAAAGATCTCAGCTTTCAAGCCTGAAAAACACAGTTTGAAAATGAAATGATGTTTTCCTTTTTCTGTGGTTGCCAGGAACTGCTGCCTTTGAAAAATGAGACAAAGTGTCCATGATTCACTGGAAACTTGCCCAGTCTTAAACAAGACCTTAGGTGCCATGCATTTTAAGATACACATCCTCAATAAAGGTTTTACTCTTCAGGCTTGGTCCGATTCCATCTTCTGCTTGTTTTACCCACTGGAAAGCCGGTCATTTGCCTGCAAACCACTAATCTCATCCTCTGGCCACAACCATTCACAGAGAACACCCAAACTCAATTCCAATTTGTTTTGACTCAAGGCAAGACTCAGAATTCAGGCCAGTTCCTGGTATGCAGCCACATTTGTGGCATTAGCAATCCGATCATTTGACATGCATAAAAATGATTTCTTGTCAAAATTCAAAATTGTGGCCCAGATGGATACAGAAGACAATAATAATAAAGCTAATAATAAAACATGATGTTTCGCAATATTTTTCAGATTATTTCAGGGACAGAAGGACTCAGCCTTATACCAAGGCTCAACCAGCTCAGAGCCAAAGCCAGTGGCTTTAGGAGAACATCTAAGACATTCCATAGTACGCAGACTTAGGGATCAGCTGTGAGGTGAGGTGTTTTCCCCTTAAACTGAGAGAAGATGCTGTACTATGGCAACAAGATTGTGATTTTTATATACATATATGTTTAAAATCCTTTCTGGATTCTCAAATTCCTTTTCTCAGCTGATTTGTTAGAAATGCATTTTCCCCAGCAGGTGAGCGTTTCAAGGAAACTTCACTTCAGGACATAAATAAGAGCATTTGGATAAGATTAAAATGTTTCAATTTGTTCTCTTCTGAGCAAATAACTCCTCTTTTATTTCAAATAGCTCTGTTTAGACATTTTTTCTATGGTACAGGTATACTGCTGATGTTAAATATTGCAATGGACCTAAAATGATTTCATTTCGTTTTACAGGTTATTAGAGCTTCTTTGCTTTCATTCCCATTTGGAATAGTACTTTAAAAAAACAAACAAACAAACAAAAACAAACCACAAAAAACCCCACCACAATACCCCAAGGAAACAGAGATGCTGAGCCCCTTCCTACATTACCACTAGTGTCCTGAGTAAGAGGGGAGGCCCAGCAGCACTCCAAGCAGCTGCAAATTCCCCACAAAACTACTGCCGTTACCTTGAATCGTTCCTTGCTGAATATTTCTGTTTCTCTCAAAAGGGTATTTCATGTTTGCTCTGACCTCCTATAACATAAGGATAACCTGAGGGGGAAAAAAAATGCACAGAGGACAAAAATAGTGGGGGGAAAAAAAAAAATTCAGATGTGAGCCTCACAAGAGTCCTCTGAACTGAGTGTTAGAGCACAGAGCCCGCTTTAAATATTTCACTTGCGGGCAGCACAAACACAGAAGTGTTTCAAATTATTTCTTCAGAGATGATGTATCAGAACCAGACAACAATGACTTTAAAAGGAACAGTTTATCTCTACAAAGTATTAAACTTTTGAAACATTTTTCCCTCTACAGAAAATCCTTTTAAATAACAATGCACTGAGTCACTGGATTAAACCCTGGGACCCCGTTCTGCCGCCGCAGCTTATGAGCAGCTTTTATTCTAGGGGAGTTATTCATATGCTATAACAGGGGAAAGGGCAATCCACAGCAGCAAGACTCTCTCATGCCTTCAATGGAAGTTATTTCCTGAGCAAAAATTGTGTGATATAGGGTCACTAAAATGTGAAGAGCTGGGATGGGGCAAGAAGAAAGGAGAAAGAACCTGAGCATGAACAGAAAAGAGAGGAAATGATGTTACTGACTCAGAAAGTGTCCCTGCCCTATATTCTACAAAAATGCTTTTGACAGGCACTCGTGCAAATAAAATCTGATTGCTTGAACATACAGAGAAAGTAAACAGGAATGACAAGTTGCCAGGGTCACCAAAGCAGCACCAGTGGAGATTCAAGCAAATAGTTAAGATTAATATGTCAGGTTTTGTTGTTGATTTGTTTTGTGTGTGTTTGTTTTGAGGTTGGTTTTTTTTTCCCCCCTTTCCTCCATGATTTGGTCATCTCTATCAAAAAACCCAACGGCCAAATTAAGGCTGTGAACAAGTCAGTACGCCAAGAGGGAAGGAAAGGTTGCCTGGATGAGGAGGGTAGTCAAGCCTTGGTGGATGAGCTGGGAGTGGAGGTCTCAGGATCCACGCTGGCCTCGCACAGAGAAGCGCGTGCTGCATTTCTGAGAGGCAACAAGCCCCGTCTGTTGGCATCCTCCTCTCCCCCACACCCCAAAAGGTGCATTTGCTTTCGGCTTAACCCACCCGGGAGCATCAGCTCGGTCCTCCACATCACCAAGTCCAGATGTAAAGGAAAAAGGAGTCTTGACCATTTATTAGTTCAACTATTGTTTAGTGCTTTTACCTACTCGCTGCAGGGTACTGGATCTTTTGGGTTTTTAAAACTATTGCTTAAACATAATAATAAAAAAATGTAGCCTTGAGGGCTTAATTTAAGAGCTGGTCTTTTCTAATATCCTTGTGGATTAAAAAAAAAATAATAATACCAAGTAATACCATGTATACTCTGCTACTCGCAGTCAGGATATCTAATTCTTTCTGAAGGTGAGATGCATCACTCCCAACCCAACATACAGCTAAGAAAACCAAGGAAGAAATCAGATTTTTCAGGCTGAATTCTTTTCTTTCAAAACAATATGTGGAATATCCCAGGAAATGAAACTGCTTCCTCTCTTTTTACCACTCCTGTGCATTCCTCATAAATAGTTATTAAGTTAAATGCCCTTATTTCAATACAGCGAATGAAACTAAAGCAACTTTCATAAGAAGAATTAATTTCAATCTCATGTCTCCCCCTTTGTCCCCAATCCAGGGCAGAATATTGCATATTTCAAAAAATATTTTTATTTTCAGAAACATTTCCAGGGGAACAAGCAGAGTAAACAGCTAGCAGAACCAAGTATAAAACTGAAGATTTTAAATTTTTTGCTCCCCACCCAACGGAGTCCAAGCCCCAAACATCTGTTTTACCTGGCATTACAAACTCCAATGTATAAAATCCTGTTTCAGATCTTATCGATGAAGGCCATACAAATGAAGTTACATATACTTTTGTTTATAGCAATTTACAATAGAAATATTTGCACAGAATCAGTACTGAACCTCATTTATTTTACTTCTCCTCATTTTGGAGCACAAAATGAAATTAGCAGAACTCCACCTTCCAACATAAAATTGTGTTGATGTCTGAAAAGCAGCCTGATTTGTAAATATCTATTATGCACCACTTGTGCATAAGCAAGGGTGCAATTATTCAAATCCATTCTGTATGCTCGTTGATTGCCAGACATCTTTACTGCAGTAGCAGAAGCTGCCCTAGCTCCAGGGAGCCTGGGCTAAGGTTTGAGCCCAGCCGTGTCCCCCCCAGCCCCTTCCCTCCTGCATCGCTATAGGGTTTTGCCTCAACGGACTCCTGATATGACCAGGTCCAAAGAAATTGCTGCAATTGCTCATCTCTGAAACTGGAATGAGATGCTGTTTTTGAAAACCAGAATGAAAGGATTAAAAGGGAAATTGCTTTTCAAGGTAATTCAAAGCACAAAGCATTGAGCTTGGTTAATGGTTTCACTCCACTATTATGGGAAATATGGGTTTCTGGTTAAAGATGGATGGACCAATCTGGCTGACTGCCTAGCTTCACTATTTGCCTGCTGCTGAATGTACTTCAAGCTACTTTTCAAACCTCATGATGACAGGATAGCCCTTACTATCAATGGGACAATTTCCATGAAAAATCAACAGAAAAGTCCTGCAAGAGGCAGGCTGTGCTCACAGGAGCTGCTTGTAAATGAAACAGCACAGACCCAAGTTTGAATTCCAGTTTTGTTTATGTCCAGCAGTTGTGCAAGTTTTAAGTCAGCTAGAAATCTAATTCATTTCACTGCAACCTGCTCTTTGGCCAGTTGTATCCCAGTTTGAAGGGAGCTTATACTAGTTTAGGCTGCTCCTGTCAATTACCTCTGAAAAACCACACCGACAGCCAGGAAGAGATTTACAGAGGGGTGTAAAAGGGAAGGTGGAAAGGAGGATTTGATGTGCGAGTAATGCTTAGAAGGACACAGCTAAAGCACGGTTTGGGTCATATGCGGGGAAGCGGCATCATCTCTCACCAGTATGGGCGCTCCTGTGGGTGGCTCAGGAGTTAACAACTATCAAGTCTGTATCATCTACCTCTGCACGTCTCCTCAGCTGCAGAGTTGAGGCAGAGGACACTAAGGTCAGAATTTAGCATTTAGCCTTTAATGTAGTTGGGCATTTCTTCAAAACGAGAAGTATCATCTGTTTAATATATGAAGCACTAACAAAATCTGATCTTATGCAGTCATTAAAAATAAAAGTATTGCAACTGGCAGGCTGAAATAAAGGCATTACATTAATTATTCATGCTAGTCTTTACAATGCCAGGTAAGTTGCTAATTATACCAGCCATGTACCAAAAGTGACTGTTAAAATAGCAAATTTTCATTTAAGTACAAGAGTTTTTTTTCCATGATGCTTAACTTTTCTGAGTTACTCCACACCAGAAAATGAAACAGGCTAATTGACTTCACTTTTGCGTATAACCAAATCTTCAGTCTTTCCCACTGTCTAATTCATATGCACCTGCTTAAGCTGCAGTGCTTGGGTGTTGCATAACACAGCTCTTTCATTTGGTAGAGGAAGGGCAACAAGAGTTCTAGGGCAAATAACGATGTTGGAAGTGCCAAGACATTGGTATTCAATTTTGCAAATGCTAATTTTTTAAACTTGGTGGTTTTAGCCAAAATTGACCAAAATAGTTTGCCCTTAAAGAGCAAACTATTTTTAGTTAATTAAATACTGTAAGCTGCTGGACACACTAATAAACTTTTATGCTGGAGCCCGGCTAGGAAATTTAGAAAGCAGGAATGCCACAAGACTTACTCAAAGAAAGTTTGTTTGAAGTATGTACATCTCATTTAGCAAATAATATTTCCATCAGTAAAATCCTTGTGTGTGAAAATTTGAGGGAAGCTCAGATTTATTTTATTTTAGCACCACATCTTTAAAAACAAATCATAATGCTGGCAGACAATGCAGACATTCTAGTTCAGCATTTTTTAAGTTTTGAGTTATGCAAAGAGAGACAGTATCTTTTATTAGAAGAGACATTAAAATACAGCAATTAACAATTAACTGCTTGATTTGCAAGTTTGATGCTTTCATTTGAAAATGGGCCTAGTTAACTAAAGTACTGTTCCATCGCAATGACATATTTTGAACATAAATACATGGTCATCGCACATCAACAGTTCACACTGTGAACCACAAATTAATTCTAGCAGCACCATCGATGCTTGAATTCTCATTTTTCACTGTCACATGTGTGGCTTTAGTGTCAGGGGCGATGCATCTAAGCCTTTCCCTCCCCCCCACTTTCCATTCGAATAGCGTGCTATCATACTGTGACATAATCAACAACCTTGAAAAATACCGAGGCATGGATTTGAATATAAGTTTATGTATCAAAGATATATATACCTTCTGATCCAATTTAAAGCTCAGATCAAGCAGTACTATGAAATGCTCCACACAGCTTTAGTTGGTGAGGAACCGCATTATTGCGTAAGCTAACTTCTTGGTTTTAAAGTTTTTATAGTGCTGCTGGGGTATTTGTACCCACAGCTAAACCCCAGAGTTACAAAAGTCCGTGCAGTACTTCAATCTCAGGCCCTTTAAGAACCAATGTGACACATCACCCTCCTCCAGGCTCTTTGAGCAGTGGGGAATTTTACCTTGGCCAGGTCCAGCTTAGGATCCTGTTTGCACGTAACTGAAGAAGCTGCTCTGGCAGTGTCACAGCTGACTGAAATGAACCTATGAGCAGTGTTCACTCACTCCGAAGGACAGGGTTTGCCCCAGCTAAGTGGTATTTTGAGTAGGAGAAGAGTTTCCAAAACGTGCTGTTGATGAAAGTGTAGATAACAAAAACTGAACCTTCCCTAAGTAATATAATTAAGTACTAGTAGGCTTAATTCAGTTCCCTGGAAGCTGTCCCAATTAAGTAGGTTTTCCAATTAAGGATATCCCGATTACCTACTGAGGTGTCTATAGCATTCAAGTGACATTAAAAATAAAACAGAAGAGAGACAAGAAGCATGCTTACTAGGCTTGCCCCCTTTAGAAACATGGTATGGTTCGGTCATTAATGAAAATTAAAGTAGGTACATGTTTTTTTCCAGATTGATCTGTGTTGGTAATTGCAGAGCAAAGAGGAATAACGATAACCACGAGGTAAAACCTGGCTTTCACTTCTGAGTGTAATTCCACATGAACTAATGAGAACTGGACCTGGTGTAACAGAGCAAAATTGCATCTTCAAGAACAAAAAAGGCTTGAAAAGACAGGATGTTTAATTTCAAGAGAGTTGACATTTTCAGCTCATTTTTATCACAGATGCTCTGTCAAGATCTGCTTGCTTTAAAAACGTGGAGCAATTAAAATCCAACTAACGCTGGGCAAACTGCCTTGCAAAACTAAGCTAAAATCTGGCTTTACCAAACGTAAGTTAACCCACATCGCTTCACTTCCCGGCTTCCAGCCTACGTGCTGATGCCCTGGTTAGACACAGAAAGCTTCGGCTCACACAGTTCTGGTCTATATTTAACACCACTTGGTGTGACCTTTTTCTGTAGAAGATGTGGGTTGAAGCTTCCTGATATCAAAACACTCGTTTTGAAGAATTTTATTTAGGGTTTGTTACACAGCTGTGCTGCTGCCTTTCTAAATGCAAGTGTAGTATAGCTCTATATTCGAGAAGGATATTTGTTCTCAGTTTGGGCTGCAATTGGGCTGCGCGTCCAAGATACACTCTTTTGGCACGTGCTCCACAGGACTTAAGACAGGAAAAAAAATGGACAAAAATTAAGTGTCAACCTTTCAGTAATATTATGACAACTGAAACCTGCAAAGAATTTTAAAAATGTTCCTATGTGTTTAGTCTTTATAAAACATAAGAACACAACCTGTAAGTTTCTGCTGACACAACCCATTGATCTTCACTTCTTCTGAAATACAGAAGGTATTTTTTGTATAGGTATGTATAAGATCAGTTCTTATTTTTGCATTTCTACTCCCTAAGCACAAAAACTGAGGCCAAGGCATTATCCTTTAGATCTTGTTTGGTAGTGCAAATCAGCAACATCGCAAGACAAAAGGGAAAAGGCTTGCTCGTGGTTTTAAGAAAAGCTGCCAAGAAGTATGAATCTACATTACAACCATGGGAAACAGGGTGGGCACAGATCAAATACCTGTATTAGGAAGGCTTTTGATGTGCCTTTTGCACAGCAGGCAGTCCACACAGATAGCAGATAATATCCTCATGGCCAGACCGAGACACAAAAGTTAGCATTTTGATACTTTCAGTACAATGCCCCAAAAGAGCACATAACCATCAAGGCAGCTAAAGCACCACTGACTTCCAAAAACTGCCGACTCAAATCCCAGCTGTAATAACTACAAAAGGTACAGCATCTGTCAGCTCTGTCCTCAAGGAATGGGCAGAAAAGAGTTAAAAAAAATAGGAAGAAGTCACAGAAAGTTATCAAGTGTCTTTAACAGGTTTTCTCTCAACTGACACCAAGCAAACAGTAAAGACAAATATAAAAACTCCAATTATGTTAGGAAGAAATCAAATCAGCCAACACAGAAAATGCTTACAGGCGTCTGAAAGACAAAAGACTCCAGCAGTACAGATTGGTCAGCTGTGCCATAAAGTGATCTAATGTCACTTCAGAGCTGCGTATGACTCTGATCTCGTCCCACTATTTGACCTGGCACTTAGCATTAGTGCCAACAGACAGCACAAACCAGGAGACAGGAGCATCTCAGGTCTACTATCTGATAGATAACAGACTTGTACAGCAGGGCACACAACTAGGAGAAGACTATTTAAAAATCAATTGTTGCAGACAATAGTGCTACGGAACAGAAATCACATACCTAAGTGACTTAGTACCCACTGAAAAAGAGAATCAATCATGGGCACTACACCTCACCACCTACTCACTTGGCAATACACACCAAAGCAGCAAGAACGCCAAAGCAAATAGTTTCCGAGAGACTATTCTGTATCGCACACTGGTCACGGTGCAGCCGGTCCCTTCAGAGGCACCATGATCATTTCCACTGGTTGTTCCACTGTGGTTTATTTTTCTGGCCAAGCAGTAATGAGCTCTAATCCCCTGTTTCCAGTTCAAAAGCAGAAAAAAAAAAAATAGTATTCTTGCCAGCCTTAAAATGTCACTCGTTTCAGTTACTAATCTGAAGGTGCATAATTTACCCCTCTTCTGAGGATGGTGTGGCCTGCAGACTGTGTTTGCCTTTCGGCACGCTTTCTGACCACCGCCAAGGGCTGGTTTTGGATTAGCTGATTTGCTTTTTTACCGTGTTTTGGTTTGTGTTGGGTTTTTTGTGACTTGTTTGTTTGGTTTTTATATCAAAGGTAAAAAAGAAGCTAAGCAGAAAGACATATCGCAGAAATCCTCTCCCTATAGTTTATCTTTCAAGTGCAGACAGAGATGCACAAAACAATTTAACAACCAAGGGAAAACACCTACTGCAGCCATAGCTTTACAATGGATTGATTTAATTTTTTGAATTAATGACTACTGAATCTCATTTTCCTGTAAGCACAAAAACAAAATCCCAAAGCTTACACATTTTCTCTCTGTTTACATGTGAGTGTCTGTCCATGACTTAAGGACAACAAAAACCTAAGTTGAAGCAATTCTACAGAAGCCAGCGAGAAAGGACATTTGTTCTTGCAGGAACAGATTCAAACACTGAAAATATCTTAAAAGTGGCAGTGAATAATATATCTTTGCCTGTCTAAACAAAAATATTGCTAGAGAACCACTTGCTTTGTGGCAGCCAGACCACAGAATAAAAGTACCAAGTTAAATTCCAAGAACTGGACAGGAACATAAGAACAGCTTATTTTACATGGAAGGGACAACAGTGACTTCATGCACTGCAACTTCTACCTTCACATAGATTTGAATAAAGAGAAGATGCAGAAGAGAAGGTCAAGGCATCTCTGAAGAAAGGAACTGAACAGAGCTGTGGTTTCCCCTGCAGGAAACACCAAGAAAGAGGCAGATGACAGGTCCTTGTTTTCCAACATAGCCCTACCATAGTAAACACAGGATATTCTTATCCACAGTCTTAGTCACAGGTAAGTCCTAAGTCACTTTGGACAGTCCTTCTCCTGTGCTCAGGTTGAGTTTCTCATCCCTAAATATTTTCCTGGTGCTTTGGAAAGAAGCTTTTCCTGTAGAAAAGACAGTTTTTCAAGTAGACAAGTCATCTCTCCCATCCTCAGTCCCAAGCAAGTTCCATGTCCTCTCAAAATTCCACAGAACTCAGCTTTTCTAATCTGCACTCATCATAAATTTAATTAGCATAGGGTGACATAGAGCTTTTAATGCTTGTGCTTTTTCTTTTTAAAAATGCACAAGACAGGGAAAAGAAAGACAAACCTGCAGCCCAACCCCCTTATGAATGACTATGTTTGTTTGGGACCGATTTTCCTAGTTGTCAGAAAAAAGGCTGCTGCTCTGGAGCACTGAGAGATTATATCTTGCTGGGGTAGAGCTATTAAGGAATAACAGCCCCAGGCATCTGAGGGGGTTCTCTCCTGGTGCTCTCGCCCCTTGCCAATCTGGGCCACTTGGCACTCAGAATAAAGGCGTGATGTTTAAGAACACATTATGTCGTTTATATTTCATTTTACTCTTTCAGAAGCTTAACGATTTGCAAAGTCACGATTCATTTGATTCTTGTTTGTTTCCTGGGTGAAGTAGTATATATTAATCATCGGCAGGCTACAGGCAAAGATTTCCTTCCCTGTCTGTGGTTGCTTAACCGGGGTCGAAGCCGCTGATGCTAGCTAGAGCAGGGAGATTCACGGATTAGACAGAGTTGGAAGGGACCTCTAGAGATCATCCAGTCCAACTCCCCTGCTAAAGCAGGGCTGCCCAGAGCACATCACTCAGGACTGCATCCAGGCGGGGCTTGAAAATCTCCAGAGAAGGGGACTCCACGACCTCTCTGGGCAGCCTGTTCC
>JAOXNO010000003.1:32223776-32238035 GCA_028565335.1 Limnodromus scolopaceus | reverse complement strand
TCCCTCCTGATAGGAGACTGTTAGGGATATATTGTTACTGGTTTGTGTCTGAACTCTGTGTCCATGAGGTACGTGCAACTTCTCTTAAGTCAGTGAGAGTTTTATGCTCATTCCTGAAGGCTGGTGGATTTCGGTTTTTTTGTGTGAAGGGAAGTTTTAGCTATTACTTGGAGAACAGTGTAGTTAAATGTGTGCACTGGTACCTGCTGAATGAGTCTTTTCTCCCTGTGGCATATTTTGGTACTTAAGGTTAGCAGAAAATAGATATTGAAGTTAAGAATCATATTCAAACCTGGTCTTCTGTGATGCTGTTGTGATGAAGCTTTTTGCAGTGGGGTAACTTCCATGCAAAGCAGCAAAATCATCTTGTGGCTATATGTAAATTGCGTTGCAGTGCTATCTGTCTGCATATGTATAGTTTCCAGATAAATTAACCTTGGTTATATATTCCAAAACAGCAAAGCTGGAATCAGTGAGATGTTTGAAGGACACCAGGGACCAATCACAGGTATCAACTGCCACGCAGCAGTTGGACCTGTAGACTTCTCACATCTTTTTGTCACCTCTTCTTTTGACTGGACAGTAAAGCTTTGGACAACTAAGGTAACTTTAATTTAACTGAACTATAGTTCAGTGGTTTTCTTCATAATCCTTGACACAAGGTGGTGCTATAATGTAAGCTACTTAGGAAACTCCAGTAAACTGGAGCCAAATGGTTTGAAGCTCTCAAGGTTCCGAGTGGCAGTCCTGCAGAGACAGCTGATGAACAGAATTGTAATTGACAACATAAAGCTTTGCTTTCAAATTGTGCAGTATTTGTATACTTCATATCCGTTCTGTTCATCCTTTTGCTCTTTGTACTCAACAACAATTACAATGTAATCAAATGTAAATCATGCTGTAAAATCAGTTACTTCTTATTATGCATAAGGCAATTGTTTTACTACAGTTTTGTGGAGGGACTAATGGACAGCACCAGAACTGCTGTCAGTTAAGCTCCATGAGGCTCACAACTGAAATATCTATCATTCCCACTGCCAGAATTACCTCTTTCTCTGTTAGTTTGCCCTGAAGAATGCAAAGCAGAGTTAGAATCTCCAAGTAATACTCTGAAGTGCTGTCACTGAATTATCATTGGCTTGATTTACAAGATTCTAATGCATTGCACTTAAAATCTTGTAGAGTATTGGCTTGCTACTGACTGTTTTATAGCAGCAGCCAGAAGAAAGCCTGCATGCTTTGGAAAGCAAACCTTTAATAATAGAATTAATTTTTGGCTGCTTTTTGCAGAGGCATTTTTTTAAGATGTGAATCCCCCCTTAGTTATTGCTGATAATGCTGTTGAGAAGTTCTGTATTTTGCCTTACCTGTTAGAATTTTGAAGTGCAGAGTTTGGGTGTTGCATTGTTATGTTTGCTTTTTTCAGAATAACAAACCTCTCTACTCCTTTGAAGACAACTCAGATTATGTTTATGATGTGATGTGGTCTCCAACTCACCCCGCCTTGTTTGCCTGTGTGGATGGGATGGGCAGGCTTGACCTATGGAATCTCAACAATGACACTGAGGTGAGGCAGTCGGGTTAACAGTCAAATGGTGCTGGAAAAGTGTTTGTACACTTTGAAAAAAATCTTAAGAGTTTACCATAGCGTTTTGGCTTGGGTTCTTAAATATTCTGTAGTTCCAGTACTTTCTGCGTAATAGATATCATTCTTTGATTACAAGGCTGGAACTCAAATGAGTCCTCATAATGAATAATGGTGATAATTAAATTGTTTTACCTGTATCAAGAGTGCAGAATGTCTGTTAGTGTAACACTGATCCATGTTGTGAGAGTGATTATAGATCCCCCCCCCAATATGGCTTTGGCAGCCTGTAGCTTAACAGTATGAACAAACCTGTTACCCACACACCACTGTTGTTCCTATTGCCATAGTAATACTGCAGTGAAGCTGTAATTTGTCTCTAAATTTAGAGAATTGAATGTTTGGGTTTTCTGGTCTGAGCTGTAAACTTAATTACAGTATAAACCTTTTCAAGACTAAAACTTGTTGGAGGTAGGTGAGAGCAAAAACCTGATAAGTATTCAGTACTTAAATTTCACCTTCTCAAAATCACATACAGAAGAGTGAGCAGTCAGTAGGAACATATGCCAGCCTATGGCTTCAAATTGGAATTACCTGGTTCTAGCCTTTGGACAGGATTTGCCCTGCCCATGCAGCTGATCTCATCCCTGCCCTCTGTCATAACCTTTCTTGAGATCCCAGGGCAGCTCCTTGGTGTCTGATTGAATGCATGTCTCTGCCTCCTGGCTCACGACAAGAGTGCAGATGTGCTTCTTGACAGAGAGGATGTTGGCGCTTTGGCCAAGGGACAGGAGATGTGTTGCTTTGATCATGTCACTGGTGACAGCTTAAGGCCACTAAGAGTCTTTGCGATCTACGTACTCTGCCTCAGTTGAAATGTTGGGCACTTCTTTTGATACGGCGCTGAGGGAAGTAGGTGTGTTCTGTAATCTCCAGCTTTTGGAATGCTCCTGCATTTAAAGCAATATGTTTTAAATGGATACAGGTGCCAACCGCAAGCATTACTGTGGAGGGCAATCCTGCTCTGAACCGCGTGAGATGGACACATTCTGGGAGAGAGATTGCTGTGGGTGATTCAGAGGGACAAATAGTTATATATGACGTGGGAGAGGTACGTATACCATGTATTCCACAAAGTGCATTACAACACAGTCAAGTTTTTTTTGACTCTTACTCTTTTTTTAGCAATTTGCTTTTAACTTTTTTCCCCTGTGATTAGAGGAATAAGGTTTAATTTTTTTTTCAAATTGATGTTTCCTTTTTGTGTCTATCTCAGGTATGCTAGCATACTTTTTATCGTGCAATCTGGCAGCCAATCAAAAAGTAAAAACATTATTGTAAGGCTGCTGAAATAAGATGAAGGAATCAGTGCTTTTGTTTGTAGAGACTTTATCTTCTTTGTAACTATTCACAGATTTGACAGAGTTGGAAGGGACCTCTAGAGATCATCTAGTCCAACTCCCCTGCTAAGCAGGATTGCCTACAGCACATTAGTCAGGACTGCATCCAGGCAGGTCTTGAAAATCTCCAGAGAAGGGGACTCCACGACCTCTCTCGGCAGCCTGTTCCAGTGCTGTCACCCTCACTGTAAAGGTTTTCCTCATATTTGAGAGGAACTTGCTGTGTTCCAGCTTATGCCTGTTGCCTCTCGTCCTATCGCTGGAAACTACTGAAAAGAGTCCGGCTCCATCATCCTTCAACCCACCCTTTAGGAACTTCTAAACATAGATAAGGTCTCCCCTCAGTCTTCTCTTCTCGAGGCTAAAGAGCCCCAGCTCTCTCAGCCTTTCCTTGTAAGGGAGGTGCTCTAATCCCTTAATCATTTTGGTTGCCCTACGCTGGACTCTCTCCAGTGGTTCCCTGTTTCTCTTGAACTGGGGAGCCCAGAACTGGACGCAGTATTCCAGTTGTGGCCTCACCGGTGCAGAGTAGAGGGGGAGGATGACCTCCCTCGACCCGCTGGCTGCACTTCTCCCTATGCAGCCCAGGATTCCATTGGCCCTCTTGGCAACAAGGCACATTGCTGGCTCATGGAGCCTGCCATTGACCAGGACCCCCAGATCCTTTTCCTCAGTAGTACTTCCCAGAAGATCCACCCCTAACCTATATTGGTGCCTGGGGTTCTTCCTCCCCAAGTGCAGGACCTTACATTTGCCCTTGTCAAACCTCATTAGGTTCTTCTCTGCCCAGCCCTCCAGACTGTCCAGGTCACGCTGGATGGCGACACAGCCCTCTGGAGTGTCAGCCAGCTCTCCCAGTTTGGTATTGTCAGCGAACTTGCTGAGGATACACTCTGTCCCCTCGTCCAGGTCATTGATGAATATGCTGAACAGGACTGGGCTGCGTATTGACCCCTGAGGGACACCGCTGGTTATAGGGCTCCAACTTGACCCCGCTCCATTAATGCCAACCCTCTGAGTTCTGTCACACAGCCAGGACTCAATCCACCTCACTGGCCCCTCGTCTAGCTCAAGCAGTGGCTTCTTCCACAGGAAAGGCACAGGACTGAACTGGTGCGTAACAGTCCTTGGGAGACCGTGGTGAACACCACCTCGAGGGAACGAAAACAAAAGATGAAGTAAAACACTGAACAGTGATCAGGGCATGGAGCCAGACAGCCTTTGAACTTGAGCTTGTGGCTGTGATGGAGTTTGAATTGGGACTAATGCACTAGCCTGGGTGTGACTGGTGTATATAAAATGGCAATAAAAGAAACCCACTCACCCTAATCTTAAATGTGTTATTAGGCTTCACATTACTATCATGTAAAACTTGCTGAGATCTTTATCTGGAGTATGCTGTGTACAGTGAGTTCCGATTACTAATAATATCATTAAAAAATAATTAGCTGGAATATAAATGCTTTTTGTTGGCAGACTGCTTGAGTTGTCTGCGGCATCTCCCAGTCACTTAATCTGAATCTTACAAAACTATCTTTCCAGTAAATCTGTGTGTGTTAATTAGAGAGACTGAAAGTTGTTTCATTCTGGAGGTAGAATAGCAAAGTATGACCCTTACTGAATGCTCTGAACTACTTCATCCTGAAGGACCTTGCCTCTGGTTTTTGACACTTGAGGTAAAACTACAGAAAAATAAAATGTGCAAACACTAATGGCTAATTAGGGTACCTTCATTGCATCTCTGCCAATCCTGATACATATTTGCAGACCTACAACGGTGAATAAAGAACAGTACATATCGGGGTGGAGGGGAAGCACGCTAACAGAAGTTGGAGAAATCCATGGTAATGACTGCATGAACCAGTCAGAAGGCAGATGGGAAAGAAGGAGAACCATCTGCAGTTGCAGTTGTGTTTTGCACATCATCCAGGAGCAGGTCACAGACCTCTCAGCCTGGCTTCCTACCGGGATTGCTCACCAATTGGTGCCTGGGGCTTTGGTTCTCCTCTTTAGCCAGACATTAAAAGGGGCACCGTTTTGACCTGACTGACAAGCTACCCATCATCCCTGACAACATGCTTTTAAGTTCTATAAGATCAGACTTGGAAAAACTTAAGTTTTCTAATTTGTAGAAAAATGATATGAACATATTTAAAAGTATTTAAATATTTAGGTATATGAAGATGCACTGTTAATTCCAGTTTAGCAGCAGTGCAGCAACCAGTGCAGATGCTTGAATATGAATTAAAAAAATAAAGTCACAAACTTTCCTATTTTTATTTTAAACGCTCACTTAAAGCTTACTGTTCCAGACAGTTATTTTTAAAATTATGCTGTGACTGACAGCCTTAGTATGAAGAGAAGTTACTTTAGGGGAAAAAGAAGAAGAAAATGAAAGGATGGGTGCTTGGGCAGGGTGTCACTTGGAACAAATCCTGAGTTTCTGTAAGAAATTATTAGGAGGTTGGATACAGTACAAAAGGCAGGAACAATCATGGTTGACCAATTAATTCATTTGCTAAAATATTAGACAGGGCAAACAGAAAACAGTGCAGAGAAACAAAGAAGGATAACTGGTTTTAAAATTCAATTAAAAATGAAGAGATCAGCATTCATCCAGCTCAGGAAAAGACCACTACTTTCTGTGTTAAGGGAAAAAAGTCTCACTTGTTGCTTCAAACTGGACATCATTTTACAAGTTGCTTATTTAGTTGCTTTCTTAGCTATTAACAGAGGCAGGGCAGGTAGGTGGTAAATAAAAAAAAAAGTCATGACACTCATTCAAAAGAGAATTCATGGCATTAAAATAATTGTAAAGTCAAAGAGTTACCTAGTTTCCACAAAACACAACTAAGCAGCATCCAAATTTAGATTATACTGAATAATAGAAGTTGGTAAATTTAGAGCGCTGTTAGGAGAAGACATATAGGAGAAGATATTGAGCAGTGAGTAAATTAACTCTAACACCATCTTTTTCCCCAGACTACATCTTTCAGAAACATTGAGTTTCCACAACAAATCTCAGTGGGGAGGAGAAGACAGAAGGGGGCACCAAGGGATAGAAGATGTCACAAGAATTACAGCTGCTCTTTGCTCAACTGTGAGAAGCTCTAAAAACCTTCTATGGCTCAGCTCAACTGTTTTCAAATCATGTGAAGTTGATTTGATTTGCATGAAAGTTCAAATAGATTCAGCCACCTCAAACCCCAAAATTCTAAATCTGCATTAATAATGTATGCTGCACAAACCCCACCAGCTGCCAAGAAACACCTGAAAAGCGTTTGCTTCAGTCAGGTGGGTGTATAATCTACCTGCTGGAACAATGAAAGGAATACAGCTTGTGACCTGCCAGTTGTTACAAGTCCTTCCCAGTGAAAGGAGAGAAATAATCTAAAGCTAGGGATTTAGCTGTCCTTTCTGATGCCATATTTAGCTGTTGTTATGAGGGCACAGTAGTGCATTATTATCCTCCTGTATGTGAATGTTATTTAGCATTGCTATTGCTCTAACAATATGCCCCATCCTTTATAAACACCTATAACAAAGGATGTTCATTGATTACTAAGAGGACTACACAAGTGATGATTTGTAGGTATACAAACTACCATGGTATTTATATGCTAAACTGGCACAATAGTCACAGCTCACATCTTTTGCTGAATGGTTAAAAAACCCTAGTAATTAGTTACTAATGCCTTGCATATTTTGCTGCTGTATGTCAAACACAGGAAACTGGTTGTTTATAATTTGTGGAACAAATCTTTGCAGCCATCACTATGCCAGGCTGGTTGATTATTTTTTCCTTCAAAACAAACCAGCCAGCACGATGCATCAGTGACAAAAGAACGCAGAAATGCTAATTCATAGAAGCAATAGTCTAAAACCTCTCTGCTGGAAAGGGGTAAGAGGAGCTTTTCAACAGCGCCTGTCATCACCAGGCTCAGACCCTGCTACAGCAAAGCACACGAACAAGCAATTGTAGCTTCTGAATAATGGTGGTCATGCTTCACATTAAGTACTCTGTTGGAGCAGAGTGTTAGTAGGGCACCCACGATCCTGTACATTTGTTTTCATAATTAACACAATACAAACCCTTGGAGTTTACTGAAGTCAAATACATATTTCCCTTATGAAAAAACAGCCTGTGTCTATTTCTTAAAAGATTTTCCATTATGTTAACAAGGACTCCCTATAAAAATCCTTTTTCCTGGAACATAATTCAGAGCAGCTGCTGATCTAGTAATGAGTTTGCTGGAGTTTTCATTTAAAAGAAAATCTCAAGGAAAATCCTTTCTGCTCGAGTGCATTTTGTTAACCACTCCTGTTTTCCCCACTGTTTATTACTGGACTACCTCAACAAGAGGCTTCAGTATGAGCCCTCTGACAACAAGCTGACACTACGTGGAAAGGCTGACTAGTACAAAAATCCTTAAATGGGAACCGAAGGAGAAAATATAAAGATGATATATATGATATAAGTTATCAGTATTTTACATCAGGTGAATCTAATGCTGAGTATTCAACCTGGACCTTGGAAGCACATTTGGAAAAGGCCCTCAGAAAGCATAGATCATTAACACCGAGATACAAGGAGCCAGTGGGAAATGTGGTGAGAGCTAACACAGAGGATGCTGAAAATCATTCAAAAAAGACATTCTTACCAACTACGAAAAGACTTTTTGATACACAAAAGTTGCAAGCTTTTATCAAAGGGGAACCTCATGCCTTATTTTTGCACAAAAGTACACACCATCCTTCCCTTTAAAAAAAAAAAACCACCAACCTCTACAAACACAGTATACTGAAGGTAATTACTATTCTTATGTCAGCAGACACCAGATCCAGGTTAGTAACATTAATTAGGCAAAACTGTAACGATTTTAGCAACCAGTTCTGAGGCATTGAGACAAGGAGAGGGAGATTTGAGTTTTGCTATGTTTTCTAGCAGTTTAATGAGGAGTCAGAGACAGGGGGTCTCGCAGAAGGGACAGGAGACAGCACCCTGGCAGCACTGCCAGCTGGCCTTTCTTCGGGAGCAGCTCTAACTGCATGGCCACTGCATTTCAAGGTGGCATCATTTGCATTCCTAAGAAGCTGCTCTTGAATAGGAATGAACTGAAACACATGCTTAAGTGCTCCATTATATTCAGGCCCACAGGTATAGACAGCACATCTCCCTCCTCCACAACATCCCTCTTGCCACTTCCAAGACGCCCCCTCTAGCTGCAGCTACACCGTTTCCTCTCCTGGTGCCCCTAGCAAAAATATTATTTATATGAGCAAAGAGGAAATTAAGGCATGCTTGCCTGTGCCCCCCCCCAACACCATACACAATATACGCCCTCACAACTATTATACTTGAGCAGACTTCAGATGTTGCCCTGTAACGAGCTGAGAAGAGCACACAGTGCAGCAGCTTATACCATTAAGCCAGTTTATGTCAAGGTTGTTATCTAAGTAACATTTAAAAGTGATTACAACAGTCTTTGATTTAGATGTACACTTTCACATAGTTCAATAATGAACAAAAAGAGGAAAAAAAGTGGCTAGTTTAACTACAACCAAATACCAGGATATTAAGCAGTGTCCTTTGAATACTTCAGGGATTTTTCACTTTAATGATTTCTCTGCAGTAAGAGGATTTCTGCAGCTGTTTACCTTGAAATCTAAAATTTTCTCAAGCTTTATTCCATTGAGGGTCTTCTATTTCTGTTCAGTTATCACACTGTGCAAAATAAAAGATCTTTTTCTCATGTCATACTTACTGAATGTATCTCAACTTAAGGACTGGAAGAAACTAAGTAGGAATGAAAAAGCCAAATAGTTTATAACTTGAAATGACCTTGTGGGAGCTTTCTATATGAAATGCATAATAATCTGCTTTTACACACCTGGCTTATGCATCTGCTGGTTGGATTTAAGCTTTAATTCCTAAAGCCCTCAAGATAACAGCTCTCTGTATTTATGGTGAGGTCTTCACATTTCTCTCTCAATATTCCTCCCTATCCCAAATCATCAACCCCCCAAAACGGAATTGATTTGGGCACCAACCAGCGGCCACTTGCCTTGGAAATGTTTGGTAGTTTTACTTTAAGTTTTCTTTACGAAACACACTGGAGCAGCTAGATGGGAAACCTCTTTTCCCAATGTCAGTTCTGTATCTATTCATTTTCCAATGTAACCACTGAACTTTTACAGTACAGGCATGAAGCGAGTTTAGGCTCCTCCTGATCAGGAAGGCTCCAAGCAGCCTAGGATAAGCGTTAGGAACAGGAAAGTTTTGGGGAGATTAGGGAAGAAGAATTTTACAAAGAACACCACCAAAACCCAAAACATTTTCCCACTGAGAAGTTGTCATTTGTGCTTTGAGGAAGGGAATGAGAGGAGGAAAAAGAACACTCCAATAATTTCTGGGTAACTGCTGCCTCATTTGGAGGCTCCTTTAGAATCTGAGCACTAACATCAGCTATAACAGTTGCCTCTTACCTGACGCAGACAGATCTTCACTCATTGCAGACTGACTGGAGGCTTCACATGGACCACCAAGCAGCCTTGGCATGATTTGAGACTTCAGATGCTCCCAAAAGAGATGCCTGCACCAGCAGCGCACACATGAAAGGTTCCACAACCCACTCGCAATCCTCAGCAGAGGCTCTGTGCTCTTCCGCACTGCTAAATGTAATTAGAATTTAGCAAAGAGTTTATAATTGATTTAATTGCCGCTGCTTTTCTCTTCAGGAAAACATCTAAAACCAGATCATTAACCCCTCAGTTTTCCTTGCTCTCTGGGATTATTCAGTGGCATTTCCCAGAAGTTTAAAGCTTTATTTTGCTGTTTGAATACTGAAATCTGAAGTACTACTTCTCAATGTACTATGTGCATAGATAAGGGTTCTGTTCAGCAGTGACAGTAACTCAAGTTCTTGAGCTGGCTGTTGAAAGACAAAAAAAAGAAACAAGAAAAAACCAAAACCTTTACAGAAGCCCTGTCCTCCGCAGCTACTGCCCCACCATTTGGGGTAACCAGTTGTACCTACCTCTTCACCCTCTTCTCTCCTCCAGAAATTCCTGCTTTTGGCTCTGTTACCTGAGCGTCACCTCCGCACTTACTGCTACAGTGGCCAGATGCACATTTCTTATCCAATGCTACTTCTCCACCCAGGTATTTTTGCAGAAATGCAAGTACCAACAGGAAATAACAAGTTAGACAACATTTGAAGGGTAACCCCTGAGCTGAAACTTAATTTCCCCCCTCATTACTCAAGCATCAAAGATTGAATCTTGAAAAATTTCACTTAAAGAGGAGAATGAATGGGTGCAAACATAACTGAAGGGAATTCATTTGAGACTTTGGATGAATATTCATGGAAAATATTTTTGCATTGTTTGCCTAGCTCTAATTGTGTTCATTAAAGAAAAACTTCATTAGCGAAGGCAAGAGCATATTGTTGTGCACAGCAGTGAACAAAATACAATCCTAGAAATAGCACTTACTGTTTTTTGAGCAGCGTGCTCAGGTTTGTCAGTTACTGGTAACAAAGGAAACATTTCAGAGTTATAATGAGCTTAAATGTTCGCATTAACAATTCAAATTCATAAAAAGAATAGGCACAGTTTGAGCTTCTTGCAAAACAAACAGTAACACCAAAAACAATGGCATTGAATACTGAGGGAAAGGGTTAGATTCTTGGAGGAGCTAATGGATAAATAATAGAACTACTGCCATGCATTAGCGTATATGTGCATCATTGCCTGATGATGGATGACTTCTCAGCGTTTGTGAATATGTTTCCATCTAATTGTTGATGCACAAAAAAGAGTATAATCTTTCATACTAGTATCAGCTAACAGAAGAGGGCTCTGTTTTTCAGCAAAACCATCCTCAGTTCTGCAAGCAGCTAGCACACAACAACCTTGCTTCACATTGTAATTGGCTTGAAACTGGGTATTTACCCAAATACGGGCAAAAAAAAAATAATCAAGGTTCCCTTTCTCTTCTATTGGCAGTATATTAATATTCCATCTCTGGGCCAGATTTTGGGCACACTGTTCAGCAGTTCCACACCAAGATGCCGAGCTCTTCCCATGTGCTGTGTATCACCCCAGGGGAATCACTCCATCCTGCCAGGTGTCAAAGAGCCTGGAGCCATGCCCAGCATTACGCATTGCGCTGCCTGGCATTGCAATAATCACGTTCATTTGTGGATTGAGCATTTCAGGGAAGCTCAAGTGATGACCCTTCATCAATAAAAAGAAAAAAAAAAAACTGATAACGCTTCCCTTCTTCACAGCCTTGGAAAGATTAAACACAACAGGAGCCACTTCTACATTGGTAGGGACCACACAAGTACTGCAATGACAGATCATCTTTGATAAACATTTCATGTTATGTCCGGAAATTCACCCAGGGATTTTATGTAAAACACACTACGTTTTGACTGAAAGTTTCTGCCTCAGAAATGCCCTCAGCCTTGCCATCAAAGGTTTAAGTGATGAGCAGCTTACTGTACCCTGCACACATCAGAGAGAAGAATAAGGGTCATGAATCCAAAGCTGCAAGTCACAAAATTTTGGCACTACCTCTGCTTTACCAACAGCATCTCAGGGAGAACCATCCACTATCATTAGCAGGTTTCAAATAAACTGGATAAATGTATTGCATTTTTAACTTCTCTCACGTTTCCCCTAGATTTATGTTCCAGTTTTCATCAACATTCAGCTCGCTACAAAAGAGGACATTCAAATATCAGATTAACATTTTTTGGAGTAGATATTTGCTCACCCACGAATATAACTGATACACATAGTATTTTTGTACAGTTTTTTTTTTTTACACTGTTTCTGTAACAGGTCTTTCTGAAGAATGATCCCGTGCTTTTACCTCTAAATGGCTTATTATGCATGACAAACACTTCCTTTTCCTCCCTTCTTTCTCAGTTTTCCCCACTGAGATTTTAGATTTTCCTCTGTGTACTACACTTGCCATATTCTTCAGGATCTGGACACAGTACTTGCACTTGCTCGCAATATTTCAGCTTCTGCAGGTTATATAGTAATTTGACAGTCTTAATACTATTTTTGTTTATTCTCTTTACAATCACCATTGCAAACAGAACACCTATCTAGTCTCTCAGTGATAAAGAGTTTATACATAACTGCCCAAAAGTTTCCCCCACAATTATTTATCTATTTTCATAAAGGTCATGTAACGTCATTCAGATTCCCATCAAAGAAGCTCTATTGCTGCTTCCTTAATTTCTCTAATTATTTTTGCTCATGTACACTGAGGGTTCAGTTGGGAGGAGTCACTATTTCTAAGACATGGGGATTCAACAGGCAGTATCCTGACCAAAGCGTGCACACAGAGCAGCTCCCCTGAGCCAGCGAACATGACACAGACACATCAGTCTGGCACGTGCCACCTTGGCTGCCGTCCCCCTGTGTGTATCCAACTCCACTGCTGAAACAATGCCAGCTTTCATTCTAGTCCACTTCAGAAACTACAGCAAGAGGGATGAAGCTTCAACAATTTTTAATAATACCTTCTTTTATGTACTCTAGCAGATGAGAGCTTTCTTTTTCCCCTTTTTTTTTTGTAACTGTATATAAGAATGACTCCGTGTTCAATAGTTTCTGTTACTGGCAAATGGCAAAGTTCCCATTTCATTTTATTTTGATGTGTGTGTTAAGTCATGACAGGTATCCATCCTTGCCAACTAGCTCTAGCATGAAAATGAGGCCCAGGAGACTACCACTATTTCAAGTAGTAAATAACACCAAAGGAATTTGAAAGAAAAAGATAAGCCTATATTTTCTGTTAAAGAATACCCAGATACAAGAAAGCATTGTCAGACACAACACAGACTAAATTAGAGCTTGTCTAATTATTAGAGCCAATCAGCTACTCTCAGCTAATAATGAGCAAAAAAAAAAAAGTATGGTCGATAAACTGGGAATTATGAACTTGATATTATCGTTATATTGGTTTCCAGACATCAACTCTGCTCGCTTTCACCCAACGTCAAATCTGATCAGATCTTGACCTGTGCTACCACATTGCCCCACAGGCACTGAGCTCTGCTGTTCCCTGCCTTCCCACCATCACCCACTGCATTCCCAAAGAAAAGATAAACTACAACATGGACTTGTCCAGTGGTGGCACTTACTCTACATCCATTGGGTTCGAACAACATGCGATGGAGGAATAAAACTACCAGGGTGTTTCAGGAGAACAAAACGTAGAATGAAACCTTGCTTTTACCTACCAGCCCTAAAAAGTTGGAGCCAGTATTAGAAAGTTAGAGAAAGCCTGAGGAGGACTCTCTTGGAAGTTTATGATGCAATTTGGAGAGTTTATCTACACCAGGATGTTTCTGGGCACTCTAGTAATGGCTAGATCTCAGGTCTCTTCTCTTCACCAAATGGGAGGAAATCAATGGGAATGTCTATCAAATAAGCTTATGAGAGGGATTTGGCCCTCTGATGTCAATTTTGGGATGTTCCATTAATCTGGGAATTAGTGTTGGGGGGGGTTTAATGCACGTGGCTCCCATTAATCACTGTGGGTCCCACATACATGGAAAGAGCAAATAAACATACCAATAACATTCATTTAGCCTCTGGGGGAGAGAGTAGTATTTCAGCACTCCAACATAATGAAGAGAACAGTACCCAAACTGCATAGCATAGTACATAATATACTTATTGCAGATAAGGAGTTTCTGATTATTTTTGCTAGGGCTATATGTAACCCCACTTTAAGTTGGATTAGATGCCTCTTCCTGACAGAAATATCACCAGACAAAAATCAATAAAGTTGTTAAAGAGCCCAACAGATTTATCACCTACATATTACACCTGATATTTTCACATGTTCCACTCTAAAGTGCAAGCTTTTGTCTATTGGCATTTTTCAAATGTGAGAAGTAAAAAAAAAAAAAGTCAAACCCCAGAATTTCAGGAAAAGGGAGGCTTAATAGTTAAATCAAGTTAGACCCACTTTACTTGATACAACAGGAACACGTTCCAACAATTACTTTTTGACATAACTAATCTATGAAATGAACATTCCATTGCAACGATTTTAAAATGTCGGTTTAACTTGTCTGCATGTGTTGGAAAAATAATCAGACAGGGTTGGGGGGGTTTCTGGATGGATAGTGTGAATTTCCACCTTCAAGACAACTTTTAAAAACAGATCAAAGGAAAAACAGAGTCCGAAATAACCTTACCTGCCTTGGACTACTGCAAGGATCGCAGGTACCGTCAGAGACG
>JAOXNO010000003.1:32187484-32223676 GCA_028565335.1 Limnodromus scolopaceus | reverse complement strand
CATCCCCGTCCCTGTCCCCATCCCCGGCTAACTGGTACCAACAGCAAACAGGCATTGTGGTAAATACCGTCTGTGCATGAACTCATTTGCTCACACAAATCTTGAACTTGAATGACCAATAGATCACCACTGGTTTATGAACAGATGGATCTAAAGGCAAATTTCCCTTCTAGTCCCTCAAGTAAGAAAATGGCCATTATATGACACGACTCATTAAAACTCTGGATGATTATTGCTTGCTATAGAGACGCTTGCTATAGGAAGAAGCACTGAAGGGAAAAGAATAGGACTGTAGCCTCCAAACATTTGTCTCATCAGTAGAAAGATGCAATGAGGATAAACCCAGTGCATAAGGTCCTTCTTGCACCGAGGTTTAACAGATCAGTTCTTTCAGGCAGCAAATCTTCCTGGCAAGAGCCAGACCAAGGCAAAACGCAGGAAAAAATTACTATCTACTACCCTGCCCTCCCTCTTTGGGCAAGAAAGGTCTGAAGATGGTGAAAGACTACAACTGTTGTTTCACAATTATCCCCTTTCAGCTATGCTGGTTTATGTTAAACTGTCCATGCATTTGTGTTACAAATCTGCTCTATGACCCAATGCCTAAGCTGTTTGCAAACTCTGATGTACTTCAGAGTGGGCATGATGCTATTGGCAGTTCAATATTCAGTCTTGTACTGATGGTGATGCAGTACTACTGCCCAACCTCTGTTCAAAGACTACTGATAACTGACAATAAACAAACTCCTAGCTTCTAGGGGAGTATCCATTAGTACATCAGTGCAGACAAGGCCTGGGCAGCTGACATTTTCCTGCATCTAGCAAACACAGCAACCAAACCCTATGCAGGCAGTGTGGCTTAATGCATATAGAGTCATTGCTGCTTCTCACCTGCTACACCACCTTCTCAACTGTTTTTAGTCTTTGTCTGTCCTCCCTATAACTTTTTAAAAAAAAAAGGTCTCCAAAGTCCAGAACTGCTTGGTAAGGTGTACTTGTGCAGCTTAATACAATGGAGGCCATTTTCTTGGCTAAAGCATTTTAAAAGGATCATAATGAACTTACAAAGCTAGATGAAAACTCTCAAGGCAACAGTTTTCCCAATTCTGCTTTCTATGGCTATATGTGCTGATTTCTTCCTGGACTTCTCCGACACGAATTGCATGTCTGTGTCATCTCTCAGCATCCAGCACTGCAATGACTTATGGATGTTTCATCTAGAACACACTAAAGTCCTCCTACCTACATTCAAACTTCTGCCTTTTTTCTGAGCATCTCCTTCTCCTAATGGATTTTTTTTTTGTTTGTTTTGTTAAAGAACTAGAAGATAATAAAAAGCTTCCTTGAGCACTTAACTGGTCTCTGGGAGATAAGGCAGCTGCTACCAATTCATCACGCTTTTAAGGAATCTTCTTCTGGGGCTCAAGACACTTAGCAAATACCCAGGTCTCACATCACAGGAGAGTTATGAACCTGCACCCACATGCTGAGAAACCAAGGCACATCACTAGGGAAGCAGCCTGCCAGGTAAGAGAGGGGGCACAGATGAGGACACAATCCAGGCCACCATGCTCCTATTTATAGGTTTTTCCTACTAGGTCTACCCTGTGGCCACTGTGGAACAGATCATCCCAGACAAGACAAGGTTTCTGCAGTCCCAGCCTTATCCCAACATAGTGCTCAGGTGAGAAAATCCATTAATATTACCATAACAAGTGGTAACACTGAATGCCATCACGATAATAGAAGCACTAGAATTAATTGGACTCCAAATGCAATCAGAATACTAATTAAATGCACTGCACTGTGAGAACTAGACCCCACTTAAAAATTATTAAAGACTTAGAAAGAGAGGGCGTATGTAGGAACATAGGGATCAGGGGAGAAGAAAGTAGGCTTTTCTGCTTTTGCAGGTGGAGAACAAAAACATGACAGGGTCAGGAACTGAATGCAGGTCCTCCAGCTCCCAGACTGTTACCTTAATCTATAGGAATATTATTCCTGAAATAATTTGTTTTCAGGTGAGCTTCTAGAAATCCATTCAGTCTCAGCACTGTCCATCTTCCTTCATTTTCAGCCCCATACTATATATGGTAAATTAATTTTTGAATGTCTACTCCAAGAGCTTTCTTTGTTTAAAGAATTCTCTTAACTCAATATGCAGGATGAAGGTGCCATAAGCATTAGCCAGACCACAAGAAAGAAAAAAACAAAAGGTTAAAAAAATAATAAAGCATAAAGTGAAATAAATAAGGGGGGGGAGAGGGAAATCAGGCTAAAATGAAGAAATGAAGTTAAAATATACAGTCCTCTAATCGGCAGAATTTAATCTAATTTATACTCCTAATGATCTAGTATTCCTTCCTTATTGCATTTCCTCTATTTAACTGATATTGATGCTGTCCCATATGTAATTGCCCTACATCGGTGCCAACACGATGAAGCTCAGCTTCAGTAGTTTTCCAAAACCAACTTCCTATTATCATCTTTCCAGTTTCAATAATGCAGTCCTCCCCATAATACAATATGGATGACTTCTCATTTGTATGCACAGCTTCTCTATTGCAGAAGCAGTCCAGGATCACATCCAAATGTCTTATGGGCTTTTTATAGCTACAGTACGTTTGATTTACAGCTACTCCAGCAAACTGTTGTACTCATTACCATTGTAAGTCGAGGCACTTATATCCTTTTCGCTTTTCGTGTCCCTTCTATTATTGCAACTTTAAAAGGCTCTAGTGATAGATCATTGACAAAAATCAGACTCATTTTATATTTTTCGACTTATAATTATCTCATCTTGAGGACAGAGAGTATTTCCTGGCCACCATGTTGCCAAGGAACTATATCTAGTATTGATACTAAAATTTAGGCAACACACTCCTTTTTACTAAAAAAAAAAACAAAACAAACCACAACCAAAAAAGCCCACCCCAAACATGAATCATTTGAGTGATTGAGAAACAGTTCCTCAAACACTTAATACTATGGCATTTTGGTATTCCAAAGTAAATTTCAGAAACTTGAACTGCACTTTAATTTTACTGATGTTTGTCTTAGAATTATAGGAACATCTGTATCCACAAGGGAAATTATTTTGTTAATTAGAAGACAGGCATGCTTTTGTTTGATTAGCTGACAAGGTCAAGGATTAGAAAGTAACATATCCTGACACAAAGATCTGAATAAGAAACCCAAGCAAACCTATGAAACACCTTTGCACGCCTATTCTGACTCCATTTTTAATTAGCAAACCTTAGCTTCATTCTTACATCGAGGAACTGCATCTACTTTAATTTATAATTATGCTTGTCAAGAAGCCAAGAAAGCAAACTGTAGAACAGATAACCCAATAGTATCATTAGCCCATCTATTTGAATGCAAAAAGGCTTGTTCTAGTAAGTTTTCTAGGCAGTAAAACCAAAGAGATGCTTAAAATTAAAAGCTTTCAGAGAAAGCTGCTTTTTTTTCCCCCTCATCTATCTCTTGAATTGTCCTTCAAGAGAGTCACAGATCTAGTCAATTGTCAGGGAGACCATGAATTCTGAGTCACCAGAAATGGCACGCGTGCAGGACTTAAAAGTGATTTTGGAGGATGATCTTCACTCCATTGTGATTACAAGACAATGGCCCCAAATTAAGGCCTGATGTATGCTAAGAGGGTTTGCCATATATTCTTCCTTTTTACCTTCAAGTGTGAGTAATGCTATTCTCATATACAAACTGATTACATATTCAAAGCTGCTACAATGGTTAGCATTTAACCAATCCCCCTTTGCAGATTTTCATTTGGCTTCAATTCATAGGCAGAATCCATGGCTAGGATCAAGATACACACTCCAAGGTTATTTTCAGAGCCCTCCTAATTTCACCTCAGATTTTGATCAAAAAGTGCCTCCTTTTTTTTAGAAAAAAAAAAAGTTACCTTTAAAGTCACTGGTACCCTTGAAGAAATCTTTACTTTAAAAAAGGATTATTATAGCAAGGTCTACACCTCAGTCTTTAAGAATAATTAGGATCTGTAGGGATTTCAAAATTATATTCAGATGCATATTTATCACAGCCAAGTTAATTAGCACTCTTCACTAAGGACAAAATAATTAAACTTATCATGTTTAATGAAATTTCTATGATAGTTGATGTCTCCAAGTAAGAAATCTAAAATACATTAGTTGGACTGATTTGCTACTAGCTTGATTTTTACTAATTAAATGTCCTTTCTCAATTTATGTTGAGCTCTCTTGTCCATTTCTACTGCTACAAAAGAAAGGCATCAGAAGCTACCAGCCACTTCTTTTACTCTTTGCAAAAGTACTTTAGATTTCACACTAACGTGGAATTTTTAGCCAAGCATTTATTTTTACGTGCGTATTTCTTGCATTAATTTTACTTATTCCTACACATTCAAAAGCTTTTCCAGACTGTACCAAAACCCGGGGCATGGGGTGAGCTGCCTTTCTCCCTCTGTTCCCACTTTGGCTGGTATTGCCTCGCCTCTCCTTGCTGTGGAAGCATCCCAGCTGTTGGATGCTCCCGTGCATATTTTTGCTGAAGCCACAGTACAGCACTGTGCGAGTGGGGATAATGTAATTACCTAAACAAACTGCCTGTGGCCCATCTGGTATTTATTTAAATTAGGTGTCAGTGTTAAAAACAGACTCAAAGTCAACACTGTTCCGATTTCTATCGACTCTGTGATGTTTCAAGCGGTGCCATCGCATGGACAAATCGCTGTGGGTTACAGCACATGCATTTTCTAATGAACTCAAGCAATCAGCAACTGCACACACTAATCTGTCCTCCACCTCCTTGGATGCTTTTGAAGGATGGAAAGAAGAGATCCAACTTGAAGAATGTGTAAAAATGAAGCCAGAGTAAAAAGACTGCACCCTCCCCTGTGTTTTCTCTTGTCTACAGCCAGAATTAAAAAGTAATTCTTAGTCATCAGCTGACACCTTTTCTCCACAGCCCTTTCTCCACCATATGGTGCAGCTCTCCTTCAGCAAAGCCAAAGCCAGTGGAGACCAGGGTCACGAGAAGCATGCTATGGATCCAAGGGTATTTGAGATGTGTAATTTCTCCATTCAGACAGTCTGGCTGGCCTCCTATGAATAAGCTCTGGACTCAGATCAAGTTCCCTGCTAATTAGGAGATACAATCAGACCAGATCTTTCCTCTTCCTCAGTCATAAAAAGCAGTGGCCCAGCAACTGGTTATGATACAATTTCACTTCACTGGAAAGTCATCCCTTTGGAAATCACCAACTGGTGCAAAAAATAAGATTCAGCACTACTGCAAGACAACTGTTTCAGGCAGGCTTATTGATCTGTTGGTTATCTTTTTGTGATATACAGATATTTGGGGTTGTCAAACAATGTTCATGAATCTATTGGCTTTTAAAATCATGTTTATCTTTGTATCAGTACAAGATACATAGATGTTACTAAACAGAGGAGCACAGCATCGATTTAATGGTTTTTACTTATAACAGATTTGTTTTCAAGAGCTTTATATATTTCAACAAAATTTTTCTTAGTGGTTTAAAAATACACTTGTTCTGCCTTTCTGCTGCATGGCACTCACAAGCAGGATATGAGCACATGATATAAAGCAAATGGTTTCACAAGTCTTCTTGTACATGCTCTTCATGGAGAAGAGCACTAGCATGGTTAAAGCTCAGACATCAACTCAAAAAAAAACCCCCATCAAAAAAATCATTGAGCTCATTCCTCCACCACAGGTCCTGCCAGACCAATTTTGTGTCTCTCCTTCGTGTTTGCATCAGATGGTCCATTTGATATTGGGAGGCATTCCTATTAATCTGGTGGCTTCCTTTTAAGGTTTTAATCTCGAGTACCCTACTACATAATATGGCCCCTTTACATAAATTAGAAAACCTGAAGGACGATCTATGCCAAAAGAGTTCAAAAGTTCCCCAAGCAAGAAAACGTGGCAGCTAAGAGCACCTGCAGGCAGCCTCGGACTAAAAGCACACAAAGGACACCATCAGTTCCTGTTCTCCCCAATTTATTTTGTGCTATGCTTTCCTTGGCTGGAGAACATTACCTGGCATCATCAAGTTAGACATTAACATCCAAATGGAACAAACAGAAGAACCAAAAAAATTGGGCAGCAGTCTGACTGCAAAGAGCTCTCACGCGTAACTTGAATGCAAGAGGAAGGAAAATTTGTTCTCTGTTAGTGACTCATGGGGTATGCCCAGCATCTCTTGCCACATCATTCATCTTATTTCCATAAAATTTCAGGTTTGGTTTTTTTTTTTTTTTTATATTTCATCAGACACATTCTACCCCCCCTTAACACTGAAATTCTCTCATTTATTCAACCTTCAGATGACCTCAGATGATATCATTACAATATATAGGATCTACTTTGCCACTGAGGTACTCTATAACATCCATTATCATTGTAGCTAGAGGCTGCAGTTATTCTCCTCCGAGGAACAATTCAGATTAAGATGCTACAAAGTTCAAGCGTACATACAAAACCTCAAACTCCAAAGTACAGAAATTATATTGGTGTATGCTAGGAGTATACTGCTTTTGGAAATTGGTACATCACAGTTATTCTCACTGAACATCAGTTTCCTTCCTGTGAGTTAGGTATCATGGTCCCTTTGCTTTGTTGTGTATTTTTTTTTTCTGTCTTTCTCTGTCAGATCTTGGGTTCATGCATTATCTATTGAGTGCATACGTGTGTACATGCACATGTCAAATAAGCGCCTAGTAATGGTAAGAAATACCAGATAATATTACAAGAAAAATAGGAGCATTTAAAAAGGCAAATAAGCAAATTGGTAAATTACCTGCTGCAATTTTCTCTACTATCACATATCTCATAAACATACTCACAGAATGCAAAATGAAACCATTCACATTTTTTAGTCTTTTTAATAAGAATATCGCAGCAATATCATTGTTATCATTAACCCTAACAATTGTGAAAGTGAATTGACACTTCTAATTCATTACTCTTCCAGTTCTACAGATGTTGTCTGAAGAGGTTTATGTTTATGTACAAGTCAACACAGGACAGGAAAATATCCCACAATGTCATCTCAAGGTAGCCAGCACCAAGCAAAGAACTTGTAGTTCAGTACTGCTCATTTCTGCAGTGTCCACAAAGTGCCCATTCACTGTTTTGTAGCAAAGACAGAAAAGTCTTTTGTCTAAAATTTCAACTTCCATCTAGTTGCCTTAAACACTTTAAAAATATGCTGAAGTAAAAAATTGTGAAACCAGCAACTGGAAGTTGAGGACAATATTGTTTAGAGTGTTATCATAATAAAGCAAGGAAACTTGGAGACAATTTTACATGCATTTCTAGCTCTCGGTCAATACGACTTCTCCTTAAAGTGGAAAATATCAAGATGGTCCACATTGCAGACCAGGGTAGATATGTCCATGTTAAGACTAAAACCACACATGGACCATGCACAGACAAGTTAGGAACAAAGTTTTACATAGACTTTGTCTCTCAGAAAAGACAAAACATTGCAAGAAAACCAACAACAACAAAAACCTGACAAAAACACAACTTGCAAGACTAGCTTTCCACTTGCCACATGAAATTTCATGTCGTATGCAAAGCTCCTTAAAGCATCTATCCATTCAAGGGGGACTACTGTCGTGCCAGCCCTTACCTGAAAAGCTATACATGAAATTATCTCCCACATTTAAAAAGGATGAATGTGAGCCGGAGCAGGAGTAGAGGACAGACACTGGAATGATGAAAACTAATGAACAATTTTAAGAAACACAGCTAAAAGGCAGAGAAGTGATAATTTAATTTTGCTACAACTTCACAATCTCATATACAGATAGTACCAAGTACCTCCACTCCTTAAGGTATCACAAAAAGATGGCTGTGTTGGTAACTATTATTGCACTTTCAGATGAGGATTTAAAGCAGTGGGGAAGAGGAGCTCCAAACCAAAAAAATTCACCTTATCTCTTAACACTTAACTTTTATATACCTATAACGAAGAAGGCAGCCAAGTACCTTCATCAGTAAAAAGACTGAACCCAAGCTAGCACTAAACAGCTCAACCACAAAGAGAATTCTCTGAGCATTAAGAGGCAAAGCTCCAAGAAACTTAAGGAATTTTAATATCAGAAACCAAAGTCCCTATTAAACACAGCTTTAAGAGGAAGAAACAAGAAGAACCTTGGACCCTAATACCCTTCAGCCAAAATCCATAAAGGAACATCATGCCCAGACAATTTACTCAAGGTTGCAAGCAGGACATGCAGCAGGGCATGGGAAGCAAGCTCAGACAAAAGCAGGCAAGCAGCTCATCTTTCCTCTCAAGCACCAGTTCCCTTGCTTTCCTAGCAAGGATAAACGAGATAGAGAAAAGTCAGGGCCTGACTGCCACAGCAGCAGAGCACTGGGAGCTCAGACTGATTACTCTCACCCTTGGCAGAACTGGCAATAGCACAAAGGCCCCTCTGATCCCCCACAGCTGTGCAGGGCCTCAGCTGGTAAACAGATAACCGTATGTGCGCATATTAGCTGATGGGGACATTTCCACCTCCCCTTTATTTACTGGGCTATGTTTTTGACCCTCCCATTAAGCTGATCATAGCCTGCTTCCTCATTACATTGCTGTCACACAGTTTATGTTCTTCCATTTATTCTCTCACATATATATAACCCAACAACCCAGCAGGTTTGCAGAATTTTAGTGACATGTAAACCAGAGGGAGACATAAATACGTGGAGATCACATATGCCAGTATTTAGCTTGAGGACTCAGGAGTTTCCCTGAAGTATTATATGAAACAAATAAACGTTATTATGTAGGTGACCAGAAAGGGAGAGGCTAATCAAACTAGTGCTTTGGAAAGCTGACAAAGCTCTGACTCCTGATATACCTGAAAACTTCTTCCTTTTCATTAGTCTTTCTCTGTTGACAGAGCATTTCCACTGGGTATTAGAGTCTCTGAGCACAGGCTTAGAAAATACAAGAAACTTCTCATTCCCTCCACCCGCACTCATAGCTGGAGGCTGGGGAAACCTGCTTCTGTGGCTGACTTTATTTCATTCACAGCAAACTCAGTTATATTGTGAAGTGTTACCAAGTAAGTTACATATTAATTATTGGAATAATAACAACAGAGGCAAGGTCACAAAGTCTCCTAACAACACAACATATACCTCCATGCTAGCGGGATCCATCTCTGCCAGGGAGACAAGACTGTCACATTAAAAGAGCTTTGTCAAAGGAGGATTGAAATAGCTGCTGCAGCTGTGAAGAATTTTTCTTCTCCCTGTTAAGCACCGAGCTGCACTCTGAGCCTCATCGCTCAAGTTCAAGAAATATTAATTGGCTACTGGAAACTCAGGTGGAGGGAAGGACAGTCACAGTGCTTAGTTTTAGTTATCACCTGCAGCTGCTTCGGTTAGCACCTCTGCCTCTCAGGCACTCACCAGAGCTGCTGGAGGGTCTACCTGTCAGTTTTGTCTACAATACATAAAGCTAAATAGCACAAACAGCTCTTCTCCAGGTGCAGTTCATGAAAAGGTAAGTATTAGACAGAGATTTATAACAAAAATACAATTTTGGCAAAGCAGTAGAATGTGATTTCTGCTTTTATTTCCCTGTGTCGTGGCAGTGACTGAAAATCCCTTTACTTAGGATCTGAATGTCCACATGCTACAAAGACATATCTCTTACACAGGAAAAAATTCAACCAAACAAAAAAAAGCATAATTGTTTATGAAATTTAGCACTGATAAACCCGAAGGTAACACGCAACCTACCCAGGAAAACAGTCTTGGGACAACCAATTCACAGAAGCAGTGAACTCTAGGAAAGCGTAACAAGCTGAAGAAGGAGCCCCACACTAAAAGCAGGACTAAAACTATGGTGTCTCTCTCTCCCCATGTACTCCGGTAAGCTTTTAGTCCCCATGAGAACAAGAGAAGAACTACCATACACACAAATCCCAAAAACTTCACAGCAGAAACAGGCATTGCCAGATGCAACAGCACCAGTCAAACCTGAGAGAAGCTTCCCTGGCAGGACAGTCTTGCACAACTAAACTAAAAATACAACATGGAAAGGCAACACCATACCTTTGAGGAACATCTGTCTTAGTAAGAAACATTCATTTCAGGCTTCACCTTTGTTCTCTAGGTCTAGCTTACAATCACGGAGAGAGTTTTACTCACCCAGGCTTTACCATCCATCCAACTAATGCTCTGCTTTCACTTGTATTTGGAGTTGGAAGGTTATTTCCTTTTCCTCTTCTTCCTCAGGTCACGTACCTGGGGCTGCCTCAGCCCCAGCTCCTTATTGCTGTAGCTCTTTGCAATTTCCTTCTGCTCAGCAGGGCCTGGGCTGGGGGTAATTGGTGTCACCTGTGCAGCACAGCTATTTCTTCTTAAGGAGACAGTCCTGCATCTCCACAGCACCCTGGGCGGGAAGCACAAGCTCAATTCCTTTCACATGTGTCTATTTTTGATGATATTTGAAAGCTGAGTAAACATATTTGGGCTTTAAATTGCATTTCCTTATCGGAATAAAATGGCTGTTAAGGGTCAGTCTCCCGAGAGTTTAATCTTGCATCATGCCACTACAGCATTCACAGTATCTTTTAGTTTTTCTTTGCTAATTGCAGAGGTGTTGAGGCCGGAGGGATGTCCTTCAGTTCCTCCCCGTGCCAGCCCTGTGTGGGACCTGGAGGGGCTCTGCCAGCCCAAGATGGCGCCCATAGCAGTGGAGTAGCACCACAAGAACAGGCCTTCACTCTAGCTGCTTTCCAACCTTTCCAATAGCAGATGTTTTTATAGTGAGCTTCAACCCACCCCCCATGTAGCCAGCAGCAGGGCTTCCTTTTATCTTCCAGCACTCCGGAGAAGCAGCTTACAGACCCTGTGGGGCAGGCCCCAGGTGAGAGGTGGCCATGTGGCTCCTGGCCTACATGGGGCTGAAGGGAACAGAGTTTCGCTACATTCACAATGGTCCCACATCAACCCTCTAAAAACTTCCAGGAGCTGCTCCGAGCGACCCCAGAAGCAGGAGTGAGCCTTTCTTTGAGAACTTAGCAGTGAGGCTGAGGGGCAGGGGAGCCCGGCCGCAGGGTTAATACAGTCACAGCTTCTGTTTTTAGTGTTTCCTTATGCAAGGGCCTTCTCTTTTGCTGTTTCATCTTAAAAGTTAACAAATCTAGTAAAACTCAAAGATATATGCAAATTTGGCAGTTTCCCTGATCTCATAATTTCTAACATAGACATAGGAGCAAAATAACTCTTCTCTAGACAGATTTTTTTCTCCTGTGCACTGTTTTAATTTTTGTAGCTTAAGTGCTGTATGTCCTTCCCCAATACCACCGTGTGCTACTGCAGCATCCGCTGCCACTACAAAAGTTGACAATCTTTCTGGTGTTTCTTTCAGTCCAAAGTATAAATTCGTATGCAAAAATTACATTATTCCTGTAAGCAACTTATGTTATGAATAAAGCCCTAAGACAGAATCCAATTCTCCATGCAAAGCCGATGTGCAAACTCCTAAATTAAAAAGAAATCTCAGGCAGGTGGAAGTGCTGTTTGGGGACCTTTCTAGGGTTGCGGTTGTCAAGGAAACCGCTTCCTTTGTGCCCAGTCAAAGGCACTGGCTGTTTGGAGCATCATCCCAGCTACACTTAAATATGCATTGGAATGGAAGGGGAACTGCTAGAAATACTCCGATTAAAAAAAAAACAACAAACAAGCATACTGAAAATAAGGACTTCCTCATGAAAACATCTCTCCCTAAAAAAGGGGTGAAGCAGGAGCTCTTCTTGTGAAGCCTGCGGTCTGTGGTTGCAGGCTCCCATAGCAGGCGACTGTCTCTTGCCTTCAAAGACTATGGCAGAGGCACACGGGGACAGCTCTTTGCAGGTGACGCACTCTAATAGTTAAAAGCAACGCACAGTAAACTGGAAAAATTTAAAGGATATTTCTGACTTAAAAGTCACACTCCTCCCTATAGCTTTTACCTGTTGTTGTAGAAAGTGCCAAGAGTTAAAAGAGCTGTCAGGAAAGAAAAAAAATAATCCTATTTTATTACTACTTTTTTCAGTGTTTACTTCTTGTACATAATTACCTAGGTCTGTGTTCTATGTAGACATCAGGGGAGTCTCAAAAGGAGCTATTTTTTACGTCTAGAGCTGAATTATTTCCAGTGTTACTGATTAATTTTGCATGAGGAATAAGAAAAACAATTGCAAACCCACAATAATGAGGAGGACATCTCTCAAGCCTTGGCTTGATCTTGGTGAAACTGCTTAGTTGCTGCTAATATCTTTACTTTGCTGACATTGATTTACATTAGAATCATAGCAAAATATTCTAGTTTAATGGATTAGCTTTCATTTCTTGATGCATTCTTAATTTAAAATTAATAGCACCCTCAGGTTACTTTGTTTATCTACAAGTGGTTTTTATTAGCCTCAACACATCGATGTAGCTTCAATACATTTAGCTACCCCTCACTTTAATACAAGCCAATGTAATTGTCACCCTACATCTGTCTAAAGTCAAAGCCAGGACAGGAGATTTACAGAGACAGGAAACATAAGCAAAGTAGGAACAAAAAGTAATATCTAAGAATCTGAGACTGCTCTTTAAAATAAGAAGGAAGTACAAATAAACGGTATAAAGTAAGCCATTCCAAACTCTTTGGACCCTAACATCTCTTAAAAACAGATGTGCTACGAGGACATGTCTAATGTGTAGTGGAAGAGTGCTCAAGAGTCCATGGGGTTGCCATGGGATAAACTGTGCCACAGAATGTGATCCCATGGGTCTCAATAATTAGTTGACCTTACCACAAACTATTGCCCGCAGCTTCGCTTTCTACAAGATTGAGCACCATCAGAGGAAAAGAAAATAACATGATCTGGTAATGTGCTACATATCCTAAGAAAGGCCATTTAAAATGAATGCAAAACTGATCAGGAAAGTGCATTTTTGGTCCTCTCAGAAATCTCTGGTAGACATTATTGCCATGTATTTTAGGGAAGGAAAGAGGAAGCAAAACATTCATCATTCTAAATGCCATTTGGCCTTTGAGAGCAAAAGCACTAGAACAACAAGGAAAAAAACCATCCAGAACAAAGCAATTATTTCACGTTTTATTGGAGAAAAGGTTCCAAAACATTTTTAACTTCACTGGTAAGATGCAGCTACAGACTGAAATGGTTGTTTTCTTGTCCCTTCCAATGGGCAAGTGCTACCTTTATCACAGATGTTTCAAAATGTCTGAGAAAATTTAAGTGATTATTTAGAATGAGTTCTTTGAATTTTGGCTATTCGTCAAGAGAAAAGCCCTATAAAAGAAAAAACAGGAGGTAATTGTTAAAACCAATCCCATGAATGAAGGTGAAGGCCAAGCAGGCAAACACTCTCACTTATGTAAAATTGCTGGGAAGGTGACTGAAGAAGCTGCTTCCCACCAGGCTCAGAAGCATCGCTGGACAGGAACTCCCTGCTTTCTCCCTCCTAGGACCTGCCAGTTGCTGATAACGCACCTTCCCTTTGCACCAGCCATGGCTGCACTAGTTTCCCTTCAAATCTTCCTAAACTCCCCACTCATCCAAATGGCTTTTTACATTCCCATACCATTTGACAGAGCCACAAACTTCTCAAACCACTCTAAAATGGTTACCAAACCAGATTTGACTTCCCCCCCGCCCTTGCTTCTTTAGCACCTTCATGAACACAGCTAGGTGGATGTTTATCAGATGCAAACCCTCACCACCCTGCAGGATGATTCTCCTACGAACCTCAGAGACCGTGGCTCCAGCTTTGGGCACACAGAAACTGTTCGAACTATTCAGATAGAAACCATACTCCAAATTACAGGACTTCTGGCAGATCTTGTTAGTACAGATGCAAAAGTCCTTCACAGACAGCTGTTTTGACATTCTGGTTAGGAAATGGATGCCACACGCGCAGAGCCTGGTGTACATGCTGGCTCCCTGGCAGAAGCACGCTCAAGTCCATCTGCTGTACGTGGCAACTTGCCAATTCTCATTGCAGATTATAGGCTTCAGTTTGATAGAGGAACATAACAAAACCATAGTTTTTAAAAAAGAGCCAGAAAAAAAAATGCTGTTGTGAGAGACATGGGGAACACTGAAAGTTAAAACCCTGAGAAATACTCTTAATTTGTTTAATATTTTGATTTTTTTTTTTAAAGGAGTAAATAATTCTGTATAAACTGTAGTGACCAGGCATAAGTATAACACTTGCACCACATGCAACAGTAAGCATGCTTGTATGTCATTGAAGTTTCATTGTATGTCTCTCTACAGAAACCTGCGTTTCTGGCAATGCATATTATGTTCTGAAGGAATGCCACCTAAGGAGAACTTTTTCATTCTCAGAATAAAGCTTTTTGAGAGCTGTTGGAGTTGATTCTGCCCTCCTTCTCCAGGTATGTGTCAGAAGACCATAAAGCAAAGAGGCTGTGAGTTGTGGTCAGAGATTAAGTCCTTCCAAACTAAGAGAAACACTTACAGAAATATTTCAACAGGAATTACACTCTTTTGCCTGTTAAAGGCAACAATTCCCTGCATCCATACTAACAGCTTAAAGTACTGATGTTTCAACACACACAGACACAAAAAAAACAGAGACATCTATTATTTATAAAACAGTACCTGGATGCACTGAAATTCTCAGACAGTCCAGGGAACAGGCTTATTTCCCTGATAAACAATTGATGGATATTATATACATTATATGTATATTAACAACATACTGTAAAGTAAAGGACTGAAAGAAATGACAACTCGTTACTATCACAGGAGGGTGATATTTGGTACTTCTTTGTCAAACTCCTTGACCTGAGGACATGAAAACATGAGAATGTCAGTTTATCTTAGAGGAAAAATGGTCAACAATAGCCACTTCTCATTATTTTTTAGTCCTTTTTCTTGAGATAACCTAGACAAATATTTAAAAAGCCTGAACCAAAGGATTAAAAAAGCATGAGATGAGATGTAATAGGAAATCATTTATCCAAGCTTCCAAACCCACTTCTTGGTAGGAAGGGAGAAACTAGGTGAGGAGTAGTCAAAGCACTGAATTATTATTTTTTTAGTGTCTGCAACAGAGAAAGTCCATAGTTATAGTGGAGCCATTGGGTTCTAAGAAAACAAACAAAAATATCTGTATATCATACTGGTGTGCTCTCTTTTAATTCCCATGGAAACTCTAGTCTTTTCAAGGAAGCATTTTTGCTTCCAGGAAATCTGAGATTTCAAAGAAATGCTTTCACTTAATTACATAAGCATGAGAGGAAATGGGATTCAGTTTCTTTCAGGTCGCTAAACTCTGACATCATATCTCTTTATTTTCTTTCTGATGTGTCACAAAGCAACTTGCTCTTAGTGCCAGCAGTGATGGTCAGGATATTTGTTGCCAACTATGGATTAACAGAGGAATTCTGCCATTTTTCTAAATTGTTATAAGACAATTACAGTGAATGCCTCTTGCTTTTGAAATTACTGTCCTTGAAGGTGATTCTTTGCATATATATGCTTCCTTTTGACTACCTCCCATCTAGCCTGTGTTAGGGAAACAGTGATATGGCTCAAAAAGACTCAAATTCAAATTTTTAAAAGAAATATTGATACTGATTTAATTTTATTTTTGATAAGTAAACATCTTGTGAGAGGCTCAATTTAGCTAAATTAAAGGAGGAACTTCAAACAGGAAAGTAAGCTGGCACTTAGACACTTGAAATGTCACTGACATTGTATGTGTGACAATAAAGAGGCAGAGATGCTCTGAAAAGACAACTGTAAATTGCCATTTGCTTCTGTTACAATTTTGTCATCATCCCCCAGGCGTAACAGGGGAGAAGTGGAGGATCAATATGACTAGTGGATCTCTTTCTCAGTGTATTGTTATCATTTAGCTGAAGCTGATAATACTGCAGCCAAAGTGCCAAGAAGGAAAAATGAGAAGCGATAAGGCTTACTGCAAATTAAAATGAAGAAGAATTAAAAAAAAAAAATAGAATAAGAAAAGATGGTTTAGAACATGTTTTGACACATGCTCAGATATCACCAGGCATCCCACTATAGATGAATAGTCAGCAAAGATACCAACGTGCATACATGTGTAAGAAAAGTTTTGAAAGTTATCAGCTACATTTCATCAGTGAAGAGGGAATAGGGCACAAAATGAGGGGGATGGTATTGTTACCCCTTTTCGGCACAAAATGCACTGAACTGAACACAGAAATCATCATCTGCCCAGTCTGTCTTTGGACCCCAGATTAACATAAAATTAACAATAGATCAAGAAATAATTGCTGAGCTGCATCAGGAGAGCGCCCTGGAAGCAGCACCACAAGCAGACGCTGCCGCACAGCTGCAGCAGCCCAGCCATGAGGTGCTGCTGCTATTTCTGCTAGAGAAAAGTTTCCTCTAAGAAATCACTGCAGGGATTTAATAGTGACAGGAGATACAAGTGGCAGAAATCAGACATCTATATATGGCAATACCATATCAGGGGCTTAATCATCTCTCTACTTATTTCAGCTGCCACACAGAGGCAACAGTGCACAGGAGAAACATCACTAACTGAGTGTCAAGATTTCAAATGAGTTATGATTTCTTTCTTTCTTTTCTTATGATTTCTTTCTTTCCTTATACAGGCAAGTTATATTCTCTTCTCCTGAGCCAGGCAAACATTTTGCAGTGATTGTGCTCGAGTAAAAGTCTAGTCCCAGGGTCCCTGACCTGTGGGACCTTCCAGCCTAACTCATGGTCACAGAAAATCAAAGAAAGAAGCAAGCCAGGAGTGAGGTTTCTCTCACTACATAATCTGCTTCCCCTTGAGGCCCACATATTAATAAAAGAATATGTTGGCATGTGCTGTAGAAACCCCATACCTTTTCACGTTCTTCAAATATAAACAACTAATTAAAGTTGGATGGTGAGACCTGAAATAATCTCCAACCCCATCTAGTCAAAGATTTCTAGGTCAAGATTTATCTCATCCTCAAGTAAACACTGAATATGTCAGATGAATCTCTCCTTCAAAGCATCAACTATAAAAGGAACATAACAGAGTAACTAACTGAGCAACAGACATCTAGCTGTGGATGGTCCATGTTAGGGGAACGTATTCCCCCTATTTCTGAAGCAGTCATTCCAAGCCTAATCCCATCAAGGAGACTTTTCAGCAGGTCCCTTTTTCTGCTACCACCTTCTACGTGCCAGTGCAAGTGTTCACCATCTATAAAATCACCTCACAGAAAGGTTAACTTGGAGTCCTTTTAATTGCTACTATCTCACTAAACTTGACTCACATCTAATTTGAGAGGGACATAAAAGACCACTTCTACTCTTTGCAGGATATGTCATCTTGCCATTTAATGGTGCCTCTAATTATCCAACTGCTTTAGTTCTAACCATCCAATTTGGTAAATCATTCCATGGACTTACAACAGGAGTTACTTAGCATTTCACCTGTGATGGTGTTGCCATCTTTGCTGAGCTAGCAGGGAGTTTAGTCTCAGCATGAGTTCTTGTAGCAGCCATGGAAGAAAATTGTCAAAATGCTCCATACCAGCTGCTGCGCTCTCCAGCCAGTAGCAGCTAGTGCAATTTAATGTTTAAAACATGTTTTGATTTAACCAAATGGTTGACCCTCCTGCAATGTACTGCTTTTTGAAAATAGCTGAACAACTGTTATGTTTTATGTCAACTATTAAAACATTATGGCTGCATGATATAGTTAGAATCCAGTAAATAAGAATTTCCACACATATTTATCTGGTGGTGCTCATCACGATTCTTGACGACTGAAAGGTGGAAATTCTTTCAGTTTGACAAACAGGAAATGAAGAAGCAGAAATGCATTGAGCCTGTCATTTATAAAGATCAGAATAAGTCTAATGCCAAAGCCAGGGAACTAGGCACTAACATTTTTATGACTTGTTGAAAATTCCAAGCCTATCACTCCTTTTTCCCTCAAACCACTGGGGATCAGTGACCTCCACTTATCAGCTCGTTTCCATGAACAAAGGGAGGTTGTATCACTTAGGGTAATATCAACAATATAACAAGAAGGAGCTATATAGGAATGGGCATCCATCCTCATGGGTAGCCTGGTCTTTAGGGAACTGACTAACAAAGATGGCACAGATGCTACATTCAGTGACATATAGCATTAGGTTTTTGGATATGGACATGTGATGTGTGATTTGGCTTGAGATGTGCTTCCAATAAATTCTGAACAAAACCCTCTATTTTGCCTCCATCTTTTGTGAGCCAGATTCATGCTGGTATAACATAGAATGAGTTTGACCCAAACAGTCACTTTTTCTGTGGTCTGCTTCTTTGTATTCAAGCTGACTATGCTTCTGAGGTCTGTCTTTATGAACATTTCAGGGAACAGACACACACGTAGCTCCTGTAGAAAGGCTACATGAATTCTAGAGTGCTGCAAAACTCTTTAATGTGATCAGAATCAATCACTGGGCTATTCATCTGACGCCATTCAAAGATCCCATAAAGTATGCAAGTAACCTTCATTTCAGAATTTTAATCAAGATATTTATTGAGAACTGTGCTGTATCTTCTGGTTTAAAGAAAAACTTTGAGGGACAGAGTAGGGCTATAAAACAAGTTAGCTCCAAAGTGAGGAAACATACACTGCTAATGAAACTGCATTTGAAAAAAAAAAAATGCAGTCTAAGAATCCCACAAATTCACAGAAATTACATTTATTTAGGTGCTTCAAATATCAGATTTCACCTTACACATGGCAAATAGCCAATATTGCAGGTGACTTTAGCTACTTAAAGGTAGGATAAAACACAGAGACTAAGATTTTTCAAATGAAACCCAAGGGAAATCAGTGCCAATTTTGCAATATTCATGAGGGAGAGACAAATTCCTTTGGATTTCTTTTTCATTGTAATCTGACTGAGCCAAAAACATCTGACAGTTGTTTTAAAGCTAAAAGCAGTGGTTTGATTGTCAGAAGCAACGGGGACCCATGACTCTTAGTGAAGCCCAGAAGGCTTCATTGATGAAGAATGTCTAAAAACCAGATTATAATGGTTTCAATTGGCATTTTTTTAAGAATCTGCTCTCATTTTTTCATTTTAATTTCATTTTAATTTTCATTCCTGACTGTAAACTTGATTCTCACTTGCAAAAGGCTTCTATTAATTAAATTATCTTTAGTGGAATAATCCATCATTCTCTATGGTTCATATTGAAAGAAGAATCAAGCTTGTATTACATTCTACGTAAGATTGGTCATGAATGAAGAATTTGGTACATGGTATAAAAGTGGTTAAAGATCCTGGTTTGCCTTAAAAATCAGAAAAAATGGCAGAAAATCATGCCTGTTTTCAGAATGGAAACTCATCCCTGGTTTTCTAGAAGGTGGCAGCTGATCAGCAAAAGAGAACAGAGTAAGTCTAATTCTAAGTAGGAGTATTATTATTTGAGCTTTTCATGGTCGGCAAAGGGAAAGCTACTAAAGATTGCCTAGAACTAGAAATAAGAGTGAATTCATGTCAAAATATGACCCAAAGCCCCACTCATCCTGACTGGCCTTTGTGGGAATAAATTGATATTTCTATAAGGCTTTGAAGAAAAATAGTGTAACTGCTCTCACAATTACCTCAGGAGAACAGGCTGTATCCCGCTTTCCTTTCAGCGGCTAATCAGACTGCCTATAATGAAAACATACGCTCCCTCTCAAGTCAGAGAGAGGTCCGTGCCTCCACATCAGATTCACACTGTGCCTAGTAAGGACTGGCTTCCTAACTTAGAGTCTTAAATCTAGGAGCCTAAAATCAAATATCTCATCCGAGACCTGAATCTGGTCCTAAGCACAAGTGTTAGCCTAAAGGTACAGAAAAAACAAGAAATCCAACCGCATCCATCTCGCCCAATATGATTCCAAATTTGGAATGGGATAACAATGTGGCAGTCTCCTTACATTACCCATTATTCTCTTAAAATCCCAGCACTTCCAGCAATTATTTTCCCCCAAGGAGAATCAGAACAGCACTGCAGTCCAGGGTTTGCATAAGATGCAGATGTTATAGTTAAACCAGCTGATGTCAGAGAAGTAGAAACATCAAGGGAGGAGACATCAAGAAGGGCTTTGCATCATTCCATCTAATTTTCATTGTAAAAATGTAGACTTAAATCTCAAGTGTCTTGTTAGGCAAGTTCAGCAAATGGGAAGCTTGAGGAAATGAGTTTCACTTTTGCTAGCCGAGATTGTTTTGGCATCTGGAAATATGCTTTGGATGATAGGAACATGGTTAGGAATTTGAATACTTCCCCCCCCCAGTCTTGTAATATCCTCCTTGAGAAATGCCTTCAGACTATTGCATTTATATTACTGGTCTCAGATCATTTACATCTAATCTTCCAGTGCTGTTAACAAAAGCTGGGCTAGCATGTGCAAATGTAAATAACATTTTTTTTGATGTGAAATCCCAGTTTAACTACATAACAGACTTCAAAGCGGGTTTAACATTAGCAATGCCTGCCACACTGGTTATTAAACTGCTTTCTGTAAGAGTTATTGCTTTAATTTATTCATCTACTTTGGCTGCAGCAAGCCCCGCTTCCCCCTTCATTTACTGAGATACTTTTTAAAAGAAAATATTTCAAAAAGGACAAGTGAGGTATAAACCAGGAGATACAGAAGTGGATACAATAACGTTAACCTAGAAACTGAGATGGATGTTTTTATGCATAGCTTGGTTACTCTGATCTCAGAGGGGTCTGGGTTAAGGTATCCTGTTCCACCTCCGGCAAAGGAGGTTTCTTGCACGCTGTTAATCTCAGCATCGTTGCCTGTGAGGAAGTCCAGTGGCAAAGCACAGCTGGCTGATTGTTTCTTAGGAAAAGTCACCTGGGTGCAGGAGGGGATGGAATCCCAGCATGGGAGTCCATTAAACAGCTCAGAGAAGAGTCTGCTGGGCTACAGAATATCCACAGCACATCAGACCATAAAACCCATTGGGGTTTCTTCCAGAAGACTGGTGCGCACTGACAGTTACAGCCAAAAAATGAGAAGAAGGAGAGGGGAGTGAGGGAAATAAAAAGAAGAAAAAAATTGCTACCATTGTTTCAATTTATATTCCTCTGAAAAACCCTCCCCTGCCTTCCAATAGTTTAATTTTCTGTTACATAAAGTGGAAAAGGAAGAAAGAGAATGATGTAATTGGTGGGTTTTTATGTTCTAATGATTTTCTGCAAAACACAAAATGTCCAAGCTGTAGGTGCTAAGGCATTTTAAACATATTGTACTGCTGGAGTTTGTATTTTAAATATGTGTGCAGTGACTGCTTCAAGCCACAAAGTCTTGAAAAACTCCTACCTGTAACCAGTAGTTTCAGTTGCACAAAGCTCAAAGCAACGTAATGCTTGAACTCATTCCTCCTTGCTCAGAAGCTCAGCTAAAGAAGCACCAATGTCCAACACCCGCCTTGGGCTGGACACAAGTCTCTTAGTTTTAGATGAAACCCTTCGGTGAGAGAATAAATGCCACAACTTTGTCAAACAGATCCAGTGAACACTACATTTATTTTCTGGATGAGGCTGCTGGATTCACACACCAAGCCTGACCTCAAGAAGAGAAGCAATTCTCCAGTTACTGGTGAGTGAGCAGAACTCCTCTGAAAACAGAATCACATCATGCCACAACGTTCAGGTCCACCAAAAGTAAAAGCCCAGTTTGTAAAAATTACTTGACATTCACTAGAATTATTTTTTAAAATATGAGAGAGCAAAGAGAATGTAAGGGCAAAGCCAAAACATCTCATGCTGATGTTTTTCAAATGGAAAATTTTAAGTTTTATATTTTTTGAGTTATACATCATCTAATGGGAAATCAAAATAAAATGCAAAAAAAAAGAAAGTTTCTTTCTGCCAATAAGAAATAGAGCCCCTTCCTCCAAAATATTTTTCAGGCTATTCCTTCATGGAAATGCCTTGAATTCAGAAGGAAAAGAGGATTCGAAGGAAACTACTGTTTTGTAGGTGGGAGTTCCTATCCTCCACACAAACCAAGTGGTTTGAGCAGGCCTCATCAAATCAATCAGAAATACGAAGAAATCATACTTAGATCATTTCAGAAAAAAGCACCGCACTTCCAGTTTTCAGTGCAAAGCCTTTGTGCACTTCAGAATGAGACAGTATATTGTAAGACGTAGGTTTCTATGGCAAACATCTAATTTCAATATCAACAGACTATGCTAAAAATGTATCTCACTGGTAGCGGCTAATGCCCAAGGGCTGTAGAGATCACCGTCCTCTTTTCAAAGTACATTCAGTTATTTATTATAAACAGACATTAGAATGGATGCAGAATTGTAAACTTCTTAAATGAATATCTCATCTACATTCAGTAGTGCACAAAAGCCAAGAAATTCGCTGCATTATGCAAATACGCATTTTTTTTCAAATGTATTCCACCTTCTTCTGAATAATTCCCAAGAATGTTTACTTAATGTGGTAAACTGCATAAGCAGAACCAACTTATTTGTATTATTTTGCACTAATCTTCAACTTTTTAGCTCCTGCCATCTGCCTTGCTACCATAACATTACTATCAGTGTAACTGAGCAACATAAAAAAACGTGGAGTGCTCAACAGGAGGTGGCCAGTCTAGATGGAGCAAGAACATTATTCTATTTAACACAGATTACTTGATTAAAGGGGGGAAAGATCACAAGTAACATGCACACAATGCCTTGTCTATCACTTATTTTAGAAAATACATACAGATAAAAAGAATTAGATTCAGGTCTATATAAAACCAACAAAATTAATTACAGTTCTCTTTCCCTATTCTTGTGTATGGGGAAACTACAGTTTGCACAAACTAACACTGCAGATTGGTTGCGGAGCGACTACTGAAACACAGACCTTCCCATTTTTAGGTCAGCATCATACCTATTGAATCACGTCACGTCCCACAGGTAACAATATCGAATTTTGGTTTTGTTTGTACAATACTAGAGAAATTAGGATCTGCTCCATTTAAGGCAATGAATTTAATTTAGACCTCAAATAGTTTTTCACTTAGAGCTTCAGAAATCCCACAAAATACTTTTAATTTGCACTTTTACACAAAAAAATCCCAATATAACCCAGCAGATGGAGTGATTACAGGCAGATTTAAAACACACAAAAAAAGGAGCTTCCACAACTCTCCTAGACATAAGCAGCAGCAAAGTCTATTTAGCTTCATGGATGAATGACTAAATTGGTTTGGGAAGTCAGCAGTTCAAAAACAAATTGAGGACAGTTGTCAGGCTACTTTTTAAAACCTGTCTCCCTTTTTATTAATCACAAACCTCAAAGACTTATTTTTCCTTGCCGTTTTCTTCACCAACTTGGAAAGTTTTGCCCATTGATAAAGAGCCACATTCTGCTTCTCTCCAGCTAAAATATTGGCATTTCTGAACAGACCAGCATCATCCCAGGGAGCTGAACAAGAGACAGACAAAACAGCACAGACTAAAAAGATGATTTTTGCTCCGCTTCCAGTCCAAGGGCATCATTCTGCTCACTGCTGGAAAGAATGGACACCAGTGGAGAAAAAAGGATTAAGAAATCAAGCAGAATATTTAATACAAGACCAATTTTCAAGCAACTAATTTATTCCAGCATTCAAGACTGCAGAAGAGAAATAAGATAATGAAGGAAGGAAATACTTGAAGACATAAGACGGCAATACTAGTCTGAGAAAAGGTGCCTAACCAATGAGATGTGTTATTATGTTAGTGTATTTCATCATCAAAGACAAAAAAAAGTTGAATGAGGCTCATTATCATTGTTGGCCTTTATACATAGTAAGATTTAACAAGTATGTAAATGTATCAATCATTACTTTTTTTTTTTTTTTAAATCTGCTGTTACTGTTGTCAACATTTCAGCTCCTTTCTGCTCCTGTTTGACAGCCGTACCTAGAGCTGGTCAAATACTGCAAAATGGTGTTTACAAAACAGTTGTAGGAATTCTGAGCATCTGCTTGGTTCAACCATGTTTGTGCCCCTTGTTGTTCATGAATATTCAAGGGAACATGTTTTTGTTTGCACAAATGGTTGGGGAGTGGCTGTTCCTGTATGAATATGTTCTCATGCAAACAAAGATATTCCTGTGGGATCAAGAGTGTTTGCTAATTCACTACTAACTGCTTGTTATTCCCTTGTTAAAAAAGTTTGGGGCATTTAGTCAGAAATGAGAAACAGTATCACCTGACTCAATTAACCACTGGGATGCTACCGCACACAGGACCACAGTCAGCAGCAAACAGCAAAACCAGCACAAAATTCAGGTTACTGGCAAATATGCATTTGAGTAAAAAGATTCATGGAAAAAAACCGAAAGCTTTTAGTGAACAGAATAAAAAAGTTAAACAATGACCACTAGTCAAAATGAATAACCAGCCTGGTGCTCAAAATGCATCTCAATTTGAAATCAAGTAATTGTGGCTGTTAGCATATTCAGGAAGGAGGGGAAAAAAAACCGCCACGCTCAGCTAGTAGATGTGCTCCTTCAGATTGCCTGCACCACGTTGGTCTTAAACCAACCTTTTTCTGGGTTACATACAGCACAATATATTTTTTTTAAATGTTTCTTCCAGCAGAAAAAGCAGATAAATGGTGTATCAATGAATCTTGCTTAAAGATGCATCAGCTGCAACAACTCTGGGCATGACTTCCAAAGGCAGAGCAGACAGTAAGCGGTGGGAGCTGCCGGGTCTCCGCAGTGAGGTTCCCATGTACTGACTTGTCTCTTCTCCATTCACTAAGTCACCAACAGCTTTTCGCTGTTCCGAGAGTTAACCCGCTCACCCACTCAAAGATGAACATATTGGGAGTTTAGTTTGGGGAGGTTCCTGCTGATCTTCAGACAAGATACCTCCGAAGTTTGAAAACAGAGGTTATGAAGTGCCTAAATTTGTATGATTCATCACAAGTTTTTACTATGCGGGAAGCTGAACTCGAGAAAGAGACAGACAAAACACACACTGAGTCTATTAATTATGTAGATGCATTTCTAATTTGCAAATGAAAAAGTAGCATGTTTTTATAAATACAAAGAAAGTGGCACAGCATTATAATGTCAGGTCAAACATCAGTCAGCAGTACCATATCTATAGCCGATCCTGCCTTGGGGGAAGGGATGGCACAGCTCGCCTCCTGTGGATACCTTCCACGGTATTTCCTATGATTGCAGGAAGCCCTCATTAAAAAAAAAAAAAAAAAGCACATGTAAATCTGTTGCTAAGCAGCAAATAAGTGGACATAGTCATGTCCACATTTCACCTTGCTTTTTCCACAGTACACAAAGTATATGGAGATTTGGGGTAATTGCAAAGAAAGAAGCAAAACTCCACATTACATTATTTTTAGAACAGTACTGGTTTATCATAACATAAAAGTTATTATGTCAGAGTTGCTCAACTAGTAATGATCCTGAAAAATATTTTTTTAAGATATTAATTGAGTTATTAGGGAAGTAGCATTAACTCTACAAAACATATCTGCAATGGTACATTAATATGAAGCCTTTTTGGCCACACAAAGCCTTTTTCTATTTTTTTTCCTTCATGCAGTTGTACTGGGTGATATCCTGCTGGCTAAAGGGAAACTTCCAAGAGCATTTCACAGCTCTGCAGAAAACCTTCCTGCTCGCATATATCTGAATCCTAATACACCCATCTAAAGATTGTCTGGAAGAATCTAATGAATATTCTAGTTTCTGCAATTAGATATTGTTATTCACACCTAGGGATTCCAGAGTGCATACATATTGAGCAGAAATTAATATTTATGCTTATAAGCATAATTATTCTGAAACATGGAATAAAAAAGATATGAAGATATTATTTGATTATTGACCTAACAAGACCCAACTCCAAAACCTAACTACTTCACAGATTTCAGGGCATGGACTTAATTTGTGAGGAAGATTTACCATCTCATATTATAAACCAGACAATTTAGCTTAAGTGTTGTTCAAAATGTCCCAACCTTTAAAGCACGAATAGCATTTCAGCCTCAAAACTGGTAAGTATTCTTCCTCAGGGTAGACACTTTTATTAGTTTATTCCTTCCCAGCTTTTCATCTCAGAGAATTTTACCCATTTACAAGAGAATTACTTATTTTCGGCTCGAGGAATAACTGGACCTTTCCCAATCTTTTTTCCACCTCTGGCTGGAGGGACTCCCTCAGCCCCCACAACTTCTGTGGGGTTGAGAGGGGGGCAGTGGTGGTCAGGGCTTGCTCATCTTGTGCTACTGCACAGGGAGCAGAGCAGCAGAGCCACAACCCTCTGCCTTTCTCCTTCCTTTCTGCCTAGTGCTGGGACTGCCAAGAGCAGAGTCATCCCCATCAGGAAGCCCTGAGCAACCCTAAATTCAACCCAGGTTGACCAAAAGTCCTGGGGCTTTAGGTCAGTTGGCATATAACAAGCGTCCCGGCCCTCTGTGATCCCTGGCCCAGCTCAGAAGTACTTGAAGTACATGTTTTCTGTTGTGGGAAACACTGGCAAAGGCTCTTTGATGCTGTTTTGAGGAGTTGGGGAGGCCACCTGTGAGCCAGGAATCAATTCCTCAGCCCCGATGTGGTCTCTCCTCTTCCAGGCAGCCAGGCCAGCCTCCCTCAGTCTCACTCTCACAGTCGGATGCTTCATCTGTGTCAACATCCTCTTTCCAAATCCTGCTTTGAATTTCTGTTAGCAACCTGCACAAAACAAGGCTGACAGGAAGGGACAGCAAGAAGCCTTGCTGCAAAACGGTGAAAACACAAAAGTACTCGCACATCTACAGCTACAGAACAAACGGGCTGCTCTGCAAGCAGCGGAATTAAAGAGGGCTGGAGTGCTCAGGACCTGCCATCTTGTGGATGGATGTCCTGAGGTCTGATAAGGTGCCAGCTCCAACTGCAGGTTCTCCCTGCATTTGAAGCCTTCCTAACACCTCTGTCTGTGCTGATTATTTTGTATTAGAAAGGGCTCTGAGCTCTCCACATTGTCTCTTCCTCAAAAGAGCGCTTGCAGCGACTTCTACCCAGCCACTTACTCCTGTGAAATCCACAGCAGTTAATTGCCTCCCAGACAGCCCTTCCTTCTGCCAGCTGGGCTGAACTAAGTCAATGGACTGAAATCATTGAGGAGAGGAGTGAGAGATAAAGGAAGAGATGAATATATCTTCATTATTGGTTCTTTAGGAAGTAAGGCTAAAAATAGAAGCCTTGCCATAATAGGAAAAAATAGATTCTCTACTCTGGTAGTAAATAAAGCCTCATAGGATGAAGAATAGTAGTAGCAATTCCTATTTTAACAAATTCAGCTGCAGGAGATTTAATTTTTATCCAAAGACACATCAGAGAAAATTAAAAGTCATTGATCTCGCTCATCTACCTCTCTTCCTTGTCCCCCTCCCTCCTGGTTTCAGATTTCAAGCACTTAGAAGAAAATTAAACACAGCCATTAAGGAAGCACTAGAAATCACTTGTCTCTCAGCATCTTCTTATTTGCTAAAAGGGAGTCCATCAAAGTCATCTTTGAAAAGCAACAAAACATCCACCTCCCAAGCCCCAAAGCCTTCCTTGTTTTCAGAAAGCTGTGGCCAGGTACATCCCTCTGTGCCTTCTTTAAATCAATTATTCACAGGTGTGCTGACCTTAATTTATTCCCCAGGGTCTCCTATGTGACATTGTTTAATTTGATCTTGTTACTTACTTACAGCAGATAAGAGGTTTGAGGATTTCTTTTTAATCTTTCTCACTCAAGTGACTCAGTCCTAAGAAAAAATAAGACTTGTTTCTTACCCATCTTTTGAGTTGGTTGAAAGAAGGATGTTTTTTAGTTTTTTTAAACTTAAAATGTAACAGAAAACAGAAAGTATGTCCCCCTTCTCCAAGCAAAAAGCAAAGACTGATTTAAGCACTAATGTAAATTTAAAGAAGTCAAACCTACAATAGAACTGTTTTCAGCTCTCTCTCTCAAGTTGCACAAGAACGCAGTTTTAATAGTTTCTTCCTAAAATTACTTTATCAAAAAGAACTGTTGTCATGGAATATCTGCTCATTTAGATAACTGCTGTGTGTACATTTCTTTTTTTTTTCCCGGTGCCTAACAAAAAACTCAATTATAGCATTGAACATTTGGGCAAGATCTCAAATTAACCAGAATACATATCCTTAGAGAAATCAGCTGTGCATTATGAAGTTCATGACAATACTAAAAAAAACATTGTCCAGCTGAGTATGCTTTTGCATTTTGAGGGTATTTTTTCCCTACTTGTTCCTATGAACATGTCAAGAACAGTACCTTTATCAAATAAAGGGAAAAATGGGCCAGGTTGCTGAGAAACACCTTACACAGCAAGTTGGTAATAAAACTGGAACAAGAGAAGTCTGAGGATCAGATTTTCTCTTGGAAATTGAGCTGGATCATATTAGACTGAGATGATTGCATATGAACCTGAAAAACTTTTTTCTGTAATGCCATCAAATCCAGTTATTCCAGCTTCTGGCAACAACAACCCCCCCGCAAAAAGTGGGGGGGAAGAGCCTTATGTACAATTAAAGTGAAGAAGGGGATAATGCACAGCTTCTGTTCTGCCTTTTATGGGTGGCTGTTTCTTTGAGGGCAGTACACTGGGAGATCTTGTGATACGAAGCAGCAGAATGTTTTTAAACTCTAAGCTAAAAGAGAAGCATTCAAACTGCACATTTGCCTTAGAAAGCTTTAGGGATTTTTCTAAGCAGCCTAAAATTATTTTATTCTTAATTACTCTGAATATATTATTTTGACTACTTCCAACTCCAAAGGTAAAATGTTTCTTTTATGCATGTGCATTTTGCAGCTAGATACTAGGAAAAGTATAATTTTAATTCACTGTGACGAATGAATATAAAATTGTACTTGAGATTAAAAATGACATTTTTTTCTACTAAATTATATTGCCAGAATATGGCTGGAAACCCTTTGTGTATTAAGTAGAAGGCTATGTAAGGTCACAGCTACTCACTGAAACAACCAAAATACCAGATGAAAATCCACAGAATATGCTAAAAACCTAAAAAACTAGTACCAGGAGTGCGACTACCAGTACAGACTAGTTTGTAACTAAGTAGATAACGGAGGAAAACCAACTTCATTCTTTCGTCTCAGCAGCAATGCTGAGAAATGTTTAAAGGTTGGGGAAAGCATTACGTAGAAATCTGTAACACTGAGCAAATATCAAGAACTGTTCCCAATAAATGAAAGAGGGCAAATTTTAGTAATTTTCTGTCCAAATTACAAACACCTACAGTTTATCTGCAAAAGATAATTAAGGCTTGACATTTATTACAGCTAAAAATAGAAAAGAAGCCTATAATATAGTATCACATAAATCAGGGAAAAATTCCCAGGTGCAATTGAAGGTGAAACATCACCCGCCTGCCCTCGTGGAGACCAGTGAGAATGAGGGACATTAACCAGGAAAATTCCCTGCCATGTTACAGGGTCACCAAATTAAGAATTAATTAATCATAATATTAAAAAAATATTTTTGCTTCCTAATTAACCATGTTACAAGGCAGCAGCCTCAGTCTTTTATCTTAGGGACATACTGTGACGCAGATGCAGACTCCCAAAGATCTTTTTGACGCTGAGATTACTTTGACTTCACTGGGAGTTTGGTTCTTAAATCCAGCCGTACCCAGGCCTGAGTCTCTAAGGTCTTTGCATCCTTTAGGCAGATGCATGTGCTGGCCTGGCTGACAGAGCAGCACAGAGTATACAATCAAGTGAAGTTAAAAATGTTGTTTTGCATGCAGGAATCATACAGAAGAACCTGGAGAAAAAGTCTGTAAAAAATTTATCAAAAGTGTTGAAAAATCACTGTCTCAAGTGAGCTGGGCTGCTCGCCTTTCTTCTTTCTGAGGGCGAATTGGTAGAGAAATGAACAAATATTATCTGTTTTATCTTCAGGTTGGATTTTCCCCTCCCCCTGAAGTGCAGTGTCTTACTGACACACACACACACAAAAAAATCAAAGGGAAATGAGTCATCAACACAGCCCTAGCTTGAAGCTAGGTTTGATGGCCCTCAGAGGAGTAACAGTCTGTATTTTTTTCCACCGAAGAACCCAAGGACAAGCATTCTAACATTGTTGTGGCGATTTTTTTCATTGGGAGGCATGTCCCCTACATCTGTTCATCCTGGGCCCCCGTCCCTTGGCCCAGACACACACTGACCATGGGGCACGGGCAGGACCCTGAACGTGAAGCTTCCTTGGAGAAACCTCCTGAGGCCTGATAGTCCTGCAGGCCCCATTGTCAGCCCTAATCCGAGTCCTTGCTCCAGTTAGGACTGGTGGCTGGATGTGTCTCAGAGACAGGAGACTTTTTACGTCACTCAGTTCCTTCTGGGTTATATAAGGCACCAGTGGGAAGAAGCATTTGACGTCCAAGTTCCTCCATTGGCCTTGACCAAGGCCCAGCCCACACAAGCCTCCCCAAAACCTTTCAGCTGATTCTCTTTGGCGGTGGAAGGAAATGAGAACAGGCTGTGTGATGTCTGGTGAGATCTCCTGGATGAGCTCTCACACCAACTCCCCCAGTCTGCACCCCCAGTGCTCTCAGCCACAGCATTAGGGGTACGGGCAGCTCAAGCCACACATGGCACTGAGAAGGTGCAGCCTCTCCAGCAACTTTCATACAGTTTGTGGATTCGCTGCTCAGCACAGATCCAAACACACAGTCTTCACTGCCAAACCCACCCAAGAAACAACAAACACGGTGCAGGAATAAACCCACGCCCCAATCCTTGCTGCTTTATGTATGGCTCTGTACATGCAAGTCCAGTGCAAAAAACAACCCGCAAAGCATGATGTCCTATCACCTAACTGTGAAATTGCACTGCTATTAAATGGGGATTTGCATTTACTTCTTAAGATTAGCCCCAATTCCCTTCACTGGATAACAGAGGATGATCGTGGGAGCAGTACCGTTTTGTTATAATACCTGGATTTTAATAGTACATGTATTCAGAATTATTCCTTTGGAGTAAAAGGGACTCTAAACACGTAACTGTTAAGCTTTATTAACTAACAGATAATTATGTATTAAAATGCACTGAAATTGCATTGTAATTTTAACATAAACTACAACGTAATTACAGTCTTTGTAGTGTAAAGTATGACTATAACACAGTAATGAATTAAAGATGAGGAATAAGCATATAGACTAGTTTGTATTTAGAGTAGACATCTCCATAATATTCCCTTGTGGATCCATTTTCAGGACTATGGCCTAACTTCCCTTCACACCTATGGGGCTCAGAGCGCCGGATTTGGGAACCACCAGTCTGTAAATATGTAACAGAACAAGACTGGTATTTTGTGCAGCCGAACCAGACACATCCATCCTACTGCTGGGTTTCCTGAGCAGACCTGAGAGAGGTGGAATTGCTCCTTTGGAAACAGCTCCCTGGGTAATTTGAGGCTGGCAGTTTTCCCCACCGCAGGGCAGGCATGTATGGAAGTGCTGAGTAATAGCATTGCTTGTTAGGCAAAGGTGTCGAATTTTATTTTTTAAGTGGAAGAGAGATAATAAAAAAAAGTTGAGTTTTTTTCCCCCATTTGGTACAAATACTCCAGTGCATTTCAACTAACTCTTCAGCTACAAATTCAAAAAAATTGCTTTGCCAAGAATTTTAACTGGTTGTGCAAATCTTTGCCATCTGTTGCACTGTCTAACTGCAGAGACAAAACCAGCATAATTTGCCATTGTAGCATAACAACATTAGAGGGATGATTTATAGCCCTTGAATGTTCTTTACTCAGATCTGTGCGCTTCTGTTGGCTTTTGCACCTATTTCAAACAGAAACTCAAACATGAAGCTGCTCCCCCCCCTCCACCGCAATCTCTTCATGTCAAACACAAATCCCCTAACATCAGATACAGCATCACTGTGCAGGCGACCCCCAGCTTACAGTGTAACAAGTCCAGAGAAAGGATGCTATTAAACTCTGCTATCTTGGAACACATATAAATAATTCACACCTTTCCTATAAATATTTATCCCTGTAACCTCAACTGTCATTCAAATAAAGGTTACAGTCTTCATCCATGTCCATTTTCCATATATCAACCAAACAATCTGAATTTTTCAACTGCCTTCTCTACTTAATTTATATTTTTCATAAAATTCAGGTGTACAACATGTTTTCTCATTGCAGTTAAACAAAATGACTTCTGATTTTCCTTTGTCTTTTTCCTTTTAACCAGTGCTTACCCATTGGCTTCAGTGGAACTACTGTGGGCTTACATGAAAATGAGAGCCAAGTCTGAGATTACATCTTTCTATTAGTGTCCCATGGTTTCAAATAAAACCTGCATGATATTATAATCATATCTGTAGGGTAAAAAGACATCTGAACGTATCCATGAACTTTCCACACCTCCCCTAAACGCAAAACAGACACAAACTTATTTTTTTCTGCATGTGGTCTCCTCTGTTATCTCTTGAAAAAGAGAACACCCACAAAAAAATCATCCTAAAATTTGGCAGCTTTATAAGCCAAAATTAGACATTTATCTCCTATCACCACCTCGGGAAGAAGAAAGGGGAAACAAGAAAGAGAAGCAATAGAAGTTATGAATGCTCATAAGCAAGAAGAGAACAGTCAATCAGTTACAAAATGACTCCCTCCAGGCTGCAGCACTTTGGTTTTGCCAAAAAGTCATTACCAAAAAAGCATCCTGGGATAAGAAAATTCCTCTAAGTGGCCAGCTTTTTGCTGAGGAGAGATATTATGAACCATAAAAATTATGTGCTGCTTCTGTTTCATGAACATTACATAATTGCTAGACTAAATAGCCAGAATAAACAGAGAACGGGCATTTTTACTAGGCTTCAGAAGAGTAAAGCTATAAAGAAAATAACTCCATGAAATTTACAGGAGAGACCCATTTCAGACCATATGTTGGGAAGGATCTTCATCCAAATGCGTGAGTCAATGTGTTAGCTGAGCGTCACACACAGAGTTCCTGAGTTTGGGACTGTCTGAGGTTTGGGTTTCTCAACACTTTCATGCTTTTATCCTCCAAAACATGACACAACTACATGACTTCCTGCACCAGGAACTTTTCCCCACCCTGCACCATGAATCTGAGTGGAAAAGAAAAAATAAAATTGCTTGACCTGCTCACAGTATGGACACTTCATCACAGGTATTACTCTTTTTAAGCTCCAGAGCCTTGATTGCTTGATTTTGCAATCGTATAAAGACATAGCACAATTATAGCCAGGACTGACTATAATCTGAGTCTATCAAGGTATTATCTAATCTAGATCCCCAGCTTTATTTCTCTGTTGTCTTCTGACTAGACACATATCTTTATTTATTTTTATGGTGTGATTTATACACCTTATAAAATTATTATTTCAAACCTGCCTGTAGGCAACAGCTGTATGACTGCATAATTACCACTAAAAGATGGCAATGCTAGAAGATCCTCTCGTACAAAAAAACCCCCCTCATCTGGCATAATCACTCATTTATTTGTTTAATAGATGAAATTAGTGAGAGAACAGAACACGGACAATAATGAGGGTGTTACAGACGAGCTTTGCCGCAGCACTCTGCCAAGTGCTACCCCCCAGCTCAGCATCTCCCCACTTCATCAGAAACTGCCAAGCACAGCTGGCCCAAAAATGACTGCTCTGTATTGTAAAAACTTTCCAAAGCTTTAAAATTTGTTTTTCTTCTGTACTGAGTGATGGAACTTTTCAAATATTTTTGTGAAACATATTACACAGGGATGTTCATTAGACATGGAAAAAGAAAAGCCATCAGGGGGTTGATTTGGGAAATCTTTCTTTAAGCAATCACAAGATCTAACATAGACCTCAAACCCTCATCATTAAATTGGGAGCCGGACTGTAAAGGATGAGCTCACTTTAGTTATTTGGGGGCAAAATGTAGCAGTCACTGCATTGTCACACAACTAGATGCACACCTCTCCTGCCACCAAAATGCCGGTGTCCCCCTGGCAGCTGCAAGTCAAACTGCTGGTGCTCAGATGGCGAGAGAAGGCTGGGGGCCAAACATACTGCCCAGCCAAAGCTGGTCCGAAGGCAGAAAGGTCTGTACCTTCTTTAAATGCAACGAACATTTTCAAAGAGAAGCCTACATTACACTGAGAACAGTCTCACAGCCCTGCTGCCAGCTCTGCGGGGGCTGGGGGGCCTTGCAGCAAGGGCCTGTCCCACCATCCCAACCAGGAATATGGATTTACTTCCCTTTTCCTACCTTTCCCTGGCACCCTACAGCATGTTTCAGAGAAAGCCATTTCCAGCTGCCCTCCACTCTTTGAGGTTGGCTGATATTGTCACTGGAGAAGTGGGCTCTAGTTTTTCTATTTGCACAAAAAGGCAAGGTTTAATAAATAATAAAAACAAAAATATTGTGTGCACATGTTCTATAGCTTGTGTGAATAAATGCTAAGGATGACAAACATAAGTAGAGTACTCGACTTGTCAAATTTGGGCACTAAGACTTTTATCTCAAAACTGCATACCAAGCGCAAGAAGAAACATTCAGTCTGGTTTTCTAATGGCAAGTAATTCCACTGACAAGCAATTCCAGTTTTGCCTGCATCTCCCTTTGTTTCAATTCCTTGAAATCCTATTGTTCAATCTGGATTAAGGAATTTTATTTGCAAAACTACAAATGTTACTTGAAACAGCCTGAAATGTTTTTCATCCATATTTAAATGTAGAAAGTATAGTAAAACCTTCCTTACAGTTGACCAAAAGCTTCCCAAAGCCTTTGCATATTAGGCGACCTTGATAGCTAACCAATCTGGGCTTTTCCAAATTATTTTGGCTGTTGCAAATATTCATAGCACCAATGACAAAAACACCCCAAAGTGTTACTTGGAAGCCAAGCTTTTACTGACAGGGTAGAGCCTGGCAAATATGCTTAGGAAAAAAAGACGGCAGAATCATGTTTCCCCCCTGCCTGTGTGGTTCCAAGCCCTGGCACCCCGCTCGCTCCGTGGGTGAGCGTCAGCCGGCAACGTGCTCCAGCCTGTTAATTACTTCTCTGATTAACAAGCCAGGCACTGAGCTGGAAGAGACAGTGTCAACTCCCAGCACCTGAATTAGAAATACAAGTGTTTACCCGTCTGAAACTTATTCAGATGGATATGAAAAAATATTCAGGACTGACTTTGCCTGGAGGTTAGGATGCTGGTGGGGTATGAAATGCAAAGGGGAGGGTGGTAAGGGCTGACCAGAGCCATCCACGGCAGGAGCAGAGGCGGTGGGTGTCGGGGTGCCGTGGGTCGGTGGGTGCACAGGGGCTGGGTGGGAGCAGCAGGCGCAGCAGGGTATGAGGGCTGTGAAGCACTGGGTTAAGGACAGCAGCAAGGAATAGAAACATTTTTTTTCTGGAGATTATAAAGGTTTAAGTTCAACTAATTTTTAGGAGCTGAAATGAAGAGAGGGAGTTTTGTTAAGCTTGATGCATCCTACCTAGAGTAGCAAAAGGCATTGGCAACAGGTATCCAACAACAACGCAAGACTAGCAAGAGATTCACAATCCGTAAAGGCAATCATAAAATTCCCACAGCACATAGCACGCACCCCATCTCGAAAAGATACGGGGTGTTTTAACCCCTTGGAAAAGCAATTTACATAAAAAATTTCAGGGATAACCAATATTCCTCCCCCACTTTCTCCCATATGCATTCTAAGGATGTGCTCAGTGATATTGACTTTGTTGTTGTTTTCCTGTTGATACTCTCAGGGAAGGCCCCCAGCAGGGAACTAGCCTGGAGGACTCGCTTCTTTCTCTGTGCTCCAAATCAATCAGTCTCTGTATGCACATTAATTGGAAGGAAGGGCACAGCAGGTTTCATGCATGTCTTGTACATACATCTAACCTGTAACAGCTTACTCACAGTTCTAGAAGTCAGCACAGAAGAGAGAGATGGGTATAGATCAGCCATTTACACTTTTAACAGCTTCAAACCACCTTTTAAAGCTCTGCTCTGAACAGAATAATTAGCAACCAATACACATCACATGCCCCACACATCTTACATTTCCAAAATGCTACCATTACTCTCCAAGTTGCTTATTGTGGCTTCCAATACAGTTCCACTGATC
>JAOXNO010000003.1:32123571-32186687 GCA_028565335.1 Limnodromus scolopaceus | reverse complement strand
CATTTACACTTTTAACAGCTTCAAACCACCTTTTAAAGCTCTGCTCTGAACAGAATAATTAGCAACCAATACACATCTTACATTTCCAAAATGCTACCATTACTCTCCAAGTTGCTTATTGTGGCTTCCAATACAGTTCCACTGATCCTAGCCCCCTTCAAAAAACAAAAAGAAAACAAAACCAACCCCACCCAGAACGCAGCTTTTTCTCCCATTCCAGACACTTGTGTTACCACTTACAAGGATCAGTTCTTGCAATCATGACTTCCACAGTGCTTAAATTTGACCCACGCCAGCTGGGATTGTACCAGTAGGGCAGGTGCTCTCTTATTTCCCCCTAATTAAATGTACTTGATGGCAACTCAGCCCAATCAAGGTAGAAAGTTGTGCCTGAAGTCGTTTCTGAAGCACATCTAGAAACAACAATACATCATGTCTGAGGAAGTGCCCTTTCCTAAATAAGTGGAAAAGTTTGTGTTCAGAAATAACAAGACTTTTTGCTCTTTAAACTCACATTTTAGAATGTTCCAGAATTCAGGAATATTTTCTCTTAGAATAGGTATTGCTTATCTTGTCTTCCTTGTTTTTAAGATTTTGCTTCAGCGGGCTTCATGGTAAAAAAGCCAAAAAAAAAAAAAAAAAGTAGTGGAAACAGTACTGCAAGAAAACAATAAACATGAATAAAACACTACCCCTCCAAAGAAGAACATGTGAGGTTTATCTAACCTGAATGCCGAGTCAATCCAGAGCCCAGCAGCTGAAAGAAAATAGAAGAGGAAAAAGGGAAGATCCAGCAGGAGAAAATAAGAAATATGTTTTGGGCACTTAGTCCCTGATGTTAGATGTGTGACATGGTTGTGTTTTATTCCAAGCAAAATTTCATATCTATGAAGTTATTAGAGTGACAGAAAGTGCTGTGAAAAGCAGAGTAAATTCAATTCCTCCCTGCCATCATGCCCTCCCTGCCGTACAGCGGGGCGAGATCAATGCTTTGCTCTCCGCTGAGCCAGGAAACAACGTTCCCTGGATACCCAGGAAAGGCAGCAGCCCCTGGCCAGCAAAGCCACGTCAACCAGGTGGGTTTGCACCTTCCCACGCAACCTCTTTATCTGCTGTGTGGCAAAGGTACCCTCCGCCTCCCGGACACAGCCACAGCAAACCGGGAGCCAGTCTGGGGTCCGGGAGCATTCCTCAGTGCAGGTACCTCCCGTGAGAGCAGCTGTGCAGGGAAGGCACACGGGTGTCTCTCTGCTTTGCTGAACGAAGCTCCTGAACTACAAAACAGGGTCTGGGGCAGTTGTCTTGTGTGTTGTGATCCAAGCGAGGAGCTACCACATGAGCCCCAAAACTTTCCTGCTTTGGTGGCCTGATCTGGAGGGACCTGGTCCTTCAAAAAATGCCAGGCTGAGGCAGGTCTCTTACTGCCCTGAACAGGTTGTGGTTTTTCTATAGCATACATAATGCCACAGTTGTGCTGTATTTTGCCATTTTTGTTCATTTTCAGTTCTTTTTTAACTTTTAACTGAGAACATATTACATGGGCACAGTGTGTGTCCGCATGGTGACACACTGCTCTGTTCATACAGCACTGTGGGAGATAAAAGGAAATTTTTTTGTTTCCAGCTTACCTTAATCCTATATATAAACAATCATCAGCAGATAAACGTTAAATACATCTTCATCTAGGCAAAAGCTGAACTTGTGAACATGATAAAATGAAAGCAATTTCTAAATATACCATGCTGGGGATTTATGTTAATTCAGTCTCAATCATATCAATTATAAGTGACAGTTTATCCAGGACATTATTTTGTGTTTCTAATTTTACCCTGACTATTTTGGTTCAGTAGATTTATACCAATAGCTGTTACAGATCTTCATGCCTTTGTCTAAATTCTTTGCTGTGATCCCAGCCTTCTAGGAAGCAGAGATGCACTATAAGTAATCTCTTCTTCTGCCGTACTACATAAAAGCATATTGTGCATTCATACATGGTGGTAGTTTTTTTGCTTAAGTAAATGAGCACAGTCTTTATAGCATTTGATACATGTCAACAGCTTGTAGGATTTGTCTTTCATTTCTAATGTTGGAGGAAGTTCATGTTTATGTTCCTGAATGGCTTTGAAATGTCTCAACGTTTTCAGAATCTCTGCTGGCCACAAGTATTCTGCATCCCCAAGGTACTATCCAAGGACCACAGCCTGCTCTGACCTCCATGGGAACACGCGAGGGCCAGGGGTTGCTCCAGTCACACACAGACCCCTTCTACACCAGGCTGGTTTTGTGTAACAGGGTCACAGCTTGCACTTTGGGCTCTGGTCACAGGGTCAAAATAGGCCTGTTTGCACGGGCAGTGTCTGTGGTAGGAATGACAAGTTTCAGGTGAAAATATATTCTTTTTTAAAAACTTTTTTAGAAAGAAAATAGTCTTCAAACACTTTGGGCTATTTTCCTTTTGATACCCTTTTTGCAGGCAGACAGGGTGCGTACCAGCATTCAATTAACTCAGTGCATGATGGAGAGAGGAGTGCAAACTTTGACAATAGTGACCAAAGAAAATAAATTAACTAGCAGCAACGTACATAGCAAATGATTAGAGAGACAGAAAACCTTTCCTTCCTCCCTGAGACAAGTGTAAATTAAGACTGTGAGGAAAACATGGCAACTAGACAAATTGCCCATTTTCAAGGCACCTACCAGGCTTGGCCCATGGTCCAGCCTAACAAACCCTGGAGGCAGCAGACACAAATAGTTTCGCCAGCAATCCTGACACGTAGTCTATCCATCATCCATAATGCCCTGTTTCCCAGGGAAGGCTACTGATGAAGAACCCCACCTTTAAGTAAGGAGAAAGGGCAGAATTAATTGCTGCTGCTGTAAAACATACTGTACAGATTACAGCGGCGTGTTCCTGCAACTGTGGGACACGGATCACAGGACAGTACCTTATCTACGGGAATTAAAACTATGGGGCCAGGCCGTGCACCAACACACCATTTCTATACCACTCTCACCAGTCAAGTACTATTCTACGTAAGATTTTGGTCATGGTTTCACTGGAGACAGCAGCAAGACTCACCAGTGTCAGAAAAGCCAGGATTCCTGCAAAATCAGTTAGGAATGCTGTTGGCAGCCTGCCAGTAAATAACTATTTCAGTAAATAGAGTAATTGCTGTATGGAAACTGATGGAGTCAATAATTAGGGTTTTTTGTTTGAGGTGGGGTGGGGTCTTTTTGCCTTCCTTCTCCCTCTTCCCTCCAATCAACCACTCTCTGAAATAAGTGGATACCTTCAAGAGAGAAGAAGGGATTTTGGATCTGGTACTTCATGGAAGATGGTATAAAGGACTACCAGAAAGGAGCATTCCTTACTTAGAGGTCAGGAGACATCTTCCCATCCCTTTAAATGGCTTAACAGTTCAGTAAGAATAATAAATATGTTTAAAATAGGAAATCAGTAGGAAATAAAGCTGTGTCAGGCAACATTAACACTCCCATGTGTAATTTGACCTTGGACAGCTCGTCAGATCTCTTGTTCAGCTCATTCATCATTATTCTGAGCTGTCATTATGAACACCCTTGCTCATTAATTATACATTAACCTCATTCATGACTTTTAATCTATAATGGGTCAGGATGTTTAAAAATAATTAAATAAGAATGTGCAATGGTAATAAGGATAATACCTGTATTGCTGTTTAGGACATCTGACTGCAAATCAAAAATAGGTGATGCCAAACAATTAAATGGGAAATAAAACAAAAACAAGAAAGGAGAGGTCTCCAAATCTCCAACCTTGCATTTAGAACAAAAGTAGCTTTAAAAGATTCACAAAATATGCAGCTTGTAGGCTTTTGAGGTTTTTTTTTTTTAAACTTACACAAGTTTTCAAAGCAAGGAAATATGTTCTGCTGTAAGCAGATGAGTGGATCAAACTGTTAGGCACTAGCTCGGATAAAACAGGGACAGGTTCTTCACAATATTCAGACTCTTTTTCTGCTGGTCAAGCTGCCAATGCTCCCACTTGGTGGGTGGGTTTGCTGGGTGGGGTGCACTGACTGCAGGAGATGACACGGTTTTCAGAGCACACTGTGTTCCCACAGGTTGGTGTATCCATCTCCTGGAGGTTGAACCAGTTCTCAGTGGGTCTTCTGACCTATGCAGTGGCCCCATTTCCAAGCAACCTGGGATGAGAGCAATCCTCTGAATCTGTCAGTCAGTTCTCTGGGCTGAATATTGGATTCAACGGAGGATTTACCTCTGTGTTTCCAGCACTGATAATGTTTTAATTCTGAAATTATCATATACTGTTTCTTCTTATAATTAAATGAGTTTTCACATCACACAGCATGGGGACACCTTGCTCTCCAGTATCACAAAGGACTTTTCATATTGTGGCAGTTATCTGCAGTAAGCTGGAAGTGCCAAGGTTTCCAAAACAGGCTTGAAGCAGAAATAAAATTTTATACCCAAGGAAGAATTACTGCATCCCACATAACATTTCAAGCTAAAATAATGTTTCATCAAAGATTTAGGGAACAAGGATTAGTTTTTTAAACCTAGCTAAGCCAATGAATCTTATATCCCATATACAGCTATACATTATGTTCTGAGATACATTTCACTATGCTAACTCAAGGCTGTTCAAGTCAGGCTGCTTCAAAGAAAAAACCCTCAACTGAGAAGACATTTCACTGACCTAGTTTAAAAGAACTTGTGAAACTCCCCAGCACAAGGATGCCCAGGAGGGTGGCCAAAGAATATTATGCTGCCTGTGAAGTACTTAATGAATTTTAGAAGGGTAAATTAGAGAGTTCAATAATGATAAGTTATGGAACCTCAAATATATACAGAAGGATTTACCTTAAAGGAAAAAAACCAACAGGATAATTTGTCCCAGATATAAGTGGATGCCATTTGAAATATCCAGGCTATGCTTTATTTTTCCCGGAGAGCTAAAACACCTTAATAAATTTTGGACCATATCCAGGATTTTCAAAGGACTCCAAGAAAGTTAGGGCTAGTATCTGTGAACTTCAATGGAAACTGGGTACCTAACTCCTTGAAGTGTTTGGAAAATCCCTGTCTCTGAGCAGCTGGATTCTGCTCAGCTCTAGCAAATACGTGTATTTCCTAGCTCTGAATACTCTCTAGGATTTTAACCTTAAAACTGTCCAAATGCAAGGGTAGGTGCTTAATCTGATTGTCTACTGAGTTTAATAGGACTCTGCCTATGGCGTTAAATAACAGTACCTTTGTGCAATGCACTGGTTATGGATCCCTGTTGTGTGGCACCCACGGAGGTGGGGAGCGTTAAAACCCACCCACACGGCCCTGCTCTTTTCCTTCACTGCAGCAGCTCGTGCTTTTAACTCCAGACGTCTCCGGGGCACGTTAGCCAAGGTAGTCATTGTTACACTTACACTTACACTTACAGACCACCTTTTATCTGATGATCTCAAAGCACTTCACATCCATTAATTAAACTCTAAGGGCTTAGTAAGAGGTTGAGATGAATATTTTCTGCTGTCCCTCAGGTAAAATAGCAGTTTCGTCTGAACGTGAGCAGCAATTGGCTTTAAACCTAGAGAATCTGTTTTTATGAGCAATCACAGACCCGTACGTAGTAAAAAGTATGATTACATGGGACGGACTTGGTTTGTGCTGAAATGGGAAAGGAGATTACTTTTTCATTCAAAATACCTTTACTCTAATGTATTTCTTTCTTCAACTGAAGTGAGCATATTGGGCTATTTATTCCCAAATAGAATTCCAGCAATTTGGGTTACTGAGGAGTTAGCCACTGAAATGTTGGGGTTTTTTTGTTAAATCTGTTTCAGAAAATCCTGTTCCATGTATGATCAGAATCATAATTAAAGGACTTTTCCGTATATGTAATGCTTCCACATTGACACATCTAACCATGTATTTGGGCAATAAAAATTGATCTAATATCAGTAAAACAACAGGAGTCAATTTTATTTTTTTTAAAGTGATGTTAGTTCATACCTTATAAACTAGCTCTAATTCTCACTGTCAGTGGATATTGTTTTTCACTCCGAATTCCAAGTTGAGGTGCAGGCGCAATGAATAGGAACTCGGAAAGGCAGAATTTCTCCTCTGTGGGAGGCATCAGTATCCTAGAAAAGAAAGAGGAGGAATATTTTCAAAATTTCTCTCTGCATAAAAATAACAGAAATCAAATCTAAAAAATAAAGAGCCATACTTGAAAGCATAATTAAAGGGAAAACATGTCCCAAAGCCCAAAATGTCATCCCTTCTCTGTGCTTCAGTATCCTCTTCTCTAAAACACACGTCATGACAGAAGCCTGTTCAGTGAAGGACTCCTGCACCACCTGGTAAAAAGCATCATCCAGAGGCTTGCTTACTGTTACTGAAAGTGAACATGAGTAATTGTTTCAGATAAAATGACAAACTTCCATAGGTACACTACATCCTTCCAGTCTGAATCCTGCAACACCAAAAAGATATTCCCTTCCCACCCCAAGCCCACTCTTCGGCCAGCTGCGACCCGTTACGCACGAACAGTGTAGCAGTGACAGTCGTATCTGCTGGTCTCTGTGCATTTCTTCTGTTTGAATGCATAGCATTTTTCTTAATTATTTCTGACTTTTCATCCAGCATGCTATAAGCTTCTTATGAAGAAAAGAAAATAAATAATTCAACTTCCACTTATTCCAGGAGAAGACTGGCTGTTCTAATCTTTCCTTAGAGAATAAACAAGCTAGCTGTTCCCATACAGCTTATTAGAGTATGACAAATAAACACATGCATAATACTGCAATGACAATAAGGATGGGGAATACCAGAACTGTGTTTTGGGCTGCAATCTGAGGCTGGGGACCATTTCCAGTTCCCTCCCAGGGGCCTCCAAGTTTGGTTACACTTTCGCCTGTGAGCTGCAAGCCAGAGACTGGTAACAAATGCCAGCGCAATGAGGAGTGAGGAAGGAAGGACGGAGCCAGAGATTGTGTCAGGGCGTGGATTAATTCCCCATCGCAAGAGCGCTCCGGGCTGCTTTGCCCAGTGTATTCGGAGAGGAACTCTCAAATGAGCTCCTTGGCCACGCAGGAGCGAGACTGCCTGTTTGGGGTTTAGGGTAGTCTGTTGGCAATATTAATGTGTCAGGGCAGCACGCTAGGAAAGCTTCTGCACCTGCTTTAGAGAAACCTTTCAAAACACATATTACTTGCTGCCTCCAGGAATGTTCCTGTTTTACTTAGAAATGTAGGATGAAACACTTGAAGCAGTTTTGTGTTTTTTCCCTTTCATGGAGTCTGTGAATCTCTCGCTTTTTGTCTGGCTTAATGAATCCTGAATTTCAGCTCTTACTGAAGGATGATCGGGGCCTCACCCCGGAGGAGCCCAGCAGTCGATGGGTCAGGTGAAAGACAAGAAATGAGCCTGCACCCCTCAGATCCTAGGTAAGAGGTCTCACATCTAGGCCCTGGCACACTGACTACAGTGGAGCAACTGAGGAGAATAATTTCCCCAAAAAAGTCTCCCTGAAGCTTCACTGCATCAACATCTGGCCACTGCCTCAGGAGCCCTGCAAAGCTGAAGAGCATCAGCCTCACAAGGAGGTTGGGTTGAGCAGCGGGGGCTGTTGTCCTCCCTTGAAAATGTTTCAGTAAAACATAAAAACTTTGGATACTTTCCTCTGAAACAATAAAATATGCAATTGGATTGGAGTTGACTTCATCCACAGGAGCTATCTGACACTCTTGCTTGATGAAAGAGAGCTGCATGTGTCATCAGAAAGAAAGACAGAGTGTCTGAAGAAGAGGAAACCATCCATCTTACCACCCTGACCTTTCTGATAGCCAGCTAGTAGTATGGGCAGAGCTCCACAGATCACTTCAAAGTTTATTGCTCTGTTAGTCCTCTTTGACTGACAGATCACCTAATGGATAATAAATTACTGCCCTCCACTCGGATTGGGGGCTGCCTGCATGTTGCTAACGCTGATTTTTCAGAACCTACTATCACTCACTCTCTGCTTTTGCAATTTAAAGGGATGCAAGTTCAGAGACAATAAATAAATACAGAGGACTGGAATTTCAAGGGTACGTGTGGGGAATTAACAGCACAGCACCCTCTGAATTTCAGTGTGAAACAGGCTCCCACATCCCTTGGGTTTTTTAGGAAATCTTGCAGCTTTCCTTTTGTGCCTGCTGCAAACTGGGTTTCCTCTCCCCCGGGCATCTGGGGGTGGGAGAGCAGAGCCCCTTTCCTTGGTCCCTCCCCAGCTCGGGGGCCACACCAGGGAGGTTGGGGGGCTCAGCAGGATGCTCGCCTCAGGTGCTTGCCTGAACCAGAGGAGAAAATGTGCTCTGCAGCGAGATGAATCTGAAGAAACTCCAACCAAACCCAGCGGTGCGTCTGCCAGGACAGGGCCCAACTCGCAGCTTTTACTTAATTCCAGTCACAGTGACTTGCTTTGGCACACAAGCAAGTGTGGAGCAGAGACTGAATAAAGACCTCAGGGTTTTGCCCATAAAAAGAAAATGAAGTGGAAACGCCTCTCTTGAGGTTGGAGAGGCCAGGATTTGTTATGGCTGCTCTGGGTCTCTGAGAATGCCACAAGTCAGCGACGCTTTCCTCAAGAGCCACCGTCAGCTCCATCACTTCCATTAGTTCTGCCACGTGTCAGGACACAATTAAAAGCAATGTCCCTCTTTCACACTCACCTTTGGGACTGGTTGGCTTGTTGCCAGCACTGGGGATGAGGCGCTCGAGCTGCTGGTCCCGCCAGTATCCTCAATGCGAATACCACAACGTATAAGCTAGAAAAAACAACAGAAAAGCTCAGTCCGCACATGGACTTTGGATTTTCCAAAGAGCTCTGTGCAGATGGAGCAGGACATGTTTAAATGCATTAAAAAACTGTATTCCCTAATCTTATGGCATTCCTTTCCCAAAAGATTTGGGGGGTGGAAAGGCTGTGACATTAAGCAGTGTAATTTTGCACAGCTTTCCTGAAGGCAAAGGACCCTCCTGCTGTGCCAGGGATCTCCCCGAGGCTCTGTGGCCAGGGGGCTCTTGCTGAATGTTCATACACGTCTGCGATAGCTTTAGCTAAGATTGTGGACAAGGGAGCACCTTCATAAATCTAAGGGGTCAAAAGAAAAGACCTTCCTCCCCGAAAAGAAACCAACACGCTCAGCTGGGTCCAGACTGGTGCAGTTACACCAGCACCTGGTGTATCCCAGGGCACACACAGCTTCTCTAAATCTTTCTGTCCCCGCATTTTCTAGGGACCTTGCATGGTGCACCAACTGTTTGGAGGCTTTAATTTTAAATAAGCAACATCTGTTAAAAGCACCAACCCCAGAGGCACCATCAGCATGGCAAGTAGCTCCTGCAGGTTGGGTCTGTCTTGTCTGGCAGGGGCTTGTCTTTAGTCCCAGGGTCATGCCTCTTCTGAATTTTCTCTCTCATTTGCTCCAGCTCCAGCCCCCCCATCTCTGATACCAGCTGCCATCACCATTTCACACATTTTCAGACAGATTTGGGCATTCTCTGGGCAGCAAGCTTGGGACTGAGGTGCTGACCTCTCATCTTGCTGCTCTGTAGCATCCCCATTGCTCCTTAAAGCCACCACTAGATCTCTTAATTCTTCACCCATGAAACTAATTTTTTGGTAAAGACAACATCTTTCATCGCTTTTGTGAACATTTGCATCTCAGAAAATCTAGCCCAGTGGGGTTTGGAGCATGTCTGCATCTCCAGCCCCTACAACACTGCACAAACTCAGAGCTTTCATTATACACATTCCTTTTCCCTCTTGACTGAGGGAACAGTGAGACCTTCAGAACGTGTTTATTTATGAAATCCGTGTTACTTGTTCCTATTACATTTATTTTTCTCCCTCTTTGGAAAGCACAGAAGTTCAACACAGGCCCTTAGAAACACAGCTGCTGTTATTTTGCAGCTGGGTGCTACTATGTGGAGAGCTTCTGAAAAGGGAGTCTTGAACATAGGAAATTAGATGCAAGTTTACATCACTGTGGAGAACAATACATGAAAAACTTGAGATGTAGATTTTAATCCAGGATTTTTAATATGAATATTTCATCCTGCAGCCTTTACAGTCAAATGGAGGATTGGAAAAGTCCAGCTATGTACTGATATGTGGAGGACAACACAGTGTTTACTCTTGTTTCTTTCTCAAACGACAGTAAACCTGGTGGGTTACACAAAATAGCCCATCTTTATATCCTCAGGTTAGGAATGTGCTATGGCTGTTCAAGAGAGCATTTATGTACACCAGTGAACTCTAAGGGTAAGCTGAATGTTTAGCACATACTTCAGTGCTCTCTTCACAGCATGGTCTATAGGCAATGTGTTCCCTTTACACACAATTCTTACATTTCTGCATCCTTATATTAAAGCTTATGGCTAAAAAAGAAGTGGACTACATTGCTTCATTTACCAGTATCAAATATTTTTACTGAGAGTAATTGCTTACCCAGAGTTTGCTTATATAGGAATTAAACACGGTATTCCATTAAAATTATTAAAAACATCTTTCTATAGCTCTGCTCTCTCCACTTCTCTAATGTTCAGAATCACATAAAATAGTAATGAGCATACATAGCCTTCTGCTGTTTTCATAGACAAGGCAGTAAAAGAGACAGTTGCTGTTCCCCCGAGTGCCAGCCCGCGAATCAGAAAGTCTAATCAGCCAGAATGTGACACACTAGATAGCCCCTGTATTTCATTACTGCTATATTAAAATCTTTCCTATTTGAATTCTGTATCTTCTATTAAAAGGAGAGGGAGAGGTAGAAGAGATAATCAAAAGAGGGCAAGAAGAAAGGACTTAAAGAAAAGTAACTCTTTTTTAACTCCTTCAGCCTGATGCTTTGGAATTCTGTTTCCAGTGCAAGAGCTGGTCTGAAAATACCCGGAGCAAGTACCTGGCATGCTGTGGCCGCTGTACACCCCGGGGGCTGCTCTAAAAGAGTTCAGCTTTAGTGGCCTGAGTAAGACCCAGCAGCAGCTTCTGGTTCTGCCGTGCAGCAAACGCTCAGTGAAAAGTAAATGAGCAATGGTGTTTTTCATGGCTTGCCCACACCATTTGCCTACTGTGTCTGTGCCTGCAATTGAATAGTCAGGGTTCCCTTGGTTAGCCCCGAGGATTGCAGGGGGGCAGAGGTTCTGACGACGCACTGGGGGTCACCACAAAGGCTGTTCTCCTGGGAGGATCTGCTGCTGGGTGTTGCCAGCCTCTGGCGAAGATGCAGCATCGCGGCTGGTGTGCAGGTTCATAACAGCAACACCTTCCCACACTCTCAGAAACAGGAGGTGCCTCTCTCTCTGTGTCAGTCCACACTGACCTGTAAATTAGGCTGTGACAAAATGAATTAGATTTAATTTTGCATAGCTGTCCAATGGCATTACTACACGTGTTATTACATAATTCTGTGAATCGATAATTCGATTGTGCACGTCTGCATCTGATGGAATTGAGAAAGATCAGTTCAATACCTGTAGGCAGTTGCTAAGAGTGGGACAGATGTATATAATATCGAACAATAGATGTCACTGTTATGCCAATAAAAATGGGTTATATTTACAGTTGTTGGTAGTTTCAACCTCCATTGCACAAAGCTGCTAAGTCCCAAACGTAAAGCCAGGGAACTCACTGACACGTGATACTTTTAAAAACATGAATCCTACACCTCCTTGTATTTTTTCATCAAATTACACACAAAAATTTGAAAATAAGTCAAAAAACAGCTTAAGCAAAATTTAAAAAGGCATTTTCCTATGGTTTTATGCAAGTTGGTCACACAAGAATAGCACCACTACCCAAAAGTTGCCATTAGCAGGAGAAAAAGAAAAAGGGATGTGGAAATCTTAACTAATGTAATATCAGAAATGGAAGCATTTCTGCTAAACGTCTTTCTTTCAAAGGGGATGGTGGTGCATTTACTCTCCTCTCCTTGGAACAATGACATGGAGGATGGCACATGTGACCTCACCAAAATGGAAGGATCAGGTTATAACCAGCAGTTTGTCGAGCAACAAGAAACGAGGGAAAGGCGTCATGGGCAACATCCCACAGCAGCAAAAGACAGGGACAGTCTGCAGGAGGAGGGAATAAGTATCCAAGTGAAGCTTGAGCTCTAATGACCTATTTCAAGAGGTTCTTCACACTGCTTGAAATTAGTATAAAATTATGAAAATTAGACTGCGAACAATGTAAGAAACTCCAGAGCAGCATGGTACCCTGTTGCTCAGCTGTAAGCAAGACCTGTGCAGAGTCAGCTCTCAGGTGATGAGCAAAACCAGTGAAGTCTAACAAATAAGAATGAGTTTAAACATCAAATTTCAGTATGAGACACAGAGGAAACTAGGCAGGTTATTACACAGCAGCTGTTCACCAGCTACTGTTCTATTCTTCAATATCAAGAACACAGTACACTGAGAGAAAACGTCTGTGCTCAATGGTTGTAGGAGCCTATTTGTAGCCATAACACAAGAAACAAAATATTTCTTTGGGACCCACTGATTTAGCTAGAAAAAGCGGACAAATGTTTTGGTGCCCGGTGTTGTCATCAGCCTGGCCCCAGTTAGTTGCAAGGAGGAGGTTCCTGAGCTTTTGCTTCTTACCATAAGCTTGGAAGACATAAATGAATACAAGCAAAACCTAAGTCTATATAAATAAGAAAAGCTGCATGGTAGATTTTGATCAAACCTCTTTCATCCACAATGTGAAGGAGAACAATTATCATTTCTGGATAGGCAACAGCTGTACTGCACACACAGGTGTTCTTTCAAACAAAACCACCAATGTTACATACACAAATGCCAAACATTTACCATGCAGATTTGATCCCACCTACTCAGTAAAAAACCCCAATATTAAAGTGAGCAGGGCAGCTCCCTCCATCCAGTCCAATGCCTAAATAAATTGCCAGGAATTTTCTTTCTGATTTGCAGACAAGGCTGTTCCTGCTATTTGGACAACATTGTGACGCAGGTTTAAACTTCCCTGTGTTTATTTACCTAACTACTGCAAGTTTTGCATATAAACGGGATCCTCACGTCTTGGCTTTCCTCTTCTCTGTTGTATTTTCTCCTCTTCACTTGAAATCATCTCCTTGCATGTCACATCCCAGTCTTTTGCTGAGAAAATGATTAGGAGGTCACAAGAAGAAGAATGACTCAATCTAGAAGTGGAAACAAGAGAAAACTTCAAGGAACAATCTGAGGAATAACAACATTGTTTCCATCACATACTCCTTGTAGCGTTAAAGAAGCAGAAGAGACAGAATACCAGGTGAATTGCTTCAAAACATAATGTCTTTCAACATGCCCTATGAGATATTACCTGCTTCTGTAGAAAAATAAAAGGAAAATGATACAAATACCTCATAAATCATAGCTGAGGTGCATATTTCAAAGATTCACGGGATTCTGGTATGAAGTAGGAAATGCTATAGTTTGCAATGTAACATTGTCTGATGGCACAGAGGAATTTCAGCCACAGGTTTTCACCTTGGGAAATGTAGGTATAAAAATTCAGTACTTTACATGTACCGAGATAAAGCATGCTCCTGGACACAATGACATCGAAAATGCAAAATCTTAGCATCTGTGAAAGTACAAATATTGATGTGCATCACTAAACATATGTTGCTGACTAAAGCTATTATTAGCGACAACAGTCATTCTCTACTCTGGAAAATCCCAGTTGCCTTGGGCTTTGTCTGAGCAGAAAACCAGAGAAAAATCTGAATAAAACCTTGTGAGTTAGCCTCATGATGACAGGCTGAGCTGTAATACTCAGATAATAATAAAACCAAAAATACAGGGCTAAATTCAGCCATGCTTGCTTGATGCTAAATTGAGCAAATTGCATACCGCCTGCTGCGGAGGCAGTACCAGAAGGCGTCTTCTTCTCCCAGATTGTCTTTGCAGGGTACAGATTATTTTGATCCATTCATCGCAGCTCCCTTTTTGACTGACACCTCAGAACTGAACGGAAAACTCCAGATGCTGCAGTTCGGGAAGCTGGGGGCTCCCGCTGGGGTTGAACCTCACTCATTTCCCATCACCCAGCACCAGCAAATCTCTTGTCCGTCCCTTTCCCCTGCTCTCCCCTTCTACATGCCTACAGCAGCGTGGGACCACGTCCTCTCCTCTCCCTGACCCACCTGAGCTCTCCTAAAACCACAGCCACCTGTGGGTTTTCTGGGCCCCAAGCTCAGCCCTTTATGTCATTCCCCTGAACTTCCAAGGAGCCAAATAATGATGTCTTCAAACGGGGAAGGAACCACCTGGTTATCAGAGGTATTGAGGAAAGGGGATAGCTTTGCACAGGCCTGATAACAAGTGCCTGAGCCAGGAAGGTTTAAGCAGAGTTGCACTGCCAAAGTCAAGCTTTTAAACATCCTATTTCTGGTTCCAAAATTCACAAGATTAATTTTCTGTAAATATTTTTTTCAGCATGGTCTTCCAGGTTAGAAACATTTAGATTGTAACTTTCCAAGTTTTTTTTATTCAACCAGGAAGTCTAAAAGATTAATTAACTCCCCCCCAAAGTATGATTCTGACAATTAAATAACTCTAGAAGGCACAAGAGGAATGAAAAAACCTGTATTTTGTGAGACATGAGAGCTGGCAATGCTGGCAGAGATTTTGAAAGGAAAGATTGTAAGATACACGCAACAATATTAGGGCTGACTGCCTGGTGCGGAGAGCCGTAGCTAGAAAGGCTGCTTGAACGGGAGGAGTAGATGGGAAGGCAAGTGGACGTGAGAGCAGAGGCCAAAGCAATTGAATGTTTGAAAAAACTAGTGGATGAATCCATTTTAATTTTCAACTGACGCACATGTTCTGGGTTGAACTGTCCTGACTGTTCACGGGAGCATATGGGCATTCAGGTGCTTTCGACCGATGGAATTCAAACTTTTGAGGACTGCACAGGGAGAACATGCAAGAGTTGGAACAAGCAATGAGGAAACCTAACAAGGGGTTCAGCAGAGACTGAATCAAGCTATGGAAGCACTGCAGCCCTGCTCTGACAAAATTAACTGTCAAACACTACAGGAGTGTGGAAAATAAGAATATATTTTACAGTCAAAGCTGTTCTAAGCTCAGCACTATGGAGGTATAAGCTGGAAAATTAGAGCAACGTATATATGTATGCATGTATGTCTGTTTATCTATCTATAGATAGATATAGATATTACTGTCAGATGTTGGCCAAGGAGGTTCCGAATGTACACGTTCAGTCCTTATGAAACACTGAAGTCCAGCAGAGGCACACAAAGTATTGGCAGGGAGTGTAGAGCTCCTAGGTATAATGTCTCCCTGGCAATGAAATCTGCCCTAGAAATGACATAGGTAGGAAGAGAACAGATCTAAATCCTTGCAGCATACCAGCATAGCAGTATTTATGGTTAGTTATTAGGCGTTAAATGATTAGATTAGCCAGGTTCTATTTATACAAGGGTTGCTTTTCTTGTTCATTCAGCTACCATCAGTTATAAACAAAATGCATCCCATAAAAGTGTTTCAGTTCTTTAACAGGCTAAGTGAATGGCCAACCTCACTGTAATTAATTAGGGATCTTTATTTAATTGAACATTCATGGTCGCCAGAGCAATGCAAACCTAAATCCCAGCACACTTATCCGATTCTGGTTTCATTAGAAAGGCGTGTAAAAATTAGAAAGAATTTTCATTGAATCTATGAACCTTTATGGGTTGGGCTCTATGGACACATATAAACATGGTTAAACTACACTTCCAAACCCAAAACACAAAGGGGTACTCTGTGGCTACAAACTCATGGAAACCAGGCAGAAGTCATACGTAAAGTCTAGGTAACAGGAAGACAGGCTTCTGAACTCTCTACATACACACGATTTATGTTTAGAAAGCGAAGAGAAATATGTTAAAGAAGATCATCAAGAAGGAAAAGAGGTTAATCAACACTTCATGTAACCACAAAAATGAAAGAAAAAGACTAATTTAGTGAATTCCTTTTGCATCAGCTTTAGAAAGCAGTAGGGTGTGCTCATGAGTCACCTTCTGAGCTTAGTTGCAAACAGCCTCCTGAATGCGTGAGTATAAACAAAGAGAGAATAAAATTCATTTTCCTACTTGCTGCAAACCATCCCACCCTGGTATGACTTTGTTCCAGCTCATTAAAACTGTGTTTCTAGAACTGTGCCCAACTCAATTAATTCATAGCCCTTTTTGCCAAAAGAGTTCATGCTCATGATTTATAGCTAACGCACAGGCACAGCCTGTGAACAGCGGGAACTTAGACCTGGAGTAAGGACTGCAGGCAGCCGAAAGAGTGAATCTATCACACGCCTTGTGTGGAAAACACTTCCTACACTCAGCTAAAAGGAAGCCTATTAAATAGTCCCGGGCAAGGAACCACGGAGCCAGTGTGCCTTCACATACTGTACCCTGTGGTGGGCTACCTGGGCTTTACAGCCTGCTGCTCTACTATGTCCGGCACCTCAAATACAAGAATCCCAGAGAAATGCTCTGGAAGGAGCAGAGAAAGGAACCTCAAAGAAGTTTATTTTCAGAAAGGAGAAATCCTTGCTGGAAACAACACTCTTTTATCTTAATCTGGCAAGTAGTACCTATGTCTCATTGCATCTCTGAACACTGGGAGCTGCTGAAACTAGGAATAGCAAAACAAGCAGGGTGCCAATAAATAAATGCTTGTAAAGTGCAGTGAAGCTGAAAAGCATGGCATATTATTACTAGGAGATGACCAGCATTCAAACAATGTTTGGTGTCTCATAATTTCACCACTGAAAACAAATTTCTGGCTTAGTTAAAAGGCTGCTGAAGTTCTTCCACTGGTTTCATCAGACTTCAGATCAGACGTTAAAATGTTCACCAGCATAAACTGGTGGATAGGACCAACAGCCAGAGACAGCTCACACAGGATGCGGAACCGGAGGGAGATTATAACCAATTAATTAGGTATGATTTATATAGTTTAATTTCTTCCACTTATTTGTTATCCTTTCAATATTTTATACCAATTAATTTCCAAATTGAATAATAAGCATAGATATGTGCCTGATGCTTTAACCTCTCTACCAAGAGCAGTTTTTGCAGGGTTTCCCATCAGGGATTGATGCGCCAGTCTGGGGCTGCAGCTCCCTGTGTGCCACTATTGCACTGACACGCGCTATCAGATGGTGCTTTGGTGGATACAGCTTCTCTGACCCTTTGATTTGGTAAATCTCTTCTCATCAGGCCTCTGATACAGGGCACTGACTCCCCTGCTTCCCAATGTGAACCTTGCAGGCTTATCGTCTCCCCACCGGTCAGACAATTGACATGATCTTCAGTCTGATTTTTTGAAGGCACGTTCTAGCATCTCTTTCTTTTAATGTCTCATGAGGACATAGTTAAGAGGAAATGATAGAGAGGGAGAGAGGAAAAAAGGGAGCTGATGCTATAAAAAAGCCACTGCTTATGCCATGACAAAATAACCCTCATTTCCCAAATGTATCATGCTCAAAAATGACAGTGCTTTGCACTCTAACGCCTTTTCAAATCACTCGAAATGCCTCTTACCCTGGGAATAAGACTTTCATTTTGGTGCAGTTTGACGCAACCCTGGAGCAGGCCTCACCAAAGGAGGTACATATATATGTGTGTGTCTGTGTATATGTATATAACAGGCACAAGGAGGAAACCTGCCCATATGAGGCGAGATACATTTTCTGCAAATTCTTGCCTTTTCCTACAGGTTAGATCCTCACAACAGCGCAATTTAACGTTCTACAGTGAAAAATATCTGGAAACAACACTGTACTATTTTCCTACATGTCTAACCCACTATTTTCACAAAAAAACCCAACCAGAATATCACTGCAGACGCTGTTTAATATTTTTTAATCATTCAAATTGCTGAGCAGTTGATGCAGTGGCATCATAACAGCTCTCATTTTGCAGCAGTTTCAGGGTCCAGGGGTCTCTGGCACAGCTTACAGTGTACTGGGATGTCTTCCTGCAGCTCTGTCTGCTGCCCTCTTCTTCCTTGCAAAGAGCTGACCAGAATAATCTGACATTTTCTTGGATCTCGGTCGGGATGCCAATTGTTTGACCCAGAGCGTATTCAAACCGTGCAGTGTAAAAACCTACATTGTAGTCTATTTCCCCAGCTACTTCTCAGAATTCTTTCAACCACCACAGAGATTCCCAATGCTCCTCTGTAAGTGTTTTCTCATCCACCTCTTTTCTCTTCCTCTCTGTTTTCCCCCCAGCACTGAAAATAAATAACGGGGGGAAAGACTTCCTTGTGTGCCTGAACCCCAAGCAGCTGTATCTCAGCTGTCCTGGGACACTTCTAAATAATACAGGGTTTTTTCCATGTCTTTCAGCTGGTGTGGGAACCCGAACACCTCCTGACAGGGTTGTGCAAGTGAATTTAAATTCATCACCAGCTCCTTCATGCGGCTGGGTGTTAAGGGTACACTTGCAGGATCTCATTCCTATAGAGATAGTGACAATCATGCAGGTACAGGAGTTTTCCCCTCTAGATGAGTCCCTCAGGACCTGGGTGAGTTCACTAGCCCTGAACGGGGTGTGGGCTCTGTTATGCCCCAATGCCCTGATACACTCCTTGACTGCCAACAGGCTTTTATTAATATCAACCCCTTCCAGTCTTGTTTCCCTGTCTGCAGTGGAGATGTCAGCTCCTCCCTTCCTCCCAGCCAAATCAATCAGGGAAAACTTGGTGTACAAATGCTGTCTCTCTCTTCTTGAGTATGCTCTGGAAGATGGCATGGCTCTGGGGGAGTGAGCATTGGCTGAGGTCTTGCCTGATATGCGACACTTGCTGCCCTTATCAATTAGCTTGATGACATCTTCCACGCTGGTGACTTCTTCCTCCCACAGCCTCACCACTCAGATCTGCTGTTTACCATCTCCCAGCACTCTCAGCTGCATCTTCCAGCTCAACAGGTCAAACACTTCACTCCCATAAATCTCAAAGAAGGTCCCATAGACTTGAAGCTCCAGTTTCTGACAGCTGGGGTCCTGCAGCCTGTGGAAGACATCCTTGGCAACCAGGACATTACCTGTGCCTGGCACCACATCGTATTCACCCAGGTGCCCCCCCGGGTAGCTGCAGAGGGATTCAGCTTCAAGGTTGAAAATAAATGCGTTTTTAATCAGCCGCTATGGGTGGAAAGAACATATAAAGCTGCCATCACCTGACAAGGCCTCGTTGAGTTCCCAGGCTGGCATGCAGCTGCTGTGACACATCGGGTCTAATTAGATCAGTCACGTTGTGTTAAGCTAATGCTGGTGACACAAGAATTTATAGCAGTGACACAAGCACAGAGATTCAGGAGAGCCTTTTTGTCCTGCAGTGACCACACAAAAATGCAGAAAACAACACATTGTTTTCAATTACCTTGAACATAAATTCTGAATTCTTTTAAAGGGCTTTGCATGCCTTGAAATCCCGCTTGAGAAAAAATGGGCTTAATAGAAAATTAATGAAAAATAGGGTTGCAGTGTGAGTGCAGTGGGTACGTCTGCATCCACAAGGAAGAATTTGATATCATTTTGATAACTGGAACAGCTGATGATATTTTTAATCCATTTTTGTAATGGTCTTCAGTCATCTGGATTCCTGAATAAAGAATTTCAAGGTTCTGGCTACAGGAAGATCTTTTTAACATCTTGGCTTACATAAGATTTTTGGTTCATTTTGGCAGGTAGATTCAGACATTCAGTGATGAGGACTGTTATTTCCAAAAATACTCAAATGCCATAACAGAACTCAGAAGAATGCTTGAAGAAACAGTGGTTGAAGTGGTTGAAGAAACAGCTCACATAAGCTTGAAATAAATAAAACCAATTCAGAATATTTATTTTATAAGATACGTAATTATCTCCATTTTTTCTTGCCTTTTGAATGGTAACTTAAAATGATGAATTCAGGCAGTCTGAGGTCACCAAAACTTAACAATAAGGAGAATCTTGGATGCCCTTATTTACCAACCCTCCTGTGGAGCCAAAACACCAATTAAGATGTGTTATAATTTCATAAGGAGAGCAATTAATATTCACATTTTTTGCCTGGAGATGTAGGCACAAAGAGGCTGTTGCTTTCAGCTACTTGTGCCTAAACCCTCATGCCTTTGAATACGCTTTAAATGTAATTAAAAATATTTTTTATGTGGGGAAATTATGTCACTGTTATAGAGAGATGTAGTTCTTGGGTCTCCATCCAAAAACACCAGCCTGGTGAAGGATGCAGGGTAGTAAAATGGCAGCAACTTGTTGGCAAGATTTTGGAGATAAAAGCCTGCCATGTACACTGTTAGATAAGCTTGAAGAAATACAGAGCACCAGTGATATAGGGTAGAGTAAAGTTGTGATTTTAAAGGCTTGTTCAGCTTTCCATGGCAACGTTGTCTCTCTTACTATGAGTCCTTGCTCAAATTCTTTTGTCAGATGCAGAGGTCAAAACACCCCGGAGTAGCAGGCTGCAGCCATATCCCATGAATGGGCCAGAGGGACAGAATGAAATCAATCCTTGTGGCAAACTGCCTTTTCTGTTTAATGTTTGGAGACCTTTTAAGAATCTCAGACGGGCATCAGAGTTCAGTCCAGCTTTTGCTTGAGAAATTTGACATTCGCTCTTGGATAGCTTAACAACTTTTATTCATCTGATGTTCTAGGGGATACATATGCTGTAACATGTGCTCGAGTAACTCTGCAATCGTACCCACCAAGCTGTGTAAGCAGTTGCTCATCTTGGTTTTAATTAGAGATACCGTTGTAAGAGAAGATGACTCGGTTTCATAAAAGTATTAAAATAGCCCCAAATAACTGTAACAGAAATCTAATCTGGGGAGTGTTCCTAGGCTTATTACAGCAGCGCTCAGAGAAACGTGGCTTTTTAAAGGAGCCCAAGTGATTAAGAATTGCCACCAAACTTCAGTTAGGTCAAGATTCATTTTCAAATGCTTTTAGACCACAAAATTTCAGCCCAAATAAATACTGAAGAAAACCAGGCAACTTCCAAATGCAGTCACTTGTGCATTCCTTGTGCAGAAAAGGTAATATAACCTCAGGGTGGGGCTGGGATCATTTTGGATCTATGATAAGATACTTAGTGAATAAGACAAGCACGCTTCAAACACTCTGACCCAAAAAGGAGGCAAATCTGCCAGTATTTCTCATGGTTCGACCATATGCTAAGTAAACAAAAAGATAGAATTGTTACATACTGGTTTATTTACAAAACCTGCAAATTGCCAATGGTGTAACTTGCCAAAAAATAAACTCAAAACCTATGCTATTGATCAGGCTCAAGTTTTTTACCTTTTTGAGAGAAGCATTCTGGATAACATAAATATCCAAGTACATGTTTTAAATATGAACCTCCCATGAGACAAAACATCAAATCAGCTTTCTTTATAGCATTGTTGCAAATTGACACCTAGCAGCTGTTGAGCTCATTAGATGGCGTCAGGCTTCTCTGCTTGCCTGGCACAGCCGCCCAACCTGAAGCTGATTGAGTTCTTGGTGAGCTCAGCTTACATCCCAGCCCCTCTTCCACAGTAAGCACTCGGCAATGGTCCTGTCTCAAACAAGCCACTAACTACTCTTTACTGAGAGCCCATCTGTTGAAATTTGAGGGTTTTTATAACAATAAGAATGTGCTTGGATCTATCGGCATGTTTGGGTTTAGATTGCTGGCTTCGATTTTCAGGTCATATATGTAATGATAATGGCTGACCCGTCATTAACCCACAGATTTAACATGTTAATGGGAAACAGAGCAGCCTGATTTTCAGAGGCTACAGATAATTGCAGACCTCAGTGAGTTCTGCTTCAGGTATGTGTATAAATTTATCACAGTGAGAATTTAAGCCAGGTACTCAAAACTAGAGCATACCCTTTCAAATGGCAATACTGGGCATCTCTTTCAGTCATAGCTATAATGGACTAATCCTTGTGAGAAAGCTTCTAGAACATGGGTGATGAAACCCCTGTTTTTATAGGGACTTCAGCTGCCTCTGCACTGGAAAGAGATGCCACTAGGAGAAATCTGAACAGGGGAGTTCTGCAGAGATTCTGACAGGGAAATACAACGGCTAACTGACAAAGCAATTAGAAGTAATCATTTCAAATGCAATCATATTTGATTATTTTAATCAATTTAAAATAACCCAGTGTTTTTCTTCCTCTACTTTTCTGACACAATACCTTGTTGTGGTTTAAGACTTTAGGATCCTTAGTTGAGGTGTGGCCCCATTATATCTGATTATTTGCCCTTGCATCTTTATAATATATTTGCATAAGGCTACTTCATAATTCTAATAAGACACCCAAGCCTGTGAATTCTAGTGCCGTAATTCACACCTGCTGCATTTAACAGCTCTCAGCCTTCAACCTTACTCTAACAGCACCATCTTGTGAAGTATTCCACCATAAGTCACTCCCAGGAGTGTCTTCTGCTCCCTCTTCATGTTGGCATCTAATTGCTGAAGTAATCATGCGTGATTTTGTACACAAGAGAACTAAAATTTATGCAAGTGCCTCTTTTATAAAGAATATGCTTTTAAAAAAGAAAAAAGACAGTACTTGGTTTGAGAGTACATGTTTTAAACTCTGACAAATATTAATGGTTTTGATGGCTATGCATTTACAAGCAGCTTTTATCATCTAACACAGATGGGGAAAATGAGAGATTAAACCAGCACTATGATCAATTAACCAGCAATTTAAAAAAGAAGTGTAAAATCCTCTTCATAGAGTACAAGGGTGCCTGCGTGCGTGTTACCTTAGAGAGGTGCTTAAGTCCTTGACAAATGTGGAATGTCACCGCCACAGCTCTAATCTCGGCGTAGGGGAACTGCCTGCTCCCACAGCCACCCTCTGATACCAGAGCGGTTTCCCGTGCCAACCCAAACCCATGTAGAGACCAAGGCCCCCTTCCAGGTCTCCCAGCCAAGCACCGTCTTAAATCTGGACACAAAGGAAGAAGATGTTTTGATCTTAATTTCAACTGTTTTTCAGACCCCAAGTACTAAATTAACATGAACTTACTGCCTCACTGCTCCAACTTCCCTGCAGTGTCCTGGAGGAGAGAAGCATGTATCTGGACAGAAAAGGCTGAATTGTTTTCCTGGTAGGAGGTTGTTATGCTGTAATATATCAAAAAGTTTGTGTTGGACTAGAATTGAAGAATTGTCAAAAGGAAATTTTACTGCAGACCCAGATGCTGGCATTCAATCAAGTTTCAGGTCCACAGGTATTTTTAGGAATGGTTATTTATTGACCAGCATTAAGGAGGCATCTAAATACCTTATGTTAAAATCGGGACTCTGTTGTCCTGAATCGCATATAAATATTTCCAGAAAAAGACAATTTTCCTTCAGTGAGTTTTCTGCTGGGGCTATAGACAGCAATTACAGAGTGGAGAGGAAAGGAAAGGGAGAGGACAGTGTCTCCAGGGAGGGGAGGGGACCAATCTTTTTCTGGAGTCTTTAAAGCTCCTGCTTATCTACAAAGAAACCCTGAAACAAACTCTAACACAAACTGTGCAATAGCTTAAAACCTTGTAACTTATTCAAAAATGCTTCAAATAATTTACATGAGATTTTTGTTTATACGTTTAAAAATGCTACTGTATTAAGGAAGTAAAGGATTTGCAATCTTGCTATGAGTCATCAGAGAACAAATGCAATGTGCAGCAGTGAAGATACAATGCACGGTCTGTTAAAAGAAGATGCTTTACTATCACAGGATGTAAAAAAAAAAAACACAACCAAATCCCACATTTCTTCTGTTGCTTTTCTACTGCTACCAAGCTGTCAGCTCACCCTACGTGCAAAAAGCTGTGGTCGCAACCCGCAACATTAATACAGACAACCAGTCCTTTCTGCCAAAAAACACAGCATTCAGATGAAACGTGATGAGGCAAATAACAGTTTGTATTTCACACTTCATGGGAGCTGTATGGATGCACAGATCTGCCCACACACAAACTCCTTGCAAGACCAAGATCCTGACTGCAATTTGTTAAAAAAAAAAAAAAAAAAAAAAAAGCCCCCACAAAAAGCCCCAAACAAACCACAAGCTTTGATAAGGGAAACAACTGCTGTGCTGCAAGGAGGGAAGCACAGATGGGGGTTACCGTGCCGAGGAGCCTGCAGGACTTGCATAACGCTGGGTAGAGAAGTGGGACCATTGCCAGCTCCATAGATTCCTGTTAGAGCTAAACTGTGCTTCTCTAAGCAATGGAAACAACTTTCATTCATCTTATGAAGTAATAAAAAACAAAGCAAAATAATTACTGGTGTCATTATAAAAGAGGATAAATTCCAGCAAACTCGTTGAAAGTTGAGAATTACAATGAGTTACAAAAAAACAGGCAACCCCCCCACCCAGTATATTCTTCTCTCAATGTTTTAATGAGGCACAGTCAATTTTTATTATTATGTATCTACTAGTCTCTTCCTGGCAGAAAGCAGTATTTAAAATTAATGTAACTAATCTGAAAATCAGAGAGTGAATACTGCTAATTCACACAACAGTTTAGTTAGGTCTAATTCATTTCATAGTTAGAAATATTCTGTTAATGTTTAATACATGGAGAAGCTTTTAGTAACAAACTCCTTCTAATTACTGAATCTTTCTGACTATCCTCATCTGAGTGAGTGTGTAAACAGGCTTGTTCTTAAATGCTCCAAGATCCCCTTTACAAGACTTTCATTAAAAAAATTGTGGTGCTGTGCAATCATATAATTGTTTTAAGCCTTAACATTTCAAAGGATTTAACAAATGTTAATTAAAATCTGATCCTACTCTTAGAGCCACACAGAAATAACTGGTTTTTATTGGTTACCAGGATCTACAATTCTGAACCCCTCTCCTTGCAGCTGGGTACCAAGCAAGCAATAACAAACTCCAGCACCCCCACATTTCACCATCTTTCTACCTGAAGCGCTGGATAACCTTCATGCTCTTCGAAGTTGTGGGGAACGCAAGGTTTTTGCAGTTCTGAAAGTCACACTACCTATATCTAAGTGCTCACACATGGATTTTTAAGTGACTCACTTCAGATTTTGAAGTTTGAAAGCTGAGACAGAATAATTTCTGCAAAAATCTGTTGAAGGGTGTTATCCTGTCTTGGTCTGCCTAAGTAGGAGCTTGCTTCCCAATTACCTGTCTGCCACTATAATGATTGATTTCAGTGCTTTATGAACAGCATATGCAGCCCTTCTATGCTTAGATAAGAGATTACAAGGACTATCAATCCTCATGCTCTTGTGTACAATATTAAGACTGTCTAGAATTAATCTATTTCTACCATGGACTAGTATTTTTAAAGTATATTAGTAGTGATTCCAACATGTGGAAGGCATGAAGCACTGCAACGGATACAGGTGTAGTTCAGAAATGGTTTTGGCTGGTTTATTTCCACTGCCAATTTAAGGACATAAGATTTGAGGATAAATAGACACAGGAGCCTTGGGGGATCTGAATTAGAGTTTGCACAAGAGACTGTTGAGTCCTTTCTTTGCTACTTTCTTAGTAGAAAGTATATGTGGTCAGTATTAAAATAGTCTTATCTGAAGCAGTGGACTGTAAGTGCATCATGTAAAAATACAGTATGCTAGGTGACAAATCAAAACAGCCTCTAAAAATATTCTAGATATTTAGGATACATTATGTGCTGTGAGGGAAGATTCTTTGGAGAAGCAGCTTTGGTATCTCTCATTGTAATGGCTGTCAGGTCCCTTTCAATCTCTTCTATAGCTCCTGTACCGAGGCCGTGCTCATTAGTTAGCCTATTCCAGAACCAACAAACAACAATTTATACCCAGACAACAAGTCCATGTTCAGACAGTCTCCCTGAAAAATCACAGATTCTGACATTGGATTTCATATTCAGATACAAAATGTCTAAATATTAGCTCTCATTTGCAACGTGCTGTACCTCCTTTTGCTCTCCATGACAGCTTACCCAGGAAAGCCATAATCACCTTCAGTTCAGCACAGCATTTGGCAGGTTTAAAGAAACAGGAATGAACCCTTCCAAATTAGATAATATTCTCAAAGCCGGGGAACTACACTGACAAGATGCCAATGTCTTGTGGTCAAGGCAGTGGTGATTCCCAGCTACACGGATGCCAAGTTCCAAGGCAGTCACCTAACTAGTGATAAAGAGCCAAATTCTGCCACCCTACCTCACTTGAAGTGATAATTTATTTGGATTAGTCCAATTGCAGTGTCAGATCTAAGCTCCGTGGACTCCCACAGGTCAGCAATGACTCTCATCAGCCATTCCACTTGCATTGACATTACCGAGGGAACGAGCTGACTTAAATGAGTCCACTGGACCAGCGAAGTGCTACTGGGTAAGTAATGTACAATCAGCCTGGGAGAATCCAGCTCTGAGAGGTGTTAAACATCTCCTGTTAGTGCTCACAGCCAGAACAGCACAGTTATTTGACTACCTGGAGGGTAGCTTAGTAGGAGTTACCAATAAATCCCTAAGTAGAGCGTACCCTAATGACCCTTCAAAATCAATGCAGGATGGATGCTTTTTAGCCACTTGGCATTTCTTACTAGCTACCTACATCTTAACAGTTTGAACAGCAGGTTTACAAATGGACTTAGTACCTAAAATCCCCTGAGAACAACGAGAAATGAAAGACCATGGCTCTTTTTAGGGTGTGACCTTACATTTTCAATAAAGGCTGTAGGGATTGTCAGTGTCACGTCACAGCAGCGCAGTTCCTATAAGCTAATTCCAACAGAAGGAAGAGTAGCTCCATGGGAAAGCTACCGTGTTCTCTGCTAAGCATGCAGTAAATAACCTATTTCAGTGCTACAGTTCCAAATATTGGCACACATGAGTGTTTAGAAGTTTTTTAAATTATTCCTAACAGTTGTATATCGGACAATACACGAATCTGCTTTCTTGTGTTTTTCCTCCCTCCCCCTTCTTGTGTTTATGTATCTGCTCGCAAAACCACCTCATACATAATGCAGTGCAATAAACTGCGGCACGGAACGGCTGCGCAGCCTTGCCCATGTGGAAATAGCAGGAGAAGCCATTACTCCCAACGTATCCTTCAAATGCAATTCAAGTTTGACAAACATTAAACAATTTGAACCAACTGCAGAAAGCTGTGCTTCCTTTGAGTGCCTTTTAGGAAGCTCATCATCAAGCTATTCTTCAAAAATGCTGGGCAGAATTAATGATTTCCGTTAGGTAAATGACTACGTGCTGGAACAATGCTGAGGTAGACCATTAAGCCTTTTCATTGGTAAGAGGGAATGTTGTTTCCCAGTTCCAACGTTTGGCTTGTTGCCTTGTTTTAAAAATCTGCCTCGATCGCAGCCACTTTGTGTGGAGCGTGTGTGTATCCGGCTGTGTACGTTATCTCGCATAATGCTACTGTTTGATCAGAATTTAAAACACAGCTTTTCCTTCTGTGAGGTAACACAGTCTCATTTGTTTGTGCTTCATTTACATAACTGAAAAGCAAGTCCATTTTCTGTTAAAATAGATGTCTTGGTTTAGAACATTTAAAACAATCAGCACCAGTTCAGAGTATGTTTAATGCAAAGCATTTTTCTCCCCTACTAACACAGATCAGGAGTCACTCTATTAAAACCAGGCTATACCCAGACAAGGTTAATTTAGAAACAGGATCACTACACTTAAATAAAATCTTTCTTCCATTTCCACTGAATCAAGAATAAACACTGCGTAGAAAAAAGTGTTTCATATTCTAGGCTACCAGAATTTAAGCTGTTTGCAGGAATAAGGCATGAATTATACTACGTCAACACACTGCACGATGATCACAGAGCATTTTCCCTTTTTGCTGTGATTAGCCCTGCAAATGCTGGTCTGCAGATTCACACCGATGTTGCAGCGCAAACTGAGCAGTCCCAATGAAGCACATGCTGGTTGGGAACCCCAATGAGTTGTTTCAGGAGACTCATGGTAGTGGAGATTCCAGCAAGAAATTCTGAATATTGTCTTTCCTTTTTTAATTTGGAACCATGAAAATTTTCCCCAATTTGAAAATGTGAATACCTCAACCATTTCTAACCAGTGCTGATCAAAGTGTATTTCCTAGAGCTGAGCCCCAGAGCTGCAGCCACAGCAGTGAGCTGCAAGGATCCATCCCCTGACAAACACACACCGCTGCCTTGGTTTGGTTGCTAACATTTCAGAGAGTTTCTCAGAGATCCTACATAACAAGCTACAAAACCTTCTCCGTGGTAAGCTGGATACATTTTGTAGAAGCAGCCAGAAAAGGACTGTTTCACATTGTGCCCGGTATCAATCCATAGATAGGCAGGTAGGTCTAGATGGGGCAGAGGAGATGAATGCAGAGAAGAAAACTTAATGGGCTAAAATTCTGGGATCTCTCCTGCTTTCTGCTTGCATTTAGCTGAGAATATGCTGACTTGTGCTTGGGAATCAGACCCTGCGCTGCTCGTGTGTGGTGGGAATATCTATCAGGTAGCAAGGAGGAGTTGAGCCACAAAGTGCTGTACTCAGTATAAAGCCTGGCCTTCTAGTGAAAGGATCTTTAGTAAATGACAAATAAAGGATTAACTGCCTGGAGCACTAGCCCCTCTACCTCAGTATTTATAGCTTTTCAAGTTATTAGCTTTTTAATTAACACTGAAAGATCTGAAAGCACCTAACCGTATTGTACAGTAATTATATTAACAAATTACAGACATGAAAATTAAAATTCAGTTGCTCTAATATTCTATTTAGAAATGTGCAAATAGAGTTGATGTTTTGCTAATAAATGCTTCTCAGATGTTATGTTTCTAAATGAAAAGAGAAAATGTACCTTTATAGTATTCCTTTAAGTGCTTCTGCCCTCATTTGGAATCAATCAGCAAATACAAACAGCACTCTGAGCTTTGGAAATACACCTTCTTTAACCTTACTCCAGTTACAACAGTTCCATAAATTACAAACTGTGTACATATCAGGATAGCAGTTTTATACCAGGGTTCTGGATATAGTCAGCTTCATTTTCTCCCGATTTTTCTCCCTGTGTGTATACGTACGTACATAAATATGCACAAGGAATTAGAATACTGTGTAATACCAAATAAGTGTTGGTTATACACACGTTCAGAAATGCAGTGTTTTCTCTTTCTAACCAGCCAAATACACAAATTTACTTTCTCCTACCAAAAAATCTATCCAAGGCAAGCAGGCACGGCATTTGTCAATCCCTGCAAATAATTGCAAATTTGCCAAAGAAAATGTGGACTGTTTCCAAGCAGGACCTACCCTGAAACCTCCCCAGTTCTGCAAACGGGACAGTTCAGAACGTGTAAGAGGGGAAGAAGGAGGAGAGCAGCCTCCTGGGCTGATGGGTCAGATGGAAACCAAACTCCCAGCCTTCGGGTGTGATGTCGGAGAAAAGGCGGCAGGAGAGCTCTATATCCGGGGCTGCCTTCTTTAGTACCAAGTTGATATTTTATGATAAATGTGTGAAGTAACCACAAAGAGCTAAGTATTAGCATTTATTTAGTTGCACCGCCTGTGTGATGATACATAGCTACGTGAGAAGATTCCTGCCTTAAGATTATACATAAAGTCTCATAACTTCAGAAAAGTTATTCCTAGGTTACTCCAGTGTAACAGCAAAAGCAGACAGACAAATATTCTGCCGTATAATCCAGATTTCCTCCTAAGTCTTTCTGTACTGAAGTGGCTGAAAAACTCAAAACAGCTAATGCTCCTTAAGGAGTCTCAAAATCATCTGTTACTTTGTTTTATCTCACACACAGTGGAAGTAACAGTCTGAAGATTATGTTGTAACCAGATTACTAGAAGATTTGTTATTAATTATTGCATAAAGAGACAGTGGTGCGTGTGGTGCTGAGTAAAGCACAGCAGGGAGATGTAATCCCTGCCTGAAGTATTTTACAGTATAAATACATAAGCAGCATAACTGGCATAGGGACCCAGCAAAGAATGCTTCTGTTTTAGAGATTACATTTATCTGCATCTTGGAAACCTGACTTTGCTTTAGCTGATGTGATTTGACACAGGTGTCCTCCTTGGAATTAGTGGGTCATTATTTATGATCTGTGTATACATATGAAATGAATGACCCCCTCCCAACTCCCACCATTGGAAACGTCAAGGTATTTGAACAGGGAAAGGGGCTGTGGCTTCGTACACAGGCTGTGGATCAGCCATTTGTCTGCAGGAGAAGCATGGGAGAAAGCAGGAGAGACATTGGAAAAGCCAGCAAAGAGCATTTCGAGTCCACTGCTTACTGCAGAGCAGCAGAAGGGAGTGCCTGTGCAAAGCCATGGTGCTCTGCATCCAGCTGCAGCTGTCATAAAGGACATTACTTCCCTTACCAGGTGGGAAGGACCTGAGATCTGCTGCTGCTCCTCTATCTGAACTGAAGCCTTCCCTGGACAAGCTGCTCAGGGCTGAGCAGCAGACCATCCCGAAGGCAAAGCCATGGCCAAGCTGACCCACAAAAATTGCTGGGGTCTGCCCCTGCTTCTCTGTGTATCAGTAAGCTCAGCTCTGCCATTCAGCTCCAGAAAACTCTGGGGACAAAACCCATATGTGTAACCCTTCGAGCACCAGGAAAGGGAACAGTTGGAGGGCAGTGGATGGAAATTAGCAATTAAAGGAACTCGTCTGCATCCCTACTGAAACATTAGTAGTCTGATTTCAACAACTGAAATCAGTTGTTTCAACTTGTAATTTAGTGTTGCAGTTATCAAGTCTTTGCAGGACCCCCTCAGATTGGGTGAGAGGGCTGTGTTTATTCATAGTGAGTTATGTGATAAATTGTGCATGGGGAACAACCTGTGCAAGCTAAAGGTCCAATAAAGACATAAGCTTAGTAGTGCTCTAATGCCAGCAACATACACAAGACACAGTACCTGAAAAACACTGAACATGATAATTCAGTGGCTGATGAGCCCCCAGAACTGCCTTGCCTCGTTTGCTATTAGTTCAGCAGATTTGTTCTGCATGCACTGGTGGAAAAGATCAGTGCACAATTTTAAAATTGCAGTTTTATGGCTGTGGAATAAGTAAGACTGAATAGAACAACTAAAAAGCAACGCGCTGCCATGCATTCATAGAGAGGTGCCAGCTCCTGAAGCCGCCTCAGTTGTGCAGCCTCCTGCAGGTAACCTGTTAGTTCCTATGATTTATTTGTTGGACACAGAGCTCCTTGTATATTTTTATAAATTTGAGCAATTGTGTACAGCTCTGAAAAGATGTTTTTAACAGTATGACTAAGCAAGGCATCACATAAAAAATGCATCATATAAAAAAAAGAGAAACAAGCACTTCAGAGAAACATTTGCCAGCTCTAACTTCATTGTTTTTCAAGGAATGCTCAACTTTGCATATTTAAGTAGTTGCATTGAAGCCAATGCTAAATCTGCTTAGCTATTTTCCAGGGTGCAGCTACACATCACAGTCTCTCCTTGCTCTGCTCATTGCAGCTCTGCTAAGGATACAGGTTCAGGATGAGGTCATCTGGTAAATGTGCATATTGACAGAATGCTGACCCCTGTCCATGGCAGCCCTCAGCAGAGCCTCATTGCCTCTAACCCTAACCTTAATAGTGCTCTCCTGTCTCAGCCCATAGCTGCAGCAATGACCAGGAGAAGAAATAAAATTACTCGCTCTTCTTGACAACAAGCTCTTCCTATTTCTAGGTGACTAATAGGAATAGAATCACATGTGACTATGCTGTCCCCTATTCCTTGTTCCTAAAATCCATGGTTGTCCCTAATTCTAACCCCTACTCTAGCCATATGCCATAAGTCTAGTGACCGCTGCCCAGAAATTTTACCCTTTGCCTGTTTCTTCAGATTTAAGATGATACAGTAATAAACTGAGCTCTTGAGATACTACTACATCAAAATTTCAGCTTGACCAGAAGCCATTAGACCAGTGACCTCCATCTATCCTGCAAGAAACTGAAGACATTCACCTGAAACAGTCTCAATCTGCATTTAAGGTACTTTAACAATCCATTCCAAAAAGCACGGCTGTGAATGAACATGAATTATGTTGACTGAGATCTTGGTATTTAGAATATCACATCAGCAGTTCCCTTCCCTTACAGAATCAGTAGATTCATTATAGGTTTTTTATGTCCTCTTTAAATGGCTGGAATTAGTCATTGATGTAGGCAGGATACCAGACTTCCTGGGTTTATGTTCTCATTAGGAATAGTCAATCCTGAGCGTCCCATTGGGATGGTGATCCACGTGGTGAGCAGTATGCAAAGTGCAGCTCCACTTCCTAAGGACGTAATCAAGATTGTTTCAATCCCTCTACTTTTGCCACATCCCCAGTTCCTTCTTTCAAGCCACATCTTTCACTTTACTGTCAGAGTTATAAAACTACATCCTCAAATAAAGCTCAACTTGGTGCTACTGAGATTCATTAGTGCCCATTTAGAATCCAGAAGGTTGGTAAGTTACAGGCATGAGATGAAGACTTTAAGTCTTAACAAATGAAATTCAAGCACAACAGACTGAAAAAAAAATCAAGGTAAAAAGGCAGCTGTGAACTCTTCTCAGGATCCTATCCATCCCCAAACACATGACCAACAGTGGTTGAAATGAGTTTTGAAATTTTTCCCTTTGGACCCGAATGGTCCCTGAGCTGCTTTTAATTATTACAGTTAAATGCAGAAAAGTTTTAACTGTAAGCTTTAAACATCCTTTTAAAGATAACTTGAGGGAGTTGAGATCAGGAAAAGAAAGAATTAAATAAGCTTTCTGTCTTTTCCAATCTGCATTGCTTTTCCACCCAGTGCCCTGGCCTTTTATCCTCCGCTGTGTCTTTTCAAGAAGGTTCATTAACAAGCATCTTCAGAAAGAATAAGAAAAGAGAAGGGAGCATATGATTGCTGGCAGATTGAAATGCATGTCTACAGCTGGCTCGGCATTCAGGAGAAAAGGAAGTCTGACAAGGTTGGGATTTGTACGTTGTTCATGAAGGATAACTATTTTGAAGGTGTTTTGTTTGTTTCTAATTGAAGAGCCAACATGGAGACGTTTTTCTCTTTGATAACTACGTGAAGGGACTTTACAAATCTGTGCTGGCACTTGCCTTCCTGATGAGAAGGTCCCCAAATGATACACGCATATCAAGGACTGAGTCAGTCCCTGGTATCTACAAACGCTGGGAGATCCATGAGGACACATTCTATGATTCTATGAACTGAGTCCAATGGAAGTCAGGTAAAATAAATGGTGCAGCTACACCTAAAGATCTGTACAGGGTTATGAACAGAGTAAGGGAACTTGGTTTCAGCTTGCTGTAGCCAGTGAATTAATCTTTTATTTTTCTTTCTTTGCATCTTTTCTGAAGTTGAAGTTAAAAAAAAAAAGAAAAAAATTCTGCACCTCTGCCTATGAAGCAGTGACATCAAGCTCTCAACAGCACTGCCTGAGTTCCTTCATGCACCCTTCTTGGGCATTTCCAGCGTTTCATTCTGTGGATTCATTTTTACATGGTGGGCTTTCTCAGGTGAGCTTTACAGAAAGCCACTATTTCTTCCTCTAACTTTTTCAGAGCATACACCAGGAGAAGCTAAAAGCAGCCTTATAATTTCCCAGGCTGGCAGCGTTCCACTGCTTTGTCTTTCAGCCAAGCTAATAAGCCAGGAGTGAAAAGCAGCACTGCAATGGGCAGGAGAGGAGAGATACAGAATGAACCAGAAAGCAACAAAAAAATCAATATGGACATATACATGGCTACGTACGAAAAAAGTTAATATAATATCAGCTGAAAAAAGGCTGTCATTCAAGACCTGTAATTTTCATTCTTTTTGCCAAAGGCATAGTCATGGACCAGAAATGCCCATGCCTGTCTTCAAAGGTTGCCATTAAAGATCTGTTACGTGGTTGTCAGCGCACACCATCGAGTCATGAAGGAGTAAGAATACAATGAAAGATTTAAGCAAAATCATCAAAATTTTAACTGACATTTCTGTCGGTAGCTAGAGCTAGTTTCAAAACTATAGCATACATTGAGTATTGCAAAAAAGATAGCCCTATTTATTGTTCTGGGAAAAGGAATATATTAGCAGGCATGTTGTTTAGTATTTGGATTACCATGCTGCCACCTATTAGTGAAATCATAAATATTTAGAAGAGGTTAAGCTATTACATGTGCAGGGGACACAAACATTCTAAATATTCCAGCTTGCACTGTGATCATTAGGACAGTAATATTTTTACCAAAACCAACCATGTTTTCACCTAAATAGTTAAGAAAGCAGCAGTATGGTATCTGCTTACCCTTCCAATTAGGGAGGAAGTAGATATGATGCAGAAAGTCTTATTTGGATCATAGTCTGCCTGACCTTTTAAGGTTGCCTGCATTCTTTCTTACTGCTTCCTGGATTTGCACAAATTAATATATTTATCTTTGTAGAAAGATAAACAAAAGCAAATTCACAAATATAATTATTTTCCATTACTTTATCTGAAAGTGAAACATTTACTCTTTCACCGATGCCACTTGATGCCCATCTATCAAGTGTATTTGCAGAAGGAAACACACATAAATAAACTACAGTCCCTTTGCCCCTTGTGAGGATCCTGATGTGGGACAAGAATTTGTTGTGCTGTGCAAGTTAGGAGTCTAAGCACTGAGAGAATCAGCTCGTGGTCCTCCAAAAGTTTATCTACTTTAGCAAGATTACAAAAGGGTCACATAACTAATCGAAGGAGTCTAAGTTAAAATTCTCAGTACAATGATCAGCAGTCACTCACGACCTCTCTCACTGCTTCAAATCCTAGTTTTCTTTCAGTAGATTTTTCCCTCACCCCTGGTCTCTTTAATTACTAAGCTCTTCTAGGCAGTGGCCCTCAGGAATTTCTAACATATTATCTACTATTGTATGTTATCAGGACACTGACTTCAGTGAGAATTTTTAGATGTGGCTGTCATAAAACTAAAGAAATAGGTAATTAAGTGGCGAACCACAGGATGGAAAATTTAGCAAATGAAATTTTGTAGGGCCTCTAACAATCCAGTGCATGCTGCAGAGACAGCTCTGGGAGAAGGGCAGCCTTTCCTGTACACCGAGGTCCGCATGCCTGCGGGACCAATGGGATGGGAGAACTAATGAACCAAGAGTTTGCTTAAAAGCCAATTTTAGAAGAAGAACACATTCCCATCCTTCCAACAGCCATGGGGAGCTTCACCCACTGTACTGTACGCTGTGAGTTGCACCTCACAGACATTCAACAGCAAATAACAATAAATAAAAAGGAAAAAAAAGGGGCAAAACAGTCTACTTGGTATATCTAAGAGTGAAAACAATTTTCCAGAGTAGAAGGGGGAAATTACCTGTGCTCCCTCACAATGCTGGTATTGAGTGACACTCCTTCATTCCAGCTGAGCCTTTGAATTCTCAAGTGTTGACTGTATCCCTATGAACCATCTCTGAAAATGGGTGAAATACCTTGCCATGTTCTCTTGGTGCATTTTCCAGGGTGGTTTGTTTGGGTTTTTTTGTTGGTTGTTTTTGGGTTTTTGTTGGGGTTTTTTGAGGGGTAGGGAAGCTTTGCAAACAGAATTAAATATTCAAGAGTAGAATTTTTAAACTTGCAAATGAATTTATTTTTGCCAGAAATGAACCCAGCTATTCTGGTAGCAATAGTTACATGTAAGGGACCACTTGCATTAGCCAAACCCAAGGAAAAGACCACTTTTCCATTCCAATGGAAATAGAATTTAAGATGTCTCTTCCGCAAAAGACTTTTTTCCCCTAGATATTAAACTGTATTTTCTAGGTCAGTGGTGGAAAGGGTATCAAAGATGACCCAGCACAATAATTTTTTAAAACTTAACGGCCAGAGAAACACATTCTCAGCTAGAATCTCACAGACTTACTCCATCCTCTTTCATGCCAACTTTCATGCCTCTCCAAGTGCTTGAACCAAAATTGAGTCTGTTCATTGCCATTCCATAACAGTCAATCTACTCAGAATTTATAAAGCAGGGAGAAAACATTCTCACCTACCACAGTAGGGTCCTGCATCGTTGCCAGGGGCTCTTATGTGCCAGATAACGTAATTTAATAGGTATTAAATACTTGAAAAAGAGAGAGCAGAGAAACTTAATTAACTCTACCTAAAACAGTAGGGTGCCTGCTGCATTTTAAGCCTCTAAGGTGCTACTAAAATAACAACTACATACATCTAGCGGAAAGAACTTAGGTAGGAAAGAATAAAAGGAGATGTACAGACACAAGAAATAAAGTACTTAATTAGTAGCACAATCACATGGTGAAATAGTGACATTATCACAGCAGATGCCAGAAGGATGGGAATGCCTTTACTGACGTGCACCTGTCTCCCATCATTTGTCCAATTGCTTATTTAGCTACTGCTCCAAGGCATCACCTGCAACACCCATGAAGGAGGGGTCCACAGGTCAGCTCAGAACTTCAGGGAAAACCTGAGTCTTGCTCCCAGTGAGGCCTGCAACAGGTACTTGGGAACAGGTCAGAAATCACACTGAGCTACAAGGATGCAGACACAGCAGTGCCCCACGTTCTATCATGGGAACTCAATAAAACTAAATGAAGTCTGTCCATCACTGATGTAAAGAAGTAAACCATGTAATTAAATGGTACGATCCTTGAAGAAACTACACCTTTGTGGATGTTTAAAGTGAAGACACATTTCTGAGATATACTCCAGGCAGCTGAAAATCCCAGATGCCATTTGTTTCAACCACAGAAGGGCAGGCATTGCCACGGTGCCTAATCCATAAATTAGACGTGTATATAGATTCTGAAGTTACTGAAAAGCCAAATCTCAAGATTGCCATGACAAAACTTAATCCACTTTTGAATCTTACTTTTTTAAAAAACAAATAAAATCTGAATACTGAGGATGAGCTCTAAATCCAGCTTTAAGACACGCAAAGGGAAAAGGCTTTATTAGCTTTCATAGCATTTTCTATCAATGGAGTCTACGAACTCCTAATCAGTTGGATTAGTATTGATTAAAGTTCAGGGTCTGATTCTCTCTATGGCAAATTAGAGAACAGCATTACAAATTTACATTTTCATTGCAAATGTAATGAGTCTTTATGGAACAAAGAACCAAGATGCCATGACTTCACAACAAAGGCTGCTCCCTCTGGCAACCCCAGCACTACGCGGGTCCCAGAACACACATCCTCCCTGCGTACCGACAGGAATCACACACACGACCACATACTTGCTGCCTGAAGAGAGTAAATACATTAGTTGGACCTTGGAGAAAAAATGACTAGTGTGGTTTCGTTTCTTCATTTGTTTAAAAAGAGGAATGAGATTTGTGAAGTACATTTTCAGGTGGGAACATTCAGAAACTTACCCAGGTACAGAAAACAGGCACTAACTGGCCGTAGGCAAAGTCTCAGGCTCTTTCTCCCAACGTACAAACACTGTATAATGTGCCCAATTAGTTTCAGTTAGCTTTTTTGTAGCAAAGTGCACTTCCAGATGAGAGTATATATCTGGCACTCTGGCTAATGTGACTAAATTTGTGCCAGCATTTGTCTCTACAGATACAATTCTTTTTTGTGTGTCTGTTTTCTTTTTGGCCTCTTTTTGATTAAAAGGATTGTAAAAAAAAATATACTGCATCATGTGTTTGTTTACTCACATGCCATTGGAGAGGTACAGTTAGCAGAAAAAAAATGTTCTCTGATATATCAGATGATAATTGATTTTAAATATTGTTAAATAATTCATTTGGTAAACAATATTCAGACATGCATAACTACGGTAATAGAAAATTTAACCTTGAAAATTATTTAAAAACAGCTATCAAAAGTCACAGCAGTTATTATACATGAGGAATACATACACAGACAGTAATTTATTGGGGTTTTCAAACACTATTTTTAACAATTTCTCAGTCACATGTTTTTCATAGCACAACCACTACGTTGTATTACTTGCCACGTATTCAAAATATAGTAACAGATACTTTCTTCTAAACTGATAAGAGGTTGCTTTATATATTACTATGAATATGTACAGAGTGCCACCTCTTCCCAATGACACATGCCTTCATGGAAAGTATGATTAGCCACAAAAAGCTATTAAAACTCACTGAAAGAATAGCAAAAGTCACCTCAGTAAAGTTAATCAAACCATGACCTCAGGTTTCTATTTGAAATCCAGAATAATCTGTCTGACTCTGCACATTTACAGCTGGTTTTCATAGCATAAAACTGATCAGAGTATTGTTCCATCTTTTTTTCTCAGGGAGACGATAAAATCCTAAAATATCAAGATTACAACAGGCAACAACAACAACAAAAAATCAAATTAGTAGTTTTCTGGAACAAAGGAACTTTCTACAAAATTGAAAAATTCTGCAGGATATATCAATTTTGACAAATTTCATTTCAAGACAAAGCAATAAGACTGAAACATTTTGATTGTAACAGTGAAATAAGTCCTCTGTGTTTCTAAATGACATCTACATTTGTTTTTTATACTATTTATTGTATATCTTTATGTGAAAGCAAAAGGAGATGTTTCATTCTGAAACAATGTTTTTCAAAAGTGGCATTTTCTGAGGGCTGTGACTGAGTGATGCTGACCAAACTGTCCTGTCCTACCACTCATCTGCCTAGACCTGCCTGTTGTCTCTTTCTTTGTAAACTTTCTTGTAGGCTTTTGGGTACAGAAATAGTACCCATTTTTTTCTTGTGCAGAGCCACTTATAATGTGTCTTTGATGAATGGCTAGAGATGTGTAACGAGTAACTGTCCCTGTATAAATAAACAAGTACACATTTATTTTGTAAACTGTTTGTAAATCTTGGCAAGCGGGTCTTCTAAGGAACCTGTACATTTAGTACATTTTGGTGATACAAATACGAACTTAAAGTCAAAAGAGAGTCCAGCAATCTCATTTAGGTAGAGGGCACGTACTGAGGAGTATTAAAGCACCTGAAGCGGGAGGTTTGGTTTCAGAAAAATCCCTCATTGTTTTCCTGTTGAGTTTTCTGCAAGGAGGATTGAGTGGGTCTCGCTGTGAGTTGTTTCACTCCATGCACGGCACAGGAGACCAATCTCTGAAATACACTGGGGTCTGGATCACACTCCAAAGGGCCAGGCAACTTTGGTTAGGGAAACCTATGTCTCTGCTGTACTATTTTAATTTTTAGACACTTTTGTCCCCCTAGATAAGAATCTCATCCATTTACCCCATTCAACAGGATACGTTAATTAATGTTAATGTATTCTTTGGAGTGACAAGACTTGAAAGATGGCTTTTCTTTTTCTTTTTTTTCTTGCTGTGGAATTCATTCTATTTGTCAGAGCCTCACCACTAGGAGTGTATCTTAATAGGGTTTTAGAATGAACAGTGTTCATAAGCATCAAGCAGATTTGCACAAAAGGGAATATACGTCTCTTTCTTGTCAAACCCTTGAAGTGTGCTGCTTCAGTATCTTAAAGGACGCGAGAAAGGAAAAGAAAGCCACAACTGCTGTGAACTTTGATGATGCACATTTGGTACCGCAGCTTCTCTCAACTTGGCTCGGCTTTAGAAGCCGCACATTTTTAGAGACTTTTTTGTCCCACAGAGAAGCACACATCTGCATAGAGTTTCACCACAACTGTTAGAGAAAGTTTTAGATTGTCCTTATTGAATGTAATCCCAGATGAGAAAACAAAGTAATGCATTAAAAAGAATCTGATAAAATATTCCCCATGTCACAAAGGTAGCAGCAGTACACAACTGCTGGCTTCTGTTTCAAAAGCACGCCATGAGCACGCTTATCAAAGCGGTCTGGTTGAGGACTGGGGAAGATTGTTCTGCGAGCATTTCAGGCGGCCTCTTCCTGCAGTGTTACAGGAATTGCAGAAATTACAGCAAGTGTATTTGAGATGCCCTGCAGAAGTGAAAAACTACAGAGAGATGGTCTAATATCACTAGTTCATCCAGCTAAAATTACTTTAATTTTTATAAAATATGGCTCCAAATTCAGTAGCAGGTGAAGTGGTTGAAATCCCCAGCTGTTATCCAGCTGTTATCCTTTCACCACTGCCTAAACCTGTCTCACAAGTCCCTATGTACAGCCCAGGGAACACCCAGTTTCTTTGAAGCTTGCCAGAGTTAATAGCCTGGAAAATTCAAAAACCTAATTATGGGCACAAGCTGGTCATAGACTCTATCCATTATCCACACATGGTATTAGACAGTATCCTGTCAAATTCAGCTTTGTTGTGGGCAGTCACCAAACACCTCTATGTTTTATTGTCATTCCAGCAGCATATATTTAGTTTGTATGGAGCTACAAGGTAATCTGCATCTTCCAAAATCTTAATAATAAACAACAACTTTGGGAAGAGTGCTCTGTGTGTGACTCAAAGCTGTACAGACTGAACCAACAGAATCCACCACCACTGACTTTGGAAAACTATTTGTGGTGGGGAAATGTTTTCAGCTATCAGCAGTACCCGAGTGCACAGCCAGGTTAGGTCCCCGTCTGATTGATACCTTCCTAAATGCTGCAGTCACCTCTGGATAGTCTCAGTTCCTCGCAGAGTCCATTATGGGAAACAGTGAAAAAAGGATGGCAGGATCACTCCATCAAACACAACTAACATGTAGCCTGTTTTGTTTTGTTTTTTTTTCTTCTGAAAACTGGTTCCATGGTAATTGTTCCTTATTCATTTGATTAAGATAGTCATATTCATCAGCACAGAGCATTAACTACCAGCTAATATTAGCAGGAACAATTATCTTTTGAAAACACCACTGGTGTTATGGCTTCATACAAGGCTGTCTGTCCTTGGTGTGTTTAACAAATGCTTATTCAGACTGATACTGACTATATATTTCTGGTTTTCTGCTGCTTTTGATTTGACAGTTGCTGGAAATTCTGCTGCTGATTTATTTATCTGTTGTACCCCTGCTGTTTTTTCAAAAGCACTACTTCCACAGAGTTTCCAGGCAGTTCAATATAACCTACCTCAATCAACTTTCCTATTTTCTTTTCTCCTTTCAATAGTCCCCAAGTCCAAGGCACCCATTTTTCAACTTAGAACATTCTTTCAAAGAGTAATATATACTATTTTTTGAGAACACTACACTGCTTTACCCGTAACGGGAGAGGCAGCTCAGGGTATCTCCAGAGACTATTGCACAGCGATTACCCTCTTTCAGCTGGGGAGTCAGACACAAACTCAGTGTGCGAGGACATTTGTTACTCTCTTGCCCACGCTCATGTCTCTGCAGCCGTCGATGTTCAGAGAAGGGAACACCAAAACCGCTACAATTTAGAAAGCCAAGCTCGCAAACAAAAGCCAACCCAATCAGCTATTTATAGCATGACTGTATGCATGACAATATCTAATCTGTTCTGTACTTTCATTCTCTCCTGCAAATCTCAATCCTATTCAAAAGAACCACAGAATAATGACAGTATGGCTGCTCACAAGTTTTCACCAAAACAATTTAAAAAACAGAATTAGATTTTCAGTAACACAAAGATCCTGTAATCCATTACAGTGATTTGAGAATTATGGTAATTAAAAATTTTACCACTTAGCTTGTATGAACAAAAGTTACAGACTATCAGGGACTATTATCCCATAACAATATCCATTCATCCAAGACCAGTTTCTTTTTCCTGTTGTTTTTTTCCAAGACCAGTTTCTTTTTTCAGCAAATGAGTAACAGCTAAACAGCCAGTAATTTCTAAACTTTTAAGCTTTCACTTAATTCTTATTAAGTACATAAGATTTAAGAACAAGTTTAGGTCAAAGACCAGAGCAGGCATCCCTACAAACAAGTTCCTGTGAGAATGCAATTTTCAGCCTGTATGTAAAGAATAACTGGGGGGTTTTGGTACCCTGGGATTTCAAGTTATTTCAAGTCTTTTTTCCACATTAACACAAATGTGGAACAGTGCTATTCAGGACTGAATGAGGACAAAATCCTTCTTCACAGTTGCACTTAATTTCAGTGTTTTGCTGTCTTGGCCTTCCCTACAACCAGGGACACTTTGTACACAGGGCAGGTCGCTTGGGATAGATAAAATAATGAATTCTGCCTCAGAGAAGAAACTAATACTTTAACCTAAATCAATATTCTGATACCACACTCCTCTTGAAATTTAGTTCATTAAACATATAGTCTGAGATAGAAATGGCACATTAAAAATAAATAGTCCCCAAAATCCAGGGTGTCCTCAGCCACAACTTGTTTTGTCCCCAAAACCTGAATCCCTTTGTCTCCTTTCAGGACAGCAGGAGATGCACGACTGGTCCAGCCCTCTCCAGCCTGTCAGCTGAAACAGCCCCGTGGGTCTGCATTTTAAACGCATATCCAATTCTTCCTGTTCTCTATAGCCAGGTCTTGAAAGCTGCAGCTTTAGCATCCTTAATGGTTGCTGACAGTTCTATTAGTTGAACCTTAAAACCATGTACTTCATACGCACTGTGTGTGTTTGCCACAAATCCTATAACTGATTATGTCCCATTTATCTGATTTACATGTATTTGCTCTAATTATATAATTAAACCTAAACACAGCATTGCCCAAAGGATAAACTGCCCTAAGCTATTACCAGAGAAAACAAAGACTATCATAAAACTGATCCAATTTGGCTTGTGCCACTTCAAAAATTAGAGACTTTACTCTGTTTCCAGAGAAATCGAAAGAAGCAAGAACGAGACTTTTTCTTGTATCTTAGTGGGCTTTAATTCTAGAGTTTTGACCTTTTTCTTGTCTTTTCACTGTATATGACTGTATGCACATGAGATCTAGAGCCATGGGACAACTGCAGAGTGGCCAGTTCTGGCAGCTCTCAGCAGCAAGGAAAAATGCCGATTTTCACCAGTTGCTGATGTTCCTTCTCAGGACCATCCTTGTATCCACAGGGACCAAAATGACTCGGTTTCTGCATTCCTAGATTTTGCCCTTATAGTTCAAAAGTCCCATTTTTACTATTGCCTCCTCCCTCCCTCCCACCCACACGCAATATGTACTTGTTATAATTTAATACACTACAATTTCAGCCAAACATATGAGAAATGCATTCAATCCTCCCACTATTAAGTGATTTTTTTTTTTTCCTTTCTAAAGCAGAGTAGCAGTGAATTACCAAAAAATATTTTTAAATACTGGAAGGGTAGAAAACTGCTCCCCCTCTCCCCCCTTACTCAACTCTCCAATCTGCATGTGAAGAGGGGAAAAATCTTGCACAATATTCATGTAGCTTCCACAGAGAAGTGCTTTTTCATGGCAGCCAGATGGCAGGGAAACCTTTTTGCAAGCCACACACCTTACCTGCCTTCACCTTCGTGTGGTGTTTACAGCCACAAGAACTAACACACCTTGTCGGAGCAGGCATGGCCCCATCCCAGCCGAGGAGCGGGGAGGGAGCTGGGCTGCCATTAAGCCCTTTAGGAGCCGTGGGTGTGGGGAAGGCAGCACTCACAGCCAGGTGGTTCCACCCGATGACCGAACCCATGCACCCCTCACGCTGGAACTTGCTGAACAACAGCTCCAGGTCCTCGCCTTTAACAACATGCATCTCAATCCACGTGACACCTTCGGCAAGAACTAGTGATGTTAAAAGAGCTGCTACTCAACCCTAGTATTCTATAGTGCTTAATCAAAAATCACTGAAATCAAGAAGAAAAAAAACTCTATAAACTTTCTTCGTCTTTGGATCCATCACTTACGTGAGGGAGAATCAAATCTGATGAAAATAAATGAACATTTTGTTGTGCGGTTGATTTTTTTCTTTTCTTTTTCCTTTTCCTCTCTCAAAACTGCACACATCTGACATTTCTATTAGGCTGCTGAATATTTGTGAAGTCAGAAGCATCAATTTTTCAGACTTGACAGTTCAGTATATGATATTTTTCAGTGTAAACAAATAGAAAATATTTTTATTGCCTCTTTATCCAGGCACCTCAAATGCCACTCTAGTTCCAATAATTTATCAGATGCAGACTCTGGAAAGAGTGTTTGCCTGAGATCCAGAGTTTGACAATGGAAACAGGATGCTTGCTTTCTCATTTCATGCCTACCAGGACTGCTCTGCAAAGACACACTTCTGATAAAAATCAGAATGCAGACACTTTTCTTTTCCCTTCAATCAATCATGACCTCAGTTACACTTTAACCTGGACAAGCAAAGGCTGAGGGAGACCTTATTTATGTTTTTAAGTATCTAAAGGGTGGGTTGAAGGATGTTGGAGCCGGACTCTTTTCAGTGGTTTCCAGTGATAGAACAAAGGGCAACGGGCTCAAGCTGGAACATGGGAAGTTCCATTCAAATATGAGGAAAAACTTCTTTACGGTGAGGGTGACGGAGCACTGGAACAGGTTGCCCAGGGGGGTTGTGGAGTCCCCTTCTCTGGAGATCTTCAAGACCCGCCTGGATGCCATCCTGAGTGATGTGCTCTGGGCGTTCCTGCTTTAGCAGGGGAGTTGGACTAGATCATCTCTAGAGGTCCCTTCCAACTCTGACAAGTCTGTGATTCCATGATTCATTGCAATAATTCACCTAACATTTACCTCTAATTTCTTTGTTCACAAGGCCACGTGAAATAGTAAAAATGCAGAAATGAGGAGCTTAGGGGAACTCATCCACATGAGCAAAGTTTTGTTTGTGTGTTTTTGTAATGAGCTCACCAAAACTCGTAAGCTGCAGATGAGTTTAATTAAAGTCAACAGAGCAAAGAGATTAAGCACTTAAGTGTCCTATCTTTGTGGCTTACAAAACTCAAATACGTCAAATCATTAAACTTTAATTTGCCTGAGATTATATAATATTGGCATGGAAATACTTGGGCCTCACCTCATCCCATCCACGTATATGAGTGTTTTATAGTACCTCTCACTGCATTGAAAAGCGGCACAAAACAGAGTCCAGACTTCCAGGGAAATGTGGAAGTGGTTGGGGCCTTTTGGTACAGGAGGAGAGTCCTGCAGGCAGCACTGCCAGCCTGCGGATGTCCCCACTGTCCCCTGCGCAGAGTGAGTACAGAAATGCCAGTAACATTTCATTTGAGGTCCTTTTAAATGGCATTTCTGTGCTTTTCAGATCATTTGAAAACTTGAGTGTTATATATGTTACTGGTTCTTAATATTACCTCCATCCCATCTCCATCTAAACAGAGAGATTAGAGCTTGAGCCAGGGGCAGTTTATTCCCTGCAAAGGACAGAGGTTATTTTACCTGTGCTCGCAGCCAGGTGTGTAACACTGTGCACACTCTCTTCTTCCACTGCTGCAAGTCACGCTGGAGCGTTTGGTCCCTGCCCTTACCGGTGCTGTGCCCCCTGCCCTGCCTCACACTGACATCTTCAGTGCAGGTACAGACAAACCTCTCCTTTTGGCTGGGCTCCAGCGTGGGCAGGGAGCTTCTACCTTCCTAAAATACCAAAATCCAACCACATCCAGTTCTTCCTGGGAACTGCAGGCCGTGGGGAAGGCTGCGGGACTCTCCATGAGCTTCCCAGAAGGAAAGGCAGTTGCCTTTGGAGAAGTAGCTACGTGTAAAGACTGCAATGACGGCCTGTTTCTGGTCCAAAAGGCCATGTCTTACGCTCTGGCATATCCACTACGACATTGGTTCCTTCCCAAGCAGCTGCTGGATTTCAGTCTTGGACATTCTGCCAGACACCGATTAGGGTAAATGCAATACAGACTGGGATACCCACCAGCGAGCCAGCCACTCAGAGAGATGCGATACCTACATGCTGCCAATGTCTTGTATCACCCAGCCTTGCAAAAACGATTATGATTTAGTCACATTCTTTGTTAGAACTCAGTCACCTTGCTCTGAGCTGGATTAGTTTTCTCCAGGTTTTGCTTGTGTGCAAGTACTTTCCCCTGTTTCCCTTTGCTGTTATTCTTTCACATTTCTGAAACGAGAGAAAGGAGCAGCCAATTTCTTCATGGCTCATTTCTAACCTTTTAAAATGTTACCGTTTAAAGTATTTATAGGTTTCTATAGTTGCCAGCAACTTTCAGAGTGAGACTAGGAAGTGTTATTTCTTCTTCTAAGAAAGTTACTGAGCCTGGGAGCCCCTAAATTCATTTCATTACAGAGCATATTGGCAAAATTACCTCAAAATTTCCCTTGTGGCGGTAAGCAAAATTAACTGTATTTTATATGACAAAAACATATTGTGTTGGCAAACTTGATATGCAAAATATCACTCACTGATGAGATAAAAATTCTGCACTGTCATATCACATCAACATACTCTCTAGAAGATTAGTTACTTTATATCACACCTTGAAAGTTAGTGTTTCTACACTTAGGCCTCAAAATCGTATTTTCTTAACACAGGGTTTTTCTGTGTGCAGTTTTGAGAGATGAACACAAGCACTACTGATGTCTACATTTTCGTCAAATTCTGACTTGTGTGTGAAAAGTCACGTATCAGGTATCATAAAAAGCCTAAACCCATTGAGTTTTAACTTGATTTCAGGTACTGTCCTAACGTTTAACTAACCAGAAATGCCCCCATCTACTTAGGAGAAAACAGACCTTAACACAGAGCCTCGATTAAAGCCATTCTTATACCTGTGCGTTCAGTGCATCTACAGACACCTATAAACACACTGAATTATTTCCTTCCCATTCTGGACTCCATCAGACTCTCAGTACTGTAGGTTTTTCTGTCACATCAACCCCACCCAGATAACACCAGCTTCTTGCTGTGTTCAGTGACCTGTCCTGTCAAGTCTCCCATGTCCCAGGGCATCAAGTCTGGCTTATCAAACGAGATTTCTTCATCTCGTGTATGCTCCAGACTCACTGCTTTCTCTAGGGAATAGTTTATTGATACTTGTTACTGAGGATTAATAGCTACATGTCAAATAAGTGACAACCAATGCTTGCAGACAAGGGTTGTTGGCCATAACCACTTTCAGTGGTTCTTCACTTCCAGTGAAGACATCTTGCTAAACTCCCAAAGCAATGATCTTTCCTTACGCCCTGAAATTAGACCACAGGTAGAGATACGGGTCCTGTGTCACACTTTACTTCCAGCCCTCCCCTTCCTTCTTTTTCACATTAGAATCTTCCTCTCCAATCACCATGATTTTCAGCGTGCTCTCCCACCATACACACAACATGCTGCTTGGAGAGCTCCTCTACACAGCTACGTTCAATGGCTCATTCATCTGGAAATAAAACATTAACATCTTCAGTTCCTGCCACTTAAAGCATGAAGAGTAAACTACAGCTCAATGAAAAATCCAGCAAAATCCTTAAATAGAATGTTTTGAGCTTAAAATTTAGTCTAGAATGAGCTTTCAGGATTCCTTTGCTGTATACGTATACCAGCTTTTCTCCCCTCTCTATTTCTATTCCCTTCCATGCGCCTTCTATTTTGGCTCACTAATTAATCAGTAAAGTTAATCACTCTTCTCTGTAAGGAACACACAGAATGGATAAAAAGTCACAGGTTCTTTCTGTTCCATTTCAAATAGAAAAAATGGCCTCTCAGTGTGCTCTAGTCTATGCATTAAGCTCCATACAGCTCAGTACTAGTCAGAGATTTGTAAGTGATTTTAGATACAGATTTTAGTGGAAGACAGGGAGGGGCTACTGAAAGCCACCACTATCACTTGTCTTGCCGTGAGCCTACAGACCTTTGTTAAATCTGTAACCTTTGGAAGTGAAAACCCATCAACTTTCAATGATCCAGGAGCTGGTCATGATGCAGAAGTGCATTTCACTAGTACAGGTTATTTTGAGTTACAACAAGCAGCGACTTCCCACATAGATAACAACAGACAATGTCCTTAATACCCTAATTGTTATTTCCATCTTCTGGTATAAGTAATTCCAGCAAAAGGAATGGGGTAACAAGAAAACAAATTTTACCAGACTGGTTCAAAATATTAAAATGCTTTATATTTTGCAGTGTCTTTCATCCCAGAACTGAAAGCATTTCTGCAGATATGAGTTAATTCACACAATACTCTTGTGAGACAAAAATTGTTGTTAGTTGTTTCTACCAATATCCTGGATGTGACTGCAGAGATATTCTTTTTATATATTTTCTATGGTTTTCACTTAATTGGAAAATAAGCACTGGGGATACTCGAATCAGACAGAGAACATATTATGTTGTTTTCCTTTTTTTAAGCAATGTAATATTCATTGCACATAGCCTGTGTTTATTTGCTGTAGAGAACTTGTTCCCTTAAATTAATGAATATGCAAAAATACCTATATAAGGATCTTAATTCTTAGCTGCATGGAGAGTCTAAGAAATCCCTTAATTCATGCTACAGGGACATCCCTACAAAGAGTAGCTGGGAACCTCCTGAGATGGGCTGAGCTTTCTTACCCCTTTTTAACTGAATTGAAACTGTCGCAGTAGGCACTTCACAGGGGCCTCAAATTACAAAAACTCTAACATGTACCGAGGTGCTTTGTTAAAGAGAGCTGGATCGAAATATACGCTTAAAACTCAGGGTATGTACATTTACTGAACACAGGGAAAAGGCAATTAGCCCAGAGCTGACAACATTCCCATTGATTTAAGTCACGCAGCACAAGACTTCTAGGGCTAGGCTTTCTGAGAGTGAACTACTAGTTCTTCCTGGGGAATCCCTTCTCCCTCCTTCCCATGTTTTAAATGTATGTTATGCTAAAGCCAGTTGAATGTTCCACTTAGTACTCCTCTGCTTAGTCTCAATTTAGGAAAAATATAATCCACTACCTACAGAAAGACATTTGTGTCTGTGAGGTTGTGGTTCTTTGGAGATGATGCTGAGACAATCTATACGGATTCTGGCTGCATCGCTGCGCTTGCCTGTGTCTCTGCACAGTCCGAAGACCCGTGGGGAAGACATGGTCTCTGCCAGCACAAACTGCTCATTTGGCTTGGTGGGGCCCGATTCTGTGCTGCCCCACCTTTTGCAAATAGCAACAGCGATTTTCAACCCCTGTGACTTACAGGAGCCAGTCAAACTCGAGTGGGAGAGAATTCACGCCCAGACTAAGGAAACGCGTGGAAGAGTCTTGAGAAGAGTCGCAGAAGGTGAGCGTAGGAAAAGTCTTCCCAGAGCCCAGCACAGAGGCAGTTAAAATAGCAATTTACAGGCTTTTCACCTACATTCCCATGCATATTTATAACACCAAAGATCATTAACACCTAATCTCTTTAGATGACTAACAAGCTTCACAGTATCCTAAATCTCCTCCAGATGATGCCTCAGGCAAAGCTATTTTCATCCTGAAGAAGCAGCTTTACCACCTTAATCCTGTGCCTTATCTGCTGTATCTCCCAGGAGGACTTGGGTTCCTCGGAGCTCTCCTGCTCATCACCCATATGATTATAACAGGTAGCCTCAGCAAAACAACTAACCCCATCGACCTGCCCGAGTGATCAGCAGCTTTTTCCTTAGTAACGATAAAACTGTAGTTGAGTTAAACCTGAGCATACCCTGCAGCGGAAATCCAGGAGACCCTGCCCAAAATCCAAAGCATTGCTTTGATTCTCTCCAGCATCAAACTAGTACATCGATGTGACAGCTTCCTCTACAGCTGGACTGGGAACAGAAGCAAACCCAGCTGGTAAATAGAAAGGAAACACAAGAAAACGCATGGTCCTAACTATGATGTAGTTTACTCCGCTTTTCCATCAGCATCTCTCCACTGAATCTGTTATCTCTGCTTTATAGCACTGCAAACGAGAGCCATGTGCTGTTATAAGGATATGGAAGAACTCTGCTCAATCCTGGCCCCCCACATTCAGTCTTTCATTAGTGCTAATTGCCACGCACTAGGACTTCCTACTGATGTTCTTGCTTGGTCTCATGTTGTAGTGACTGCTATTTATGAGAAAGCAACTCTTTTCCATGAGATTTTTTTATTCCATATTTGAAGATTTAAATGACAAGTTGTTTCTATGGGTGCTATTGCCTAACATTTCTGATTAGCAAAAAATGAGGGTATGTTCACAGCAGATCCTTTTCTAAAAGCGGGACCACAATTTAATTAACCACTCCACTAACAAATTCTGAGTAGAAATTAAAAGCGGTTCAGATTAATGATTTTATATTCACTGTTCTGGGAATTTCTTATGCCCTGCTGGTTTTAACTTCAGGTCTGTTATTTAAAAACCTTAATCAGAAATTTGTATGGCACCTGATTAAGACTTGATTTAAATGGTCCTGCAATAATTTCCATGTTAAAAGGACATTGCCACACAGCTCATGCACTTAGCATGAGGTTTTGAATGAAATAAGAGTTACAATGTCTACAACCACAGCTGAAATCAGCATCAAACCCATACCAAGTCAAATTTTACTGCTTCTGCTTCCACTTACAATATTTAAGTCAGGACTAACTCCCTTGAAGTTGCTCCAAATTAAAAGCTGCACAAGTGAGAGCAGAATTTAATATTTGGTCATTCTATGAAGTATGATGAATACTCATACTGCTGTGAAAGTAAGAATAAAAATTAAAACTCATCTCTCTCTCTCTTTCAAATTTAGGTCACTTGTGGTGATGTTATGAAGAAGTAAATAAAAGCCCTGCAAAGCCCCATCACAAAAATGTCTGAATTAGTTCTGCTGAACTCAAGACTCAAGTATGAGATCACTTGTATGCATTATATAAAGGTTTTCAGACACTTCTTCACTATTAGAATATTGGAAAAATGGGTGGGTTTCCCAATGAACCCAAATACTTCTGCTAAGAGATGCAAATGCTGCATCTCTTTGATAAGAGATGTTTTTAAATGACCTAACCCCCCCTATTTTTTCTAACTATTCTACTTCAAAGCACCTTAAAAATTGGCTATAGATCAATAGGGGGAAAAGTCAATTCAGCACATAGGGCTTCATGTATTTACAATTTGATTAGTTCTTTTTTAAGATACTAAAAATGAATACTGTTCACTTTTCAACTTGGCTTGAATCTCATTCACCGGTGACTTCTCACAATAACCCTAAACCTGTAAATCTGTGCTCTCTGTGAGGCTGTGAGGGAGAACACAGATCTTTTGAGTAGCTAATAACAGTTTGAAGCAGTCTTCAGTCAAAGCTTTTGTCCAACGAAGCCAGAATAATAGACAAAATACCTAGGGTTGTTTCAAACTTTATTATAAACTAGCTAAATTCGGCTATTGCAAGTGCCAATTAATTACTTTAAAGAAAAGGTAATTGTAAACTGTATGAATCCAGTATTTTGTATGTCCATTGAAGATGACTGTGTCATAACGGTGAAAGGACACAGAAAAAAATCGTGAATTGATTTATTTGACTAGACTTCATTGGCACTTGTTCTTGTGAGAGTTTGAAGCAACTCTGAAGTATGTACAGTAACTCCATTGGGTTACTTTGGCTGCAGGTTTGTCTGAAAATGCAATCTAACTTACTTTTTTCCAGGTAAACACCAGAATTGGTTGAAAGCTTTCCTACAGATCTGTGTTCCACTGAGTAACATTGATTTACAAAAACCAAAACATTTGATAACGTGTTGGATTCCTCAATCTTCTGTATGGGAAGTTATCATAGCATTTAACTTCCATTGTCTCAGCAGTGCATTGAAGTAACTGAAGTGAAACAAAATTTGAGCCTCTGAAGTGAAAATCTCTTATTAAATTTAAACTCTGCTTCCCTCAATCCTTTAACATTTGGTATTGTTTCTAAATTAAAAGGATATGCCCATGGGATGAAAACTCCATTTTCAACCTGTTCTAGTAATTACCTCAGATTTACATGGAGTGAACAAAGGCAATATTTCACCTGCTCGCTCTTCATTTTTACCTCTACTTGAACTCAATGTGCCGGTTTGGTCTGCTGTGTAAAGGGGAAGGAAAATCAAACTACACAATGGAAGAGAAATAGTTAAGTTTGAAAACACCTACTGAGAGTCTACATCGACCCGTCATAGAAAACTGGGAAAAGAAGGGAGAACAACTAGATGAAATACAGACTTTTAGAAATTCATTAGATTAATCTATTTCTCCCTGCATTAATGTCCGGGGTAAGACAGAGCTTAGCACTCAATTTTTACTACTAAACGAAGCTGTTACCTGGCTCAGTAGTCCGTGCACTGTTTCGACAGCCCAGCCTCTTGAACCATGCAGATGACCCCACTGCAGAAGTAGCTAGAGAAGCTAATATTAAGGCTCATTTAATTTGAAAAATTAATGATAGCTTTTTCTCTGCCCATTCCTTGGTAAGAACAATACAAACAAAGAGACCTGGATACAGGTCTGTGATGAAGATCTACATTAACTTTCAATTCCTACTGTAGGGCTTCTCAGGTGTTGTTATCTTTCTCCCTGCTTGTGTTGAGCAGTATGAAGTTCACTTTGACTTTTCACATCTCTCAGACGACAGTCTGAAGTGAAGCAGGCATATACAGAATGTCCATTAACACAGTGTCCTTCACCTGGAAAACATCATTTATAAAGCTAAGGAAAAGACCATGACAGGTCTATATCAGCAGTTTTTAAGTTAGCCAATTTATGCAGCTGAAGATGATGACTGGGCATAAAGCACAGAGGAATGTATACAAGTGGATTGCCTACTAACTGCAGAAAAGTAGGGGTTCAATTAAAGTACTAGCAACAGAGGAGAAAAATTCCGAAATAACGCCATGTCAACACCATCTCTTTTTTCTCCCATTATACCGATAGATATAAGCAAGTCAAGGAAAGCTACCATGATTTTATGAAATAAAAACAAATACTTACTTCTTGTTTCAGATTCTGCCTTATCTGGCTCTCCAGACTAGATATGAGACCCCCACAGAGCCATTTATTTCATGTGTGAAAAAGCAGACAAATTCAGCACTTACTTGTGCTGGTTAAACCAGGATTTTAACAGCAAGTCATCCAAAAGAGGGTACACTTAACAGAAGGCCCAAGAAACCAGTGATCTGTCCCCACACAACAGGTAAGTGTCAGAGAGCTTCAGTATTATCTGTGTGTGTTTTCCAATAATTAGCAAGGAAGCCCCTAACAGATGTTGGGCTGCAGCAAAACTGCTTTGCAGAAGATTTCCACCAGTTTGTGTGATATTTGGCAACTATCTGCTAAAAGGAAAGTACCTTGGAGGGGTTGCTCATTTTTTTTTTCTTTTTTAATTCTACTCGCAAAACAACTGCTTGTAACTCTACCTATTTATTCTTACCCTGGCCTGGCTTTGACTATCTCTATTAGCTGTTACTAAAGAACCTTGCAACTCATGCCACAGACCCTGCAAGTTTGCTCTTTTGGGGAGTGATGACTCCTTGGTTGTCTAAAGATAGCTCATCAAAACCAGATTCACTAGCAATAAGTTTTTCAGGCACTTCTGACATTTTAATCCATAATCCCCAGGCAGTATCTATCTCATGGAGGAATTCTTCACTCAAATGCCTTTAGGGAGATACATGAGCAAAAGGTCAACATTTGCTAAGTGAATACTAGATTCAGGTGTCTCCAGTTGCAGATGCTGAACTTTTGACACTCAGAGTTCAGTATTTCAGAAGGGAGATAACTCACCACCTTCCAATAGTGGAGCTTTTAATGCTATCTCTAGCAAAGCACTGAAAATATGAATGACCTTAACTCATTAATCAAAACCTCAAAGTAATAAATAAGGTGCATTTTAAAGTGATAAGACTTCCACTCCCAATTTTGTTTAAATTATGAATGTACTCCTCAAAATAATCAGTTTGACAACTGGTAACTTTTTTTAAACGAGAAAGATAAGTTTATAAAGAAGTGCAACAATTTTCAACTATATTTAATTACTAAAGTATCTCTCTACTTCCTGGTAATAACAATCTTTAATTATGCTTATGAATATGTTGAATTTCCCATACACCTGTTTAATTGAAAGCAGATGTTCATTCTGCAGTGGGTTATTTTCATAATATGCATCACTATTAGTTTGCTATTGCTATCACAACACACTGGGAAAACCAATATACAAATAACATAGAATAGTTTGTGTGGTTATGAAGCAAACTGCCTATTTATTCTATCTTTTATTACCCCTCTTCTGTCACCATCAGCAATTTCAGAGTGCTGCATTTGTTATATTATTATTATTATTATTATTATTATTATTATTATTATTATTATTATTATTATTATGTAAGCCATTCAACATTTTATTTAACTTGTACCAAAATTCCAGTTCAGGTAATTCACTGTTCTGTTGGTTTAGGTAATAAGCAACAAATGATGTGGCCTCCTGGGTTCTGTGGGGGGAGACACTTCATATCTGCTGCAGACAAGGCAGATGATACCAATATAATCCATATGTAAAGGGATAGTAAATATTCTTCAAAGGCGCAATCTCTTTTCAGGGCTGTCAATCTGCACAAGAGTAGAACTAGTGACCTAAAGGTGTAAGGCCCTGTACAGCCTCATTCATGTCCTAAGACTGTGTGTTAATAAGATATTAAGGCCCAAGGGACTAAAGCAAAAGCAAAACTGAGCAAGAAGAGCTGAATATATTCCTTTGGAGAGGTACAAAATGTCCATTACAAAACACAAAAGAATATGAATTCAAGTTTTCCTCACATATTTTCTCTTAGTAATGAATATAATGAGCCTAAGTTTCTAAAGATAGCATATATGCTATCAAGTTACCACACAAAAAGAAACTCGAATAAAATTGAACAAATCAAATACCATGTGAGAGGGGATCAATTTAAAAAGGTGTAATTCTTCAAAGTCCTCTCATTTAATAATTACAACAGCAATAACACTAGCAGTAGAACCCCCTCTGTGCAGTGGTCCCAGACCCCACGGTTGCCATGTTCTCCCTTAAAAGAATGAGGAGCCCCACTCCATAAAACTTAAATATAAAGCAGCCAATATTCAGAGTGGCAAGAGGTACTACAGATGTTTTACCAAGACAAAGTGAACTCAATTGGCCAAAGCTACACAGAGGGCCAGGAGAACACACAATTTCAAAGCATTGGAGACTGCGGTGAAGGTCCTTCGGTGGGTGGGCACGCTCAGCACCAAAATCAGCCCGGAGGGTAACGTGCTGAACGCTGCCTGTTTTACTGATGTGCAGCTCAGGCCACCTCTCCTTCATTTGCTTATTCCTGTCTTCTGGTTTCATCCCTTGTGACCGGCTACCTCTGAACAGTTTGCCATTGCCATTCTCTGCCTTTACTTCTCTGCACTTCTGGCCTGGAATCTCTCCCCAGAACTCATTTGCAGCTGAGGTGTAAACAGCACAGTCCCCACCTCATTAGTGGTGAAAATAGCCTTGCAGCTGATCTGTAATCACCTTGAAAACATTAATTTTGTTGCAATGGTGGTGTGCTGCTTTTGGACACTGGTATCATAATCTCCTTAAGACAAGCAACGTACCGGTTCAATGCTGTAATTAAAAACTGAAATGCAGAGCTTTCTGCAAATCTGGAGGAAACATTTCAACTTTTCCTACATGCGCATCACTCTAGATGGACGTTCTTGTAGTGATTTGACTACTATTTTAACTAATTTCTCCAATATTCTTAATCATTTCTCCAATATTCTATGTACATTTACTCAGTGAACATAACATAAGCAATTATGTTGATTGATCTGGAGTGAGGTTGTGAAGTATCTCATACTACCTGTTGGCCATTGTGGGGGTTGTCTCCAGAATCACCCGAACAGCAGAGATTCTCTAATGAGTTTGTTCATGCATTGACACAAGAACCATCTGCAGAAATTCAACTGAGACAATTCCCCCAGGGTAGAATTAAGGAATTAAGCTCAGAGTATTCTACATTTATGGGCCTTTTTAGTTTTGATGGAGGATCATGCCACAAAGCATCAATAAATGGGAGCAAAGCCAGGTCCCACTCCACACAGTGTTCTTAAGCAGGGACTGCTGGATATGAAGACTGAGCGAAGGAGGCACAAGTTTGCATGTTGATTGACTATGATTTTTTCCCTGTACGTAATATACCGAGCGCCACATAAAGAGTGAAGAACTGCTACTGTGTGTCTGATTCCACAACAGGAAAGCCAGATAGACTGCCAACCCGCAAAAGCTATTTCTTTTCAAGAAAGACACTTCAAAACTCATAATCAAGTCTACAGGGAATATACAATATGAAATACAACATGAGTAGCTAGAATAAACTTTGATTTGATTTCCTTTGGTGATAACGATTTCAGATAACCAATTTATGATAAATGCACTTGGGACATGCCAGGCAGGGTACAAATTAATAGATGTAAAAAAAGAAAGAGTGGGGAGTTCAATTTTGTTGAAAATTCTGGAACAGAAATTATAGAAAAGAAGCGTAACTGTGATTCAGTAATTTAACTTCTTGTATCTGTTTTAAGAATAATTATTAAAAATTCTTCTCAGGTCTGTTAATTTACTTCTGAATGCTTTACTCCTAAATAGTGATGCCATAGCCTAATGAGAAATAAATTAGAGGGTGGCTGTAGTATAGGAACAGTGGGAAAAGTTGACTTTATTAGAAGATTATTCATTAGATCTGGATTTATAATTGCATTTTCTCTAATCACAAGCACAAGAAATGACATTTTACTGACTATAAATATTTGTAAGGGAAAGAAAATTTCAGCCATGCTATTAACCATGTGGTAGCACGAATGCTAAATATTATTGATCTGATTTTTTCTTAATTGTTTACTATCATTACTCTTCATTTTTTCTACTATTAAATGATTCCCTATAGTGGAAACATGGGAATTACAAGGGAAAACATGGCTATCTGTGTTCCTTTCCTTGACAACATCAAACTATTCTATTTCTGCTACTTTCTGTTTTCTTCATAACAACTTCAAACAATGGAGTTTAGCAACTGTGAAGACACCCACAAATCCCTCCATGGTTTTTTTTAGATTCTACCTATTAAGAAACTGAGTTAGTTTAAGGAACTTAGGTAACACTTGTTATCTTAAAGTCCTATGGGTCACTTATGTTTGTGTGGGGTAGCTTGAAAACATGCTCCAGAATATGTTTGCTGTTCTCGCCCCCCATGCCTGCAGACTCCAGTACTGAGCCACTCAGTACCTCAGGCTTCAAACCAGATGAAAAATTAGGCGCTGGGAGAAAGGGAAATGCTGGATCAGAGATCTACAATCTTAAGTGCCGTGTAGCAATAAAAAATGAATGTGCAATTGCAGCTTATCCATAATCACGGGAAATGACTGAATTCACGCCATCGCTGAGCAGAGATCAGTCAAGAGGCAGACGTTAAATTTTGCAGCATTTTAAAGCTTCAGGCTCTAGAAAGAAATTTCCAACCTTTGCCTTGTGTTATTCAGTGTTTTGAAAACTACCCTAGAATTATGTAGCTTTGCATGTATGATTGGTCACAGCAGGGTTTAAAGCTCGGTGACTGGCAACACTTAAATATTTGGAAGTTCTACCCATATAGCTTTACAGAGCTTCAACAGTTTTTCAGACTTAGTTGATCAGTTTTGAGGTGAAATCCCCCTGCCCTCAAAACTCAATGAAAGTTTACTGCTGGCTTAATCAGATCTCCTGAAGGGGAAGATTACTTCTCAAGGCCGTACTCACTGATTACATCTCATATGTAGTCATGAAGGCGGGCTGGTTTTCTCCTGCATTCAGCATCTTTGCAGATCTAAGAACTGTTCCATAAGCAAACTTTTCACGGTTGTCCCTTTTCAGCAAAATCCATTGTTGCCCTAAAGCCCACTTACAGATTTTACCCGAAGGGCCTCTGGTGCACTTGGCTTAGGCAGTAGCTAAAGAGGGATTTTGAATTTAAAAGTTTTGCATATAGCTACATCATCCCTGTTTTAGGCACTAACTAATTTTGTGGATCTTGCCTTCCCAGAGGAGACAGCTTCTCATAGAAGTGGACCAACAGATGATCAAATGTACCCAATTTTCCAGGTTCAGAGTTGTTAGTTGAACCCTAGTTCTCATGAGTCAAAAAGGTAACCATTGCATTCATAACTGTAAGCAGTTTAGCGTCTACTCCATGCAGAAATTGCCTCTACACTCAATAATAACTGATAATAGATTCAGTTTTTAAACAGTTAAAATACAGGTTTTTTTCAACACCCGAGTCATGTAAGTGATCCAGACCTTTCTGCTGTGGTCCAAATATTAACTGTGTCAGCACAGTATTTTCTTTCCCTCCTGGAATAAAAATTTAGCAATAAACTCCAGAGGCAAAGTGGCATCTAGCTAATGGCATTCAATCTAAGCTTATTGCAGATCGACCTTGAATGCTGCCAAGTCTCTAACATGTGCTGACAATACAGCATCGTTGCTAAGCTACCTATTATTAATCTTTGCAATGAAAAATGAAGAGGTCAGAATGTGTTGAAGGTGTGTTTATTACAGAGCTTGCACAGAGGGTCTCATTTGAAAGCTTGGATATTTCACCATTTTTATTGCTGTGAAAAGCTTTTAATTTTTTGTAAAGATTTGAATCTGAATGACAAGTCACAATTTATGATGCTGGTCATCCCTTAATTAAATAGCAGAAAATGCAATACATATATATTTTGTAAATATTCATCTGTCTACATTCAGGCAAACAGAAAAGGAAGTTCCAGTCATTTGTAACTGAAAAATAAATGATTTAGTACTTGGTCTCATGGTCAAAGTTGCAGTATGTTGGGTCTAGAAAAGCCTCATAAAAATGCGTGGGGCGATAATTAGCATTTAGGAGAAAAAATACATTATTATTAGAACATTTTCCATTCTTATTGTCTGCCCCTGTCTTCTGGGTTTATTTCTCATGGCTTGGATTTTTATTTAGCTTTGTGGTGTTTTGGTTGAGGATCAAGATTATACTGTATAGAGAAACAGGACACGTTCTATTTATCAATAAATCATCAAACAGAAAAACAAAGACCAATGAATGGGATGTGCACACAAAGAACGAAAAAGAGGAAAACTCCACATCCTTTGAAAGAAGAAAAAGGCCAGGATAAGAGCAAAAAGTGGCCCAGTGTCATTCTGTCACAAAGGAAATAGATGTAGGAGGTGAGAAAGAGACCGAGTATGGATTTTCAAAAGAGAAATCCATAGGTTATCAAAGTCCTTTATGCAAGAGCTGCTGATACGCACAGGGACACACACACATGCCCCCCCCCCCAAAAAAAAAAAAAAAACTAGCTAGTGCTTTCCAGGAAGGAAGACATCTCCTTAAAAAGCAGAAGTCAAAAGCTAACCAACCAAACTTTCTGAAGGCTTGTTTTCAAGGGAAGGTTTTGTCAGTAAAAGCTGAAGTGTGTATTTCAGGAGACATCTGCATGGAGATTTTCTCCCCCATGGAAATACTTTTGACATGGGTTACGATAATTCGGAGTGTTGCGAGACTTCACCCAAGGATGGGAAAGGGAAAGTGTCCTGAAGTGGACAAGTACTTTTGTAACTGTATTGGTTTAACTTGACCTGGGAGTTATGCACATACCACTGGTAAAGCTTCATGTAAAACCCACCCTCACATCCCTAAACACTAATAGCAAGAGGACACTGGAGAAACTGGGATGATCACTACCCCCCAGGAATCCAACTTTGTTCTAAGGCCAGCTCAGCTTTTCTGGTCTGTGCTCACCGCCCCCACAGCCCCCAGCTCCGTCCGTGCCAGGGTGCAGCCACCACTGCTGTCCACATGGACACCCTGAGTCACTCTGAATCACAGCATCACTGACAGAGCACAACAGGGACACTTTGAAACAAACAGGTTTTGATCAAATACTGTTTAGAGACTATACTTCCTCAGTTCTTAATAGTTGGGAGTATTTCCAAGCAGGGTGAGGATTTAGGCACGAGCTCACGCAGAGGAGATTCATCTGGTTTAGCTGCGTTGATCTCCGACTGCTTCAGTCACATCAATAGCAGCCCTCAGGTTCTAGATTTTCAAAAGGCCCTAAAACCACTTTGCAGTAAGAACCCTTCTAGCACCTGAAGATACACCCATCAAAGACTACGGATGTTTTTCCCAAGTCTTTGAAGCAAGGGTTTTAAAACCTATCCTTCAAAAGCTGGAAATGCTACCAGGAAAGATGAGTAATAGTGTTCTGGTTCCTGCCGCTGAAAGAGCTCTGTCCTAAGTGACAGAGGGGTCTCAAGCACATTGTTATAAAGCACCACACAAGCAGAGACTCTCAAGAACAAACCAGTGTGAAACCACTCATGAGAAGCCTGATAGTGCAGTGGATGTGGGATATAGTCCCAACTTTTCTTCTTCTGTTTGTCTTTGTAGCTCTTTTATTTATACCGCAACTCTTCAGAAGAGCAGGATGAATGGAGCTCCCTCTGTGAGGAACACCTCTGTACAGCTAGAACAGTATCTGCAACTGCAGCAGAGAACTTATCACCTAACATACAGAAGGTTAAACTACACGTGGATTGTCAAAGATACCCTGTGGCCTGGCCAGACATACATGCTAGAGTTGTAGCTTTGCCTTTTGTGTTTCTTAGCATCATCCCCCTGTTTCCACACGCTTTTAGTTTATTAGTGTGAAAATTTTGACCATGGCAGACTTGGAAATGCAATTCCTTGTTTATGCACAATTTAAATTCAGCAACAGTCATGCACACTTCCTGATCTCTTCCCTAAATGTTAACTTGATAGAGGTGTCTTGGGAAGTGTTAAAAGTATGGCTCTGTTTCAGCTAGTACTGAATGTCAAAGCTGCTCTTGAAAAAAAATGTATTGATCAGGAAAGTACTGCTTGTGCTGTGGCTGCAAGGGGTGGCTGAAAAATAAGAGAGACTTTTTGCCTCTCTTAAATTTTAGAAATGTACTTTTGTTCCAAAACAAAAAGCAAAACAGATCTTGCAGGATTTTTCTTGAAATGATGCAACAGACAGTCACAGAAGAAAGGCTGAGAGGCCACTGATTAAAACATTCATCTGCTATGTAGTAATGTAGTAGACATTCAGCTATGTAGTAAGTTCAGTTCCTGTCCTGTTTGGAGAGATTTGAACTGGATTTGCACATATCCCACTGGAACATCTCACTCCTCTGTCATCAGTGTCAGAATTATGCCCTCAAAACGTTAGTCAAATATTACAGGGACTTATCGAAAAGCACATGAAGAAATCAGTTTGTATTGCTCTCTCAAATCTATAAGCAAATGAAACTGTTAAAGGGCAAATTGTAGATTTTTCTGTATTCAGCCTGGTTACAAGTTTTGAGTCTTAATAGCAAATGTTATTTTATTTAGGCTGAATATGCAATTTCCATAAAAAGTGGGAGTCAATAAAATAACTGAATTCCTTATGGAATGGTACAATTAGAGTACAGTGCTATTTTTTTTGTGCAGGTTAGTAAATTCCATCGCTGAAAGCAAATATGCAGCATCATTCACTGATACATATGCAAGAGGCGCGTGAAGAGCTCAACTCCAACTGTGAATATGCAGGATCACACCCGCTGTTTGAATCAGAGAAGCAGATAAAGGCAGGCAGTGATTGAGAGGGTCATGTACCCAACGGGTGAGCAATTACATAATGAGTGCCTTAAATATTTTATTTCAGCTGAGCAGCTTCAGCTTCTACCAGCAGAGAAGCCACCCTTTGTGCTTAGAATGATACCCAATGTCTAGGCTTTCTTGAAGTCAGTGACCAGATTTGCATGTCTCCTTGATAAGGTCTCTTGCCAGAGACAAGAAAGATTTTGTGTTACAGAGTATTGTAGGCAGCCAAACAAAATTCACGCTAAGACATACTCATGCCACATTATACTTATTCTGGGATGACACAGGCCTCATGAGGAGTATTTACGAAGTGCTGAATTTATACTTGCAGTCACAACACCAAATTTTAGGTGACATACACTAAGACAGAAAAACATGCCACCTAATCTGCAGATTTTTACTTATCGTACGTTTGACTGTATTGCTTTGCTGCAGTGGGAACCGTGTATAATTCATGATTAATATAAACAGAGTGAGACCAACTATCAGTACAAGTAATGGGAGAAGCTGTTAGGTAAAGTGCAATTTGAAAAATGATGCTGAATCTGAAAAAAAACCCATGAGGATCCTGTAATACTGTAGGTCTATAGCTGTTTTTTGGAGTGAGCTGTGATAACCAGTTGTGCTGTACATTGGTCCAAAGAGTTTCTTAAATGGTAAATTTATCTGCATGACCCAATAATACCACATATTAAAATCCATAGTTCTAAGATCAAAAGCATTCTAAGCCTAAATTTCCAAGCCCTGGTTATTTATATGACTTGTAGATTTCTTGAGCTTGTAGAGTAATAGTCTCCTGATCAGCAGTGCAGAACAAATAATCTAATACTGCGCTGGCTGAAGTTGTTACTGTTCATCTTTAAAGAACAGAACTACAGAAACTGATGGATAATTGGAAAAAAAGACCAGTATAACAGAAGGGAAAAGAAGCCATTTAACAACTTAAATGAAAGGATAAGCTACCAGCAAATTGCTATGAAAATTAAGGATTGGAGTCGGATGTGGAAGCATTCCTTCGAAACGCTTTAACATTGTGGGTAAAAAGATTCATTTCAAATCAGAGTTTCCAACCAGAAGAAACACTTGGGGAAAAAGGAGAAAATCCTAGAAAAAAGCTGAAACAAAGATGACCTAGCCTTGGGTGAAATATAAATAGAGAGAAAAAAGAAGCAGAATAAAAAGTGGTAGAATTGCACAAGAGAAAAATGAAGATGAAAAACCAGCATGTATAGCGGTATCACTCACATGTTCTACCAATGTATTTTAGAAGGCGTCTTTTAGTTGGAGGCACACCAAAAACTTCCTATTGTTTGAATTTAATTTTTTCTTTAAACGTGTTTCCCTGTTTTCCATTTTGATCAAAGTACAGGAAATGGAAAGATGAAGAATCTGATTTAGCTTTGCAATTTCTCTGTTCTAGAAAAAAAGAAAGAAAGAGGAGAGGGGGAAGAGAGGACTGTTGAATCCGAGGGGTAAAATGTGATCCTCAAAAGCCTACCTGGCAATCAGGTATCTTCAACAAGAAAGCAAACCTCTAGTGATCAAAATATTGCATAAAGAAAACAGATCTTGACTACTGTTATATATTATATTATATTATATTATATTATATTATATTATATTATTATATTATATTATATTATATTATATTATATTATAT
>JAOXNO010000003.1:32113279-32123471 GCA_028565335.1 Limnodromus scolopaceus | reverse complement strand
ATATTATATTATATTATATTATATTATATTATATTATATTATATTATAACTGGAAAACTTTAAATTTTAGTGATACAACTAGAAGATTGTGGAGTTATGGTCATATTTCAATACTATTTCAAAGCCATAGCTCTACTGAAAATCACACTATGATGATGAATTTCCTTGTAAAAACACTTCTGTCCTACACCCAGACAGCACAAATACAGACTGAGTGCAGACAAGTGCCCCTGGGCTAAGAAAGCAATTAAATATGCTCTAGACCCTTAGGATGCACATAAAACCAACTCGACTTTGGACAGCCTTCAAATTTAGCATGGTTTAGCAAAGACCCATGCTAAACAGTGCTGTCCACTTAGGAGTGCCAGTCGTCATGGCCTGGAGATGACCGAACGTCACACTTTCCACAGAAAGATGGTCAAAAAGCTCTTGAAAGCTTTGGCAGTGTCAGCGAAAGCTCCCAGCGGAGCTACCACAACAATCCCACCAGCAGCCCAAGGAAACAAGGGGCAAGACCCTGAAAACCTGAGCTGTCAAAGGCTGAAAAAGGCAGGGAGAACTGTGGGGTTCCAGCAGAATGGTGCTGATAGCCTTTTCATTGTCCTAATGCGTCATTTTCTGTTGATTAAATTTTCCATTGGAAAAATTCTGACAAGCTGCTATTTCCCTCAGACCAAATCACAGTAATGAAAGTTTATAAAGTAGCCATTCATTCAATCAAAACTTATTACTCAAAGTGTAGTTCTATTTTTTTCCCCCATACTCAACATTAAGCATCCATATTCAATGTCTGTTATTATGGGAATTGTTCTGTAATGAAAACATAAATCGTCACAACATGAGTGCATTTCTACAAACAGTGTAAGAGGGGGCACATTCTCAGTACCTCCTATGGCTATAATCTGTGGTACCCATTCATATGCTGTAGTTAATGCCATACTTAATGGCTTCATGATGAAAAAAAGCCCACTAGCCTGAAGATGCATAGTGCTCTAGAGGTCTCTCTTGCAGTTTATTTTGTCCGTAAGGAATCTTGTTCTCTTTATCATAAAAAATACAGTCACCTAATGCAGCGTGACGGATCCCTGCTCTGGCTGGGTATAGACAGACTTGATTACGCTGCGCAAAAGCTTGAATAACTGAAATGTACACATGTGACTATGCCATATATTTAAATAAAATGGGAGTATGGTGTGCTGGATAAATATGTAAAATCTGTCACCTGACAGGCCAACTGCTGAACAACTAGGAGTTAAATTCACCCCAGTGTTAGAGTACAAGAAACAATGTTTCTAATTTCCTTATTGATGGCCTCTGAAAATGGCTTTCTCTCTAAGTGCAGGCAGAGTGAATGAACCCTGAATATTGCACTCTCTCCATTTCTCCACTTTATTTCCACATGAAATGCCGTGCTAGAAATGAGCTGGCTTCCTTAGGTAGTTGAAACAAGAAACTAAGACTGAAGTCATAAGGGCTGTTTGGCTGCTGCTGGACCAGGCTGAGGACAACCCAGCTGTTTTGCCAGCCTACCTGTACGCACGTGTGCTCTCTGTCCAACCAGCATGCCTCGAATTCTCGTGGGTTTTTCAGCTCAGGAGGGCAGTGATGAGCAGCAAAGAGATGCTGGGAGTAGCAAACCTTTTACCTGGCTCCACGGACACCAGAAATCACATCTGACTAGACTACCATAAGATAAATAAAGAGAAAACATCCACGACAGCATCAGTACACAAGTCCCAGACACCACCCAGACCTTTAATTGGAGTCTTGAAGGCTGAAGTGAGACAGGCAATGCATAAAGCTCTTTGGCCTCTGTCTAGGAGTCAGTTTATGTCAATGAATGTGGACGGTCTCTAAGGGAGAGAAAGTTAAAACAGCCTGTCCTACTGCTTTAAAGTCTATTTCTTAGAAGTCACATGGACTTTGTTGCCAGCACAACTACTGCCAATTCCATAATTTTCCAGCACAACGTAGAGCGCTGAATGGCCATTCAACTGCATGTCTGAACCCATAGCTGCAATCACCGAAAATTCAACAAGTGCAGAAGTGCACTGCAAAGACCTCCCTGAAGAAGCTGGACAGCCAAAGCAATGAGAAGGCAGTATGGCGTCTTCCCGGCTCTTACCTCCTCTCATAATCTCCACCAAAGAAGAAATAGCCAACTATGGAAGATTTAACAAACTCATGGCTCTTTCTTAACAATGATATGAACTAAAACCACGGCGATACCTTTATTACCTTCTATTGTGTGTGACTGATTCCACCCAGTGCTTGCTTTGCAGGTAATGCAAGACTGTTAGTGCCAACTATCTTGGCTGGTAATGGTCTGACAAGTGCTCTGCCAGTTCATTCCCTGGTGTTTAGACCATCTTGTTATTAATAAGTAATTCTCTAATCAGCAGAACTAAGGATGCCTGTCCTCCTATAGATTTTTATCTTGTGGTTTATTGACATTTAAACTGAAATTATACTAGAACTTTGTTTTCTCTACTCAGTTTGCTACTTGGCTTATACAGCTACTCAGCTTCTCTTCTCACATCTCTGTGCTTTGACAGTATCATAGAGGCAATATGTAGAATTTGCCAACAGATTAGAAATTACTGAGGAAAAGATTGCAAAAGTTTGGATTTTGTTGTTCTCATCCAAGCCACTTGTTCCTGGAGCAATTAGATATAAAGCCAGAGACTTGTCTTGCCCATAGAAGATCAGGAAACTCTCTTAAAATACACACACACACTCACCGCTCTTTTACCTAAAAAAAAAGGTTTGTATTGGCCCTCTAATCCCCTGAAATAGAACTAGCCAAGGCAAATCACAGGTGCAGCACCATATCAAATACCCCATAAATGTCAAATGATCTCCACAGCTGTAGATTTAAAGCAATTTGCATTTGTGCTTAAACAAAACAAGCAATCATGGCCTCTGCACCACTGCCTAACTAGTATCACTCAAGATTCTCCGAGGTGCTACTGATTTTCAGAATTGTGTTTAACACTTATATTTTAATGCATATCTAAAGCAATAAAATTAATAGATCCACTGCAGTTACTTGTGACTTACTATAAATGTAATTATTTTTCCTCCACTCCAGTTGAAGTGAGACAATAGTACTGACCAGAATTCTGTTTGTATACGTCCACAATTAATGTTCCTCAAAAAGTTTGTCAATTAAAGGAGTTAGCTAAAGAACATTAATAAGGCAAATTAGCTCATGAGCCGCCATTTTCACTTTGCTTTAACAACAAGATGCTTTTATCAGGTGAAGAGTTCAACAAATACATTTCTATTTTGAAAGAGAACAGAAATACATAAATAGAGTGCTGTAATTTTTACATTGCTACAATCAGTCATAAATAAAGTTGACTCTCTGAGACCCTAATGAAGCTTTTCATTTCAGTATTAATGAAGAAAGCAAACATTAACTTTGCATTTTAATTCTAATTAACAACCCTCTTTCAAGAAAGAGATAAACTTGGGTATGCTTCTTTATGTCAGCCACTTCAGTCTCCCACTGTTTTTATCCCCACCACTAACTCAACTTGCAGCTACCGCTACCTGCCATTGACAACAAAGTTAAATAAAAAGAAACCAAACCACAACCAGAACAGTGCAAGTTCAGCCCATTCTGTGCCCTTGCTGTTATGCTAGATAAATCAAAGCGATAGAAAGACTATAAATCCCTGATAATAACTTTTTAAGATCTGATTTTGTGTACCTCACACCTCTGTATGCCGGACCACAACCAAAAGCATCTCTAGATATGACCAGTGCTTTGTGTCTCAGTTGTACAACAGATACATTAATCCAAATTCTTTAAATACATAGACAAAATTGCTTTTTAACTTTGTGGAGTCTTCTAAATTTATACAAATACTTTAAGTTTTGCATGATGTATGAAATAACTAATTTCTCCCTACATGGACCACAGAATCGAATACTGACAGTTCTTGGCAACGGATACAGCCCTTTTATTTGAGGTAATATTTAGTTCACTCATAAACGACAAAGAACATCAGGCATGGAAGAAAATAAAATACTTTGGGTCAGGCTTGTGATTTTCAGGTAGTAGCTTGACAATTAGCCTATGCCATCAGAAATTCTTTTTATATATTCAAACTGGCAATATGCTGTTGACAAGAAAGACGGGAGTTTGCAAATGGGAGAAGAAAGCATATTTGAATTAGTAGCATTTCAGCTGAAGGTGCATTCTCAGAACTAGGTTTTTTTAAGGTGTCAAACAGGCCATCTAAAATCATGAGAGCTGAACCTTGACCTACAGAACCATTATAATCCTTTACATTTTGCCAGATGCCTATCTGAAAAACATAATAGAAAGGTTTAAATGTAAGTATCAGTTTAGTAAAGGGCCAGAAGGGCCCAAAACTAGAGTGTAATATATTTATAAGATGGTTGCTATTTTAACTGACTAGAACATTAATGATTTCAATGTTATTGCACTTGTCTTTATATAATTTCTCCTATACGTAACAGAACGATACTTTAGAAAACAATTGAGATCAAAATGTGTCCGTGTGAACGAATACATATTGAGCTTGAAGTGTGAGCACTTTAACTTAACCCTCCACAGCTGAAGATTAGTTGGCAAGATACTGTATCGACCTCTCTACCCATAATCACCTTGTGGAGCAGTTAGATCAATTTTAGAGGCTTTATGCACCCCAGGAGAGACTATTGATCAACTTCATGTGTTCTTCATCAGTACATAGTTTTTAAAAAAACCTATATTTTCGAGGAGAAAATATCAAAACCAAGAGATTGCCATTTTATATGAAAGTCTTTAACTCTAACACGTTCTCTAGATCTAAAGTTCCATTAAAGAATCTGATTTTGTGCGAGAAGACACTGCTTTGCATTAAGACCCTTGTAAACTTCAAAGGCACCAAGACATCTCTTCAAAGAGCACAAGATTTAGGCATTTCAAATATTCTTTTTAATCTCACCCCATCCCTCGTAATCTCTTGCCATCAGGCAGAAAATACAGTGCTTACAGAACATAAGCTATAGGAGTCTTCACAGATAGCATCCATAGAGAGTAGCTAATGTTGTATAGAATCATTCGTAAAGATGACATGTAAGTTCATCAGCAATTGTGACAGGAGAAGGGATGATACATCATATGTACATGTCTTTGCCATGCAGAATATAGAAATACTACACCATACCACAGTTATCAGATGCCCGGAGTAGTGGTACCTTCTACTTTGCTGTCTCGCATAGCCCTGTTTCATCTCAGATCCTAGCCCTTGGTATCTACTGGCACCTCTGTCCAGGGCAGGACTTATTCTGTCTGCTGAGCAGCGGAGAGAGGAGACGAGGGTTGGATGAGAGCTGTGCTAATCTCTTCTCCCTTTGGCCACCTACACAGAGCACAAGAAAAGCTGTTGTCGTGCTCTCCCACCAGTATTGGAGGAATTTGTGGACCTAAAGAGGTGATTCTGGAGAGGAAACTGGCCCGTGAGAGACAAGTATGATAGGAAGAGGGACAGGAGAAAGAGATCCCAACCCATCAAATATTATTATCTGATGCTACCCTTCTTATTGGGACCGATATTCTCCAGCTCCTGAGCCGGGTAAGGCTGGCAAGAAAACAGAGAGTAAACTGAAGGGAAGCAAAAGTCTCCAGCGATCAGCTGCCTTGTGGCTAACAGTCTTTTAATGATCCAGTCTTCAAATGTTTCAAATTCAAAATACTGGATACTACCAAGAAATCTTTTACTGGTATAAATATTGCAAAAGTCTCAAATAGTGCGAAGAGGTTTTTATACACATAACTTTTACATTATTCTGGATTCTGATTTCTGTGTTCAAAGATGTCAAAGAATAAACTCCAATTGTGTCTTTGATACTGTTTCTTCTCCTAATCTCACTGTGGCAGTTGGAATATATACAATACTGTGGAGGGTGGTCTTCAGGGTGTCAAGCATGTTATTTGTGAAGCACCAAGAACAGCCTTTTACTATTATTTGTGAGATGCAGAAAAGTACATCACCTTCATCCTTCTTTTTCATCCATGCTTTGAGAGAGATTCATCACACACTTAAACACATTTGGGTGGGCATTAACCTCTTTAATCAAGAGGAAAGTTGAGTGCTGATTTACTGTAGGTGGGAGGCAAAAGAGAATATAATCCTGCTCTTGCCTACTTCAAATGACCTCCATACAGCATTCAGCAGGAAGCCTCATGTTCTGCGTCACTTGATGTTTTGGTGGACATGTATCTTTCTCCTTTGGTTGTCTTGGCACACCCCAGGCTTTATTTCAGCAGGCACAGTTTGTTGAGAATATTGGACCTCTAATACTACAGCACAAAACCACTGTACAGCTCCTTAAAGAACAATTCTATATCAACACAAGATGGAATAGAGCTTTAAATATCACAGAATTTTTCCTCCACTGTTCATATGGATGAAAGCCAGAAACATGGCTGTTTAATGAATCAGGTGTAAAAGCAAGTGAAGATGCTGGAAAAAACTGAAGTGCTAAGGACAGCTGCCAATGCTTGGATACAGCTGAACCAAAATCTTAGTCTTCAAATCTTTGTCTGAACCTTAGGCCAATACAGATATTCCTGGCACATCCATTTCACGTGCTAACTACAGAGCAGCATTTAAAGTGTGTTCATATTTACATAATTAAAAAATTGTGCTGTATATATACTTTCCATGAAGGAGCTGTTTGTGTACTATATATTACTGATCAACCTTGCTATTTCAATAATTTAATAGCACACTTCAGATGTTACATTTTAATAGTCTTAATTAACCAAGTCGTACACGTTTGCTAATTAATGATTATATGCACCTGACTGCACTGCATTTCGTGCTGATGCCGTTAATAATTTGTTCTGATTTTCTGACATACCTTTGTGATCTAGCCAAAGGCAATATGCAAATATTCAGTGAGATACATTGACAATTGCTCTTTATGCTTTCCTGATAATGCTGTAGATTTCACTGAGCTGCAAAGAGTTGATAAAATTGCACACACTTTACTTATTGCTCCATTATTCTTTGCTAATTGAGCCACATAGTTTAGTCAAGTGTTTACAAGCTTTGCTAATAGACTTGCATACAAATTTTGTTCAATATGTTATACTAAAGAGAATGTTTACTACCTGCTGAGCTGTTAGAATCATGATAGATAACAGTTCTGAAGTTGTCAACCAGTCGATAAACACTGACAGCAATGTAACCAATGTAACCAATGAGTTGGGGAGCTTATTGCTTTTGCAATGCTGATGTAAATGATCTAGATTAACCAATACAATAACTAAGGTGGAAAGTCAATGGGTGCCAGATGCCTAACTACAGAAGTCCACTGAGTTCACAACTACAGCAGTTAGGTGGAATTATCCACCCGAGAATATAGCCCCACACGCCTCTGTGCAGGGGGAATAAATAATCATAGAATAGCTTGGGTTGGAAGGGACCTTAAAGACCATCCAGTTTCAAATCCCTGCCAAAGCTCAGAAGAGAGAATGTATATTCAGTCACTTTCTAAACTCTGCAAAATGCAACAAAAGAAGCTGGTGCAAAAGGTTGTGTGACTAAATTCCACTTCCAATGTCTCAGGGCTCTGTTCTCTCTTCATTCTACGCTACCCATTTCTAGCTAGGTTACTCTCTTGTTCATTTTATGCATGAAACTCCTATAATCAAAAATTGTTCTGCAGGCAAGGAAAGAATACAGAAAACTCAAGAGGCAAATTATCAGAGATAAGAGCATGGCTAAAGCGTCTACCTTGGTCAGCAAAATACAATAGGATTGAGTATTGAAAAGGACAATTCAGTCAATAATAATTATAAAACCATTGTAGCACCAACGAAGAGTTCAATGAGCCAAACACTGAACCAGAGTTGTCAAGTTGTTTGGTGATAAAAATCTGCACCTTCATGTTAAAGACATCTGTCTCTGAACAAAATAGAAAGGGTACTTAGGCAAACTGGCAGAAGGTACACACAGCCCCCAAGCAGGGACCTTCTCTGTGGACACCAGCACAGTAGTTAACCCTTTTGGCTACCTAATTTAGTCTAGAAGACGTTTCTAACACAGTCACAAAGCTCACTGCAACCGCTTTGCTCTATCTAAACCAACCTAGGACTGAAATCTCTTCTGAGCTGAGGAACAGCATCAGCTATGCCACTAAAAACTGTCCTTACACAGATTTCTCCCACCCCCAGCACTGCGTTGGCCCCAGTCACAGTACGTATACGTACTGTTTATCCATATGTACTTTGCTACACTGTGCAGTGGTACAAACTTGTTACCCAACACCATTAGCCTCATGGGCTGCAGGTGTGTGGCACGTGTCATAACTTAGAACTTTCGTTTTCAAAAGCAAATCTTACTCCCTTTAGCATAGTACTTTTGGAGACCCATCCTGCCATCAATTAGCTCTCAGTCCTCCCATCGGTTTAATTAGCACGTGCTCAGAGGAACAACAGAAAAATCTCCCTGGATGTTGAAAGAAGACTGCTATTAAAAAGGCCAGGAGAGTATTATTAGGCTTTGTATCTAGGCATCCCTTTTTTAATCCATCACAAGGTTTAGAAATGCGTGCAGCGGTGGCACATCTCCTGTGTCTTCATAGCGCTAAAAATATTAATAATCCCAAGCACTGTAGCACGGGGTAATGACTACGCCTGAGCTTTAATGATGTGTTGTGTCAATCTGCAGCATTGAGGCATTAATAACCCTGTCTTTTACATGAAACAAGTCTGAAACAAGCCTGAATTCTTTATGATGGATAAACAGACATTTTACAGAACCGTACCAAATAAAGCTTTGTGTATTTATCTCCCCTATTAAAAGAAAAAAGAAAATATTAAAAAATAATTTTAAAACAATAGCTCAAGTGAAAATTTCCTGGTGATAAATAAGGTTCTAACACACCCTGACCAGAGCATCTTTATACATATTGTTTCATTTTCTGTCCTGTTGAAAGGCTGCAGTCAGCTAGGTGGTTATCCTGGTCGCTAACCAGTCCATGAATCAACAAAAGCACATGCTTAATTTTAAGCCATTTAAGCAAGCAGACATCAATCCCTGTAAATTTAATTACATGTTTAGAAATTATTCTGCATCTAAAGCTAACAAATAAGCCCATGCAATTAAAACCACTTAAGTTCTTATTACCTACTACTGTACTTTTTTTTCTCTGCTGAAAATAGGCTCATATAAAATAGGAGACTGATAACGTATCATCAGAAGAGTTTAAAAATTTCTTGATATTGCTAATAAAACCACTACCATGCCATGTAGAAAAAGGTCTAGTAAAGTTAAATTGTCCCTTTTATTTAAAACAAAGTGATTTTAATTTAATTTGAAAGACGTTTTTATACAATTTGGGAACCCTCTGTAAATGAGTCGTTAACACTTCACCCTCTCAGGACTGTTTACATGCTCAGTCACCATTAAAAAAAAATAAGCTGAAATACATATGCCAGGTCCTATTTCTGTACTGGCTCAAATCCTGCTCACTTCCATGACTGCAGCTTTTTTGAATGAGATGGATCTGCTGCAACTAGATGGTTTTCTGATACAGTGGAGATGTCTCGCCATCAGATACCAATGGCAAGTTCATTTTGGAGATGACTATGTTCTTGGGGTGTAATTTGGGATATGCGACTCATTCCCCCACACACTAGGGGGTGAAAGAGAAATGACATCACTTACTACGTTACATTGTGCCCATCACCATGCTAAGTAATATAACAAATAAGGCAATCTTTCCTCTCCAGCTAAAGAATAAGGGCTTTCTCTTATTCATTTCCCCATCATTCATAATTTGAGAGAGGAGGGAGAGAGACTGATCTTTGAAAGTGAACTGAGTAGTTTATAAGACTTTAATAAAGACAGGACCTTGCCCAAAGATGTTCTTTTATTCACATAATGTTCAAGAGTCAATTTTACCCTCTTACTCACGACTGGTTATAGCTTAAGTTGAATCAGTTTTGGATACCTTGGGTGCATATTTTTCCTAAAATCTATGGCTTTTCAATATAGTTTCATTTTTCTCTTTTGCTTAGTATGACCACATTTTTTTCTTAAAATTGACAAGTTACATTTTATCACTTTAATACTTGTTCTACATTCAGGGATCAAATGCATACTGCAAACCCTTTGGGACAGAGGAACAAATGTGCCCCAGCTTCATTCCTAGATTTCAGATT
>JAOXNO010000003.1:32081261-32113179 GCA_028565335.1 Limnodromus scolopaceus | reverse complement strand
AAGCATTTTATTTAGGTTTTATATTACCACACACTCTAATAAAATATATGCATATATTCATCAAACTTGAAATTTATATTGTAAAAAGGACATCTACATTAAAAAACTGCTGTCAGTTCAAGGCTCTGAAAAATTCAGGATTTTTTTCCACCCCTCTAATCCTGTCTCTCTCATTTATTAAAAAACTCAGCAAGAAAGAACTTTTCCTTACTTCTCAAAGGAATAATTCTTTTATAGATGTCATCAGTAGTTGGCATGGAGAAGACATGAAAATGGAATTTACTTATTGTCTTCAAGTCACTGATATAGTAAATAATTCCTGCCTCAGCATTTTGGTGGCTTGTTTTGACAGCATAGTTCTGGAAGCTACAGCAGACATGAAGCCAGTCTTCAGCTGGCTGTTTGGCTAACACCATTTGCCCACAGAGTATTTCAATACAAAAGAAACATTTGTCAGGGCTCCAACTATACAATTTACTTTAATCTAATCAGCTTTTAATAAACCGTTGTACAAAACTTTCTTATTTGTAGTAAGCAAGATATGTAGAAGCGATTATGTACTCATTTTGCTTCTCTAATCAATCATATGCTGATGACTTAGGCAAATAATCTAGTTCATAAAACAGTATGTGGTGAGTTTGTGAGGGGAACATCTATCAAAGTCAGGGATGGGTGATTTTTATAATTTGCTCTTGTTGGTACACTTCCTATTGCATTAAACTTTAAAGAAGTTAATGGCAATGTGAATTTTATTTCATGTATTTCTTTTTCTCATGTAGTCAGACACATGGCAGATGATGCAGGAAGATAAGAAGCATAAGAAATACAGTACTCTCCCAATCACATCCACAGGATTTGGATCCTAGAGGGCTGCAGAACACCACACCACAGCCAGCCCAGCCTCCTAGTGCTTTGTCTCTGTCCCCGTGGCTGTTGCTGGCGTTACAGGACAGGTCAAACGGTACTCCCACGCCAGACCGGTTCGGTTCACTTGCTTTAAAGGCAAGGTTCACTTCAATAAGGGACATCAGGGAAAGTGGTCACTGTGAGATGCAAAAATCTGTTAACAAAGTCTCTGGGCTGCACTCATCTCCTGCCAGCTTTGACACCTGATCCCATGTCTTTTGGAACGGTCTCAAGTACTTCAGGGTTTCCCTTTTTGTGATCTTCTGGGGTGGCCCTCCACTGCTGCTGAAACACTGGCACCAGCCAAAGAGCTTATTGTTTGGACTCCCAGAAAGTTATGACTCAATTACAGCAAAACAGCGTGTCATTATTCCCCTCATACATGCATAAATATTAATTCTTAAAACTCAAAAGTAAATTGAGTTAGTTTCTTTGGGTTTTGGTTTGTTATTCTGCAATAATATTTATGTCCACTACCAGACTCAAATAATGAAAATGTCAGGGAATATAAAGCAGTGTGTGCCTGGCTTACTAAGAGTCTAAAAATATAATACACTAAATGCAGTACCCTTATATTTGCTAAATATATTTTCTAATTTTGATGATGACTTGCCACTCTAAAAATTGTATTTCAGCAATTTATATTACTAAATCCATCCCCTCAATCTTTTGAAACAAGACTTACTAGAGTCACAGTGGCAACAGGCAATCTACTGTTATTTTCCCTTGTGTCCTATGCACCTACGCTCCAAATATTGTTCCCTATTCATAAGTATATTACAAATTTCTCTACAGTATAAGAGTGAATCATCTTCACTTGGTAAGTCAAGTCATTTAGCAGTGGCAGCAATAAAAAAAGAAATTACAGAGAGATACTGGGTAGTGTGTTGATAAACTGGTAGTGACCAGCGTGATGGCTCTATGCAGTGATGAGATCTGCGATCCCCCTACTTGTCCCTCTAGGTTCTTGCCCAGACTTAGCACCTAGACCTTCTCATGACAGAGAGGCCCATCTACACATGGGCCTTTTCTTCTCCAGGATTTGCCACTGTCAACCAGCTGACACGGAACGAGCTTGTGTTCACAATCACATCAGGCATTTCTAAGCAAGCCCTTCGGGAAAGCGGACCCACCGGCTATCATGGTGAGTAGCTGTCCTCAGCTATGAACTTTAGGGTGATGCCCTGGAGAGATAACTAATGGGACACCCAGATCTTCTGTTGGCTGTGTATGCTTTTCAGCTAGAAAAATATGATTCATTTCTAATTGGAGAAAATTTGTTCTGGAAGTCATTAAGGCACATCAAATATATTTCTTCACAGTGTCAGTTCTACAGTTGCTTTCTAATGCTCAATCTGCTGCATGAGCTGCACCACGGCACAGGGAAATTGCAAGGAATACGTGCATCAAACATTCTTTCAAATCCCCAGGTTAGATTTTCTCAGCAGAAAAATCATTAACAATAACCTTTCCTCTTTGCTCTCCTTCGGTCTCAGACGAGTCAAATGTCAGCTACAACGTATCAGGAAACAAATTTTCCCTTTCTCTGTACTCTGTATAGTCAATTGTAGGAGTATAAAGTTGCCAGTTCAGAACAATAGCTTTTTACTTTGTATTTGCATCAATCATTGCCCAACAGGCACAAGAGTACAGCCCTGAGACTCCAGAGCCGTCTAATGACTTAACAGAAGATTTCACACTCCTTGCTGGAAAACAAGGGAAAGGCATTTTTTTGAACTGAAATCCAATTGCATGCCCCAAAAGTGAAGCTTGTAGTCAAATATTTGTATATACTAATCTCTGCAAATATTAGGGCTTTAGAGTGGAAGTCAAATAAAAACTGGGTAATACAGGTCTCATCAAGTTCTACGAGCATAGAAACATCTAAACCAGAATACTATAACTAATACAAATTCTTAGAAATAAACCAGGAAGAACTAGTCTAAAAAGGATCTTATTTTCCTCTCTGTGGAAAACATATATTTATGGCTTGACTGTTTCAAAATGCTCATGTCAAGCAAGTTACAATGGAAAACAATTCTATACTACTCTCTTTATCTAACTGCAATACGCAAAATAACCACAAGTAACTGGATATATTAAACATATATCACTATCTGCAAAATTTTAGACATTCTCTCACAGCACACCTACAAACATAAAGAATTAATCCATGACACAAAGTTTACAGCTTGGATTACACAACATTTGCATTACCCAGGAAAATTAAGTCATCTGCCAATCTTATTTTTTACTTGATTTAAAATATCCATATCATTAACAAATTCACATGTTTATATTCAAGAATTATATTCTAAATGTGTTAGCATCCACAGATCCAGGTTATCCCATTAAAGTGCAAACAGGTTCAATAAATTAATATAAAGTGATCTTTGCAATTGGTCTAGAAGCTACTTCAAATGACAACTGAACACAAACCTAAACCTATAGAAAGAACATCAGTCATAACTCTGTATTTTTAAATATCGTTCTAGAACTCCTGTTGGTAACCTTTTGTTCTACAGCAGCATTTTGACCAGCTTTCTGTACCCAAACCAAATTGTCAGCACTCAAGCATCCATTAATTTAAAATGAATGACTACTTCCAAAGACATTGATGTTGATGGAGTTACTTTGCTGAACAAGCAGAGATGAGAACTAGGAGGTGACACGAGGATAAATATCACAGGTTGTCCCTGGTTAACAAGCCTCCTGCCAGGCAGCCATGCTTTGGGGAGATTCTTCACCTGAATCTTTACCCAGTAAAAGCAACAACAAGGAAACCATCAAAGATTCCCTGAGCAAGACGTGATTGATACAGCAGAAATAACGGAGCCCTAACAGAGCCCATTTCAGTAGTGTTCCCAATAGGGATCGCTGGGCCATTAACTTTCCCTTTATGACTTTTCTCCTCTTTCCGCTACATTTGAGCCTTGACAGAGCTTTGTCCCTCACCATCGATGGGCTGAGGTAATTAGATTGTGTAGAGATGGGAGGGGGGAAGAGTTGTGAAAACCAACAGCTCTTTGGGCAGTGGGAGGGAGCTGACCAGTGGAGCACATCTCAAAATACGTGCATATCTGTCCATCAAAAGAGAATCCAGTCACTGTCAGTGAAGGTGCTGTCTCTCATTTAAACAGGATGGAAAAAGTCTACATTTGCTACAGTAACTTGAGGACTAAAGCCTTTTTCCCTTCCCTTGAAGGAATATTTTTTTTTAACCCAGAAGCTCTACCTATTCCAACCTGTAACACTGAAACGCCAAGAATATAATGATTTTTTTCTTTAGCTGGTGAGTGCTTTTCATTGGGAAAGGGTGCTATTCCTACATATAAGTCCCTTGCAGAGAAGTTTGGGATCATTCTTAATGCACAGTGCATTTGTAACAGGTTTGCAAAATTGGGACCTGTGGAATTAAAATGTAAAACAGTGCCGTGGAAAGATTTCAACTACTTAGAAAGGTTTTAAAGCCTTCTACAGGCTGCTGGTTATGGAGAGGAGGAAAGGATGCAGGTGGTAAGATATCACAGGCCAGTAAAAACTTCCTGATCTTGATCTCAGACTATGATTTGCCATGACAATTTTCCTGTGTTTGCATTTCACTATGCTTGGGTGAGAGAAGAATAGATTGGAATCACCTAAAGTCTGACAGCAAAAGCATTAATGCTTCCCTTTAGTCTCCATGGTCAAACAGGCCTTGCTGGATTTGTACGCTTTGTATCAACTCAAGGTTAGTAAACAGGCTTCAGCAACAATTCCACAATGACTTTGATCCAGGAAGACAGAGGATTTAATTGAACAAGCTGCTTTTAGTTGTAAGACGGTTCAGCACAACTACTCCTTTAACACCACAAAAAGCTGATGGGAAATCGGAAGCGGTGGGACTGGCCACCCCACGGCAGAGGCTGGAGCTGAGCCAGGGAGTCTCCCCTCTGCACCGGGTCATGGGGCTCGCCGGCACTTCATGCCTTGGTTTCCATACTGTCATTTGTTAGGGTAAAAAAAAAAGAAGTCAGAAATCAGACTCTTTTTGAGAAGCACCAAGGAGGGAGCTTTCATCATGGGTGTAGCACCAAGCAAGCAACTCATGGTAGGTCTGACTGCACTACAACCCTTCACTGGGACTGAATCTTTGAACTTGACACTCCCTGAACTACAGACCCTGGTGCAGGGTCCAGTGTAACCCTTACGTCCTCCATCATTCTTTGGGTTTATTCATGAACGCTTTGGCTGGCATCCCAAGCCTGTATTTTTGAATATATTTTCATTTACCATCATATTTAATCAGTCAGCATGTACATAACACATCCATCAAAAGGCCGTAACTTGTAGATAAAAAACACAAGCAAACAACAACTTGCTAATAGGATCATAAGTTTTCTTCAATTACAAAATGAAAATGTGGGAACATGGGAAATACTGAGCTGTCACTTAAAGACTCTGCATAATTGTCATGTGGTAAGATGAAGATCTATAGCTCAGGGCTGAGACAAGCCACTGCAAATTTAAGCATCCTTATAGTAGAGGAGGTGGTAACCCAACCGCTTTCGGCTAGACCTCAGCCTGAGCTGACACTGGGGTTACACCACAGCCCACAGAAGGTCTGCCTGGGACAGGGGACCTGCAGGCAGGTCACGGCTGAGCAAGAACTGGATCCCACGCAGTGATCACTTCCTTAGGTGTCTGTCACTGCAAGAGCCCTGTCCGGTGCAGTACGATGCTCTGCATAGGTTACAGGAGGAGAATGATGGGATGAAGTGACCAAGCCCTGACTTGCTAAGGGTTGCACAGGGAGCCTGGGCACAATGGTTTCCTATAACCATTAAACACCCTTTAGATGTTTGGGAGAAGCAGGATCAACTCTTCCCAGAAAGAAAGGACAAACATAGTGGGAAGTAAGCAGAGAAAAGACATTAATTTTACCCATCTGGGGTGTCCATGTTGTGGCAGATAGATAGACAGTTCTTCACCTGCATTTTCTACAGGGCTGTTGCTGTTTTTCCTTTGTCTTACCCAGATCTTTCCCTCGCTGGTCTATGGAATAACCCTGGATCTCCTGAGTGCTCTAGGTCTGCATACAAAATAAAATGTCACCTGAAGCACAAAATACATGCACCCTATTTATTTTTACAGCAACATGCCAAGTCTTTACACTGCTCCATGTTGGAGAGACAGGTAGCTCTAGGCTAGGAGGCTGTTTCTGTGTTTTAAACAAAATAAAGTGAAAGCTCACCAGGCACAATGAAGCGAGAAGCAGCCTTGTTTTCATCCGTCAAACTCTTTTCTTCACAGAAATACTATTTTAAGACTGACCCAGGCAGTTGAAAGGAACTGTCACCATCAGGATTAAGGATTTTCCCAGGTCAGAGACCTGCCCTGCTTAACAGGAGAAAGCACTTTTCTACTGACAGAAATCAAGCTTCAGGAATCTGAAGCATCGTCTGCAGCATTTATGGCACTGTACTTAACAAAGCTGCTGGCCAAGCCAAGCATCCTTTCGAGCAATGTGGGAGGTCTGTCAGTTTTTGTTGAGGGTAAGAAAAGTGACTTTTGTGCTTACACATTCTGTCCCCAGATTCAGAGCTGTTGGGATGCAGCTTGTGGGCTCTCCGATTCTTGTTCTTTTTGTTCTTTTTCACTGTGCATCTGACCCACTTTCTTGTTATGGCCATTTCTTCCTCTCTTGTTCTATAAAACTAAAATAGTTAGGGGAGCCTACTGTCTCGACACTGGTAATCATCCAAGCTTATGCACTTTCTTTTCAGTATGTGGAGTTATTCATGCCCTTGGCACACCGAATGGAATTTTATTCATGCAGCTTAAGTGTTTCTGGATGACAAAAGCAGGCTTTAAGCAGTGTTGTTTTCCTATTTGATTCCTTCCCTGCAGGAACAGCTCACATTAGTCTGTGACTGGGGATTCTGGGCTCATTGCTCGAGTACATCACCTGGAGTTGTCGCTGCTCAAAAACAGCCTTTTGCTCATCACACCCTGTCCTGGCGTTTCCAAGCAATCCCGATTCACACAGCAGCAGGACCCCGCAGCACGCTGCGCTGCCACTCTCCTCCTCACCCCTTCCTTTTGTGTTACACCAGAGACACTCATGTATCTGACTGGCTCATCTGCAGGGCACTGAACAGGGACATTTCCTTCTGCTGTAGGAGTCAGCTCGGTGCCCAATGGAAAGCAAAGCCACGCAAGGGGCACTTCCATCCCAGTGGGACTTTAGCATCCCTCTCCACCGCAAATTCTTCTTAAATCAACACTTTAGGAGGTTAGTATATGGAAGAACTTGGCTAAACCTGTACAATCCAAGACTATGATGAATTGTGTTACACCTTGCCATGAAAGATTTTACCCCAATTTGGAGGAATCTCCAGTAGGTGTTCACTGGCACAGCCTAGACACGCTCGGTGACTTCAGTCACTCTGCAGAGGCAGCCAAGTGAGGGACACCTGCAATAGAGTTTTGCGCTATACAGGCACATGGTCTCCAGGAGCTACATAAAGCACAACTGATCTTTTCCAATATTCAGTCAGACATGTATGAAAGGAAAGATTTATTATCTTAATTTCTTCATTATGCCAGGGAAACTTACTGGAAAAATGGGTCACTGAATTAAGAGGTGGACGAAAACAGTATTTGGCCTACTGCTTAAGCATTTTTGGATTCTGGACAAATTTATTTTAATAGTTTGGACACATTTTTGGAATGTTACTCTTATTTTAGGTCAGTTTAATTTATCAAGCAACAAAGGAATTGTTTTCAGATTTACCACAGTATTTAGCACTGTCAGTTTAAGTTATGGTTGTACTGGTTGTGACAGGCAGAATTATTCAAACTGTGCTCTAAAATAAATAAATTACTCTCTTTTGTTGCAATATCAAATGTTTTGCTGGCATAGGAGCAAGGACCTGAGATGAAGATGTGAATTTGTATTCACATTTTCAAGAGGCAATATATTCACAGCCCAGAGAAATGCTCCTGGTTGCTTTCAATTCCCATTATTCCAAACTAGACATGGTACAGCTTGCAAAAAATCACACTTCACATTGTCTGACCAATGAGATGAAATATGCATTGATGACTGGATTTATCTTCAGTAAAAAAGCCACATTTTCAAAGTTTATTTCAAAGCTTCCAATTGCTCTCACAATTACTCAGGAAATTGCAAACAGTGTGCAGATCTCCAAAAGATCATCCATTGCCCCAGGATCATAAACATTTAGGGAAGAGTTAAGTACAACCTATCACCTGTTTTCAATCTTCATGATCTCTCAGTTTTTATAGTTAGCATTCCAAAAATTTGAATAGTGATTTCTCTAACTCTGTCCCCACTGCTCTTGTTTTTGTTTTGACCGATCAGAACCAGGTTCCTGTAATAGCAGAGACACACCAATGTCTTCAACAGCCACTGACGATTTATTCAGACCATCTCCCTGGCTCTCAAATCAGAAAGGTTTGTTCTTTCTCTGCTCTGAGACAGAAGGATTCACTTTAAAGCTCAGACTTCTTTAAGGAAATGAAAGAGAGAGTCTGAAAGTACTTGGCTATTTCAAACCACAAATCACTCAGGAAAACTCCAGCTTGGTCAATCGATTTAACTTAAACAAGGTGACTTGAAAGAAAGGAGGGTGAAGGGGAAGGTCAGAATTTAAGACCTAAATTTTTTTCAGTAAAAAACTCTATATTTAGCTCATTGTGTTCAGGTCTATTTGCTTGAGGCAACACCACCATTTCTGTACTATTCAACTCATTTTATATATGCATCTTCTCATTAATTAGTTTTGCCTTCAAGCTGCATTTAGAAATATGGGGATAAAGAGGAGCAAAACTAACATCAGTGTATAATTGATTTTAATTTCTACTTTTTGTTGAAAAATGTCTGTAAAATTCTGACTGAAGAAAGAACTCCTCTAAAAAATGAAATTAAGCTTCAAGCCATTTTTTAAATCAAAAATTCTTTGGTCAAAAAAAAAAAAAAAGTAACCTAGTTGCAATTTTAAAGCTCTTTCCTCTAACCACAAATCCATTTCTCTGTGAGTCAACTGAGCAATAAAGCCAAAGCAATATTTAGTTACTGGGGAAATATGAGACCCTGCTCATAATGTTCCTCCCTGTCATTCTTGGGATAGCAAAATGATTTCACACAAACCCCCCCTTTCTTTAACCCAAGAATGACTGTCACACTTCCCTTCCAGTTCACATTGCACTGCATTACTTTATTTTCCTATGTAACAGCAGAAACAGATGTCTGTATTCCAGAACTGCAGAGTAGCCCTATTTCTCTTTTGGACTCTCTGTATTTGTATTCTACCCACAGCATGAACTGCACAAAAGTACACTGATAACTCTGTTGTTGAAGTCTCAGTATATTTAGAAATAATTTTAATAATGTGATAGACTGGAAAAAAGAGTCAGGTATGTTTACTCCCTTCAAATAAAAGGGAATCAGAAATTTAGTAACAGATCCTCAGGAAATCCATCACTAACCTCTTCCCACATGCAAAGATGGTTTTGGGGGGTGTTGTACCAGATTTAATTCAAACTGATGTGAACCAAACCTTGTATTTTGTACCTACATCACAGTAAAGTCAACAGCTCCCTGGTAGTAGATCAGGATGTCCTGATGGCAGGAGTAGTACTCATAAGCCATACAAAAATTATTCTCACCGTATAGAGTTTACATACTTAGCACAAGAGGCAAAGAAAGGAGAGAATTAAAAACATAGGCACGTTAAGATTCAGCACTATGATAGCTGTAAGATGAGATCACCATCTCTGAAGAAAGTACACAAATTTATAATAAGCTACAGTGACACTGTTTACATGAGCCATGCTATTCTCACACAGTTGTCTGAAGCAGTTCTGTGATTAGAGATTATTCAGGTCTCCTAATATACTTGATAATATCAAATCTATCTCCACAGCCCTGGGTAGGAGGCTGCAGCAGAGCCCGAGGCTGTTGCTCGACTGCAGGTAGAAGAAAAAATTATAATCAGGCTGGAAAGGGCTGAAAGACGCCTATTATTTTTGTCTTGGTTTCTTTTATAAATAGATAAGTAATGTCAACTTTAAACACTGCCACTGCTGTCATCCCAACAGTGGCATCATCAGTAGTCCAAATGAGAAACTAAGGCTCTGGACTCTTGTGAACACAAAAAGCCACCAGCCAAGGAGAATGTCATTTTGACTGTGTGAGCTTATGGAATATGAAACAAAAGAAGTACCTGATTTAAAGGCTGGAGAACACAGACTTTACTGAAAGAACCACCGCAAGCCATATGCAAGGCATATAAAGTCTGGCATATAAGCATGTTCAGTTTTGCAAGGGGACATCCTCTGCATCTCATTTCACTGCGTAAAATCAAAGCAAGGTGGGAATCTGACAAACTGGATCAATAGCAACTGTACTGATAATGACAATATCATTAGCTAGAATCCCATCAGAGGAAAGGTTTGATCAGCATGAGTTATGTTTCTTCCTATCACCGCTGAGGACAGAGGGGAGGAGGTGAAGATGTCGGTGCTGTATTCAAACACCATCATTATCTTGGAACATCTGCCAACATCAATTCAGTTAAGCTTCTGTGCTTCAGTTTATCTGTGCAAAAATTAACATCGCCACTTTGAAAGTACAGGGTCAGATACAGCGCTCTGAAGCTGTCATGAGGGAAAACACGATTGCTGTGACAGAACAGATTCCCATTTACTTCAGTACCAGAGCAGACTCAGGGCTGGAAAGTATCATGCTACTGAGCAAAAGATTTCAAAATATTCTGCTACCTGAATAAGCTTTGCTGCATCACATATGCGGGAATCACAGCTGATTCTTGCGATGAGATCAGAGGCTTTTCAATACCTCACAACAGAACAAAACAACTACACGTTAACTAGGGCCTTGAAGGGAGAATATTGTATTCATTTAAATTGTGGAAGAACATCAGAAGCTGAAATGGAAGTAAATGGAATCCAGCTCAGAAAATAATCTGTAAGATATTTAATGACTAAACATGTCATAGATTCTTGATTTTATGTCCTATTTCCATTTCCAGGAAAGGACACTGTTTCCTCGCAAGAGAGGGGAAATTGGAGAAGCTAAGTACTCAGCAGTGCTGCTGCTAACATCTGAGTTAGCTTCTTCCTGGCCACCCATCTATTCTCCTTTCGCTAATTATCGTGACTAGGATCACAGGAAAAGGCACCCTGGATGCAGGTCAGAAATCAAACCAGTAGTTCTGTCTCACTAATGATGTTTGGCTTTGGAGACTGAGATGAAAGATGCTATACAAGTGGAAGTTATTATTGTTCTTATTTTTCTCTCTCTTCCCCTTTGCTGTTGCCCTATGAAAAGCTGACAACTGAAATACTGACTCTTAATAAGAAAGAGCATATTCAGCTGTTTGGGAATTCAGAAAAAAAATGAAGAGAAAATGGCTAGAGTTGCTGGAGATAGCATAAACACATAGCATATGATGCAGTGTAAATATCAGATTCCTAATGCACAAAATTATAATTTCCCTCATTTAAGTGTTAATCAATCCATATTAGTGTGAAATCATTATTTTAGAAAAATCTTCAGTTAGTATGTTTTTGCAATGAGCCTACATTAGTTTAGAAATTAAATTAGTCCATGTGGCATTGCACAAGACAGTTGTATCTTTGGAACTAACATATTTATACCAGACTCCATTCTTGATACTACTCAGCAATTACAGTAAAGAAGGAAAAGAAGGACCAATCTCATTATTTGCACAAAATCATGAAGATCAATATATAAAAACAATTTATATATATGTGAAAATATTAGGGCATTACCTGAAAATCTATACGCCTTGAAATACAGAAAGATTCTGGAAATGACTTTAAAAGCGTCAAGGCAAAAGGACCTGACCAGGTGAGGTGACTGTAATATACTCTTATCAGAAAAGAACAAATACTCTCCCGGTACTCTTCTCAGTGATTGTCTTTAATATCCCAATTTTATTAGAAACAGGAGGGAGGCAATAGTAGGACACAGAATAGTTACTGCCCCCAAAAGGTTGGGTTGTTTTGTTTTGTTGGGTTTTTCCCCCACAGGAGTCATATCTAAGGAAGAGATCAACACACCTGTTTCAGTTACAGAAAGCACAACATGCCTGCATTCCAGGGCAGCTCAAAACATTCCTCACTCAGAGAAAATACTGCAATAAACCAAGAATAAAAAGTCCTTAATCCTATTTCCTCAGTAAGGGTTCCAGTGTTCTGGATACACAGTGAAACCATATGGCATCCTTAGCTCATTTAAGATTTAAATCACATATATAGCTAATTTACAAAACCTGTTGTTGTACACAAATGGGAATATCTAGATGACTTATACGTTTGATTTCATCATTTATATATATTTATGTGTGTTTCCCAAGCCTACAGCAGAGCTCATTGTACCAGCTTATCAATATACTCACTTTAATTTAAAAATTCCTATAAAGTTTCTAACAACCCATTATCAAGGTTTTTTTCCAGTGGCTGTATAATATCATAGTCCAATCCAGCTAAGCAGGGAAGTTCTTACTGACATCAAAGGGAAAGTTTAGACCTTTAGTTCCACACTGTTTCTACAGGAAAAGATTTACAAGTCCCATATAAAGAAAGTGACAGTAAATATATTTGGAACCAAAATTTGATCTAAGTCAGCAGACAGATCCCAGTGGGTATTGCCCCCCAGGTTCCACTTAGCTATTAGGAAAAAAATAATCTATGGTTCACAGCTGAGGACTAACAGAGGACAAACAAGTAAATAACTTTTCTGCAAAGCGAGCTGACATGGTGTTCTACTTTGCTGTACACATCTTGTCGAAGGCAGCGTTGCTGCACAGGCTGAGCTGATGGGCTGGGAGACGCCGCATCCTGTGGCATCTATGGAAAGAGCTTTGCTGGACTGGCAACACCCAGGAGGAGGGTTCAGCAATGCCCAAACATAGATAAAAGCATAAAGCATTTTTTTCCTTTGAGAAATAAGATGATTTATGGTGCTGGCAATCATGAAACCTGTCTTAAAAAACAACTTCCCCTGAATCAGTAGCACTGCAAGGTACAAACTTATTTGCAAGATTATGGCATGCTTACCTTAATGACCTCTGGAGCTGCCTTGCCTTGCCTCATGGTCTACTCAACATCCTGCCCCGACCCTCCAGCCCCCACTTCTTACAATTGTGTTTTGGGTACGATGAAGGCGAGTGTTTTCTGAAGTGCACATTATGCTCTTGAAAATATAATTGGAAAATCAGTGAGCCCCAATTACGGTATGCTTAATTAGAGCTCTGTAAGCTGGGGGTCCATGCAGGGCCTCTCTTTGGTAAAAGCAGCACTTCAATTACCTAAGAGAGACTTGGTTTCTACCCTCACATAGCCGGCTCACTGCTACAGCGTGCTTCTCTCCTGGCAGCACAGGAGACTGCTTCCACACACGCTAAATAGCCAGGACAAAAACTAGAAAGGCAGTTTATAAAAAACTTCTGCAGGACACTGCAAAATTCAGAACAAGAACTTCTGGGTCATTGGATGGTGGCAGAAGGACACTAACAGAACGATGGTCAATGCCTGTTCAAAAATGACATTTCTGAACTGTTATGTCAGAAAGTCAAACCCTAAGAACAAACGTTTTGGAGATCTTCCTTGTGGTATCACTGCCTTCTGAGAGGAACCTTCCAAGACTGAATTTTATGTGACAGCACTTGTGCTACTAATGTGTACAAACACAGCCCCGTGACATGCTTTGAATAATTAAATACAGCTGATCCACTGGGTGTGAACTGAGTCAAATACATTTCCCAAACTCTCCAGAGAGGAAGCAAGCAAAATTTTGTCAGACTGTCTGAAGGAGGAAATAAAGAGACAACCCTTGAGAGTAGCTCCTCTTACTAATGTTTTCAGACTTCTGCAGACAGGAACCAAACCAGTGCACAAAAGCTGAGGTCATCACAAAATCAATAACTGAAATGCACTATGCTTTAAGGATTACTTTAGAACAAAACTGAATACAGAAGGTTGCAGGCCTAATGCATTTATTAGACTGCAATAAAAATCAAGTCTAGTGTTCATAATATGGAATAATAGAATTTCTCCTGGTTTTAGTCCCTTGTAATAGCTGGTTTCAGACAAACTATTATGCAAAACTGCTATATTATAATGAAAGTATGATATTATGCTAAAACACAACTATACTGTACAGGTTTAAAAAAATCTCAATACACAAATACTGATGTACATAAGTCAGTATAAAAATCTTATTTTGGTGTAAGTAACTTCTATAATATATTGTGTCAGCTTATGGTATCTTATTGCTTTTGTGTGTGTGATTTGCTAAACGTTGCTCTAAGACTATAAGAATTTATGCAAATCTTATATACGGGGTGTGAGAAATTCTCAAGAGGATCGAATTGAATAGCAATTTAAACCTGAAAATTTCTTTTCTTGCAAGTTTCAGATTCTTGCAGAAAAGGGAGCTCATAACATGCCATAGTCAGAGCTCTCCAACACAGACAAAAGAGCAAATATTCATATTTACATTTCCAAAACATAGTGTGCATGTTCATCTTGACAACAAATAAAGTCAGAGAGCTCTGGCAACAATCAATCTTTCAACAAGAAACTCATATGAAATATTCAACAGTGGAGAACAGTTCTTTATGTGCATATCACCACTTTCTTATCTAAGAAAGCAAAGGTCAGCACTAAGAGAAACAGAAACGGGAGGGAGGGCCAAGATTTCTTTTATCCTTATTTATTAGCAGTTATTCCCCAGAGAATCCAAGCACAGGTCTAACAGGCACAGGACAGAGTAATGTCACCGTGGCTCCCAAATCCTAGGAGATGAAGAATTGCCTTCGTCAACCAGGAGCACTGCTAACAAAAGAGCTTCAGATGTAGTGCCATAAAAACAAAATATCACTTCATTTTTTTAAAGACTTTGAGCCAAATACAGACTTTCCACTAATACTCAAAACAATGGCACAAAGCCATTCAGCTGGAGGAAAGCACATCAGAGCCATTGCCACAGTTACCAAATCCACCTGAACCTGGGCATAGGTGACAATTATTAGCACCCGTGGGATATCTGTGGTAGACATGCTCTGAGCTTTCATGTACAGTGTGGCTTCACCACAGCATTTCACCCAGTGAATCACCACAGAGGTGACAGCTGCCCATACCCTCCACTTAAAACATCTTATACAGGTAATGACTTCCTAATCAATTCTGTGACAGTTTCTATCTTCTTCATTGGAAGAAGTCTACTGTCAACTAATGTCATAGATAAATGTTTGCAAACAGAAGGCAAGAAGCACAGAAAGGTTTTCTACTCCTTGACCACTGTTGAATGATTTCACAAAACAATAAACATAGGTACCAGTACTTATAGTTTGAGTCATTAATATTTTGAAACTAAAACGTCTTGTTGGGAAATCAATACAGCAATACTCAAACATCATGTACAGTAGACTAAAAAACCAGCTAAACAATATGATGAACTTAAAGAAAATCAATGGTGTGTTCAAACATGACAGTAAAAGACTAAATAGAAGAAATATTTAGAGGACAAGCTATCCACCTACACAGCATTAACCACCATCCATTGCTCCTATTTCCTTCGTAATTAACATCAGTAAAATATTCACTCCGATGTAAATAATTTCAAATAACACGTAACACAGCACAAAGCACAACAGGGAATTCCCTGGATAAGTTTGGAGAGAAAATCTCCCAAGCACTGGAGAAGAGCCTTGATACAATAGCCTATATTAATTATTCTGCCCAAGGGGAAAAAAGAAAAACCATCATATTTGCTGGAGCTGAGGCTGAGAAGAAATGGAAAGTACAAAACCAAGTGATGTCCTAAATCATAAATTATAAAGCACTTTTAAATGCAGTTAAATAAATGTTGACTGTGCATGGACAAACGAAACCTTCTCTTTTGGAGAAGAGTCCAAAGAAATAAAAAAGAATGCTCCACTGCACTGATGGAGCACGGCTGAGTCCAGCACTTGGGATGTGAGTAGTTGCTCTACCTTTATTCTGAATGTGGATTGTCCTGTTTTTGACTCCCAGGGTGCTTTAGCTTATCACCACATTGACATCTGCTGGACATAAAGGTAACTCACACAGCAATCAATATATTTACGGCTGGAATAGACTTAGCTTTTAATTTTATAGCTCATTTTCTGTAATTTTATTTGAGAATGTCTGACGTAACTAGAGTGTAATTTACAGTACCACAGAATTTCACCAAAATAATTGTAATAAATGCTTTCCTTACATAAGATCTGAAAAGACAGTTGCTGTACGTTTCTGAATAGGCCAAAGCCTTGCAAGATCTACCATAATTTTTGCTTTGATCAAATAAATAAATTTTTAAAAATAAGTCATGCCAGAGAACACTTTATGGGCTATTGCATTGCTTCAGTCATCCTTGTGAGCCATTAGCCTGTTTCTTGTACAGTTTTAAACACAAATATTTTGTGGTTTGATTTTTCTTTTCTTCTACAGTTTGTGCCAGCAAAGCTATTATTGCAAGCATCGGAATAACGCAATTGTGAAATCTGTCTCGCTGAAAGGAGACTCAGACCTAATATAATTTTCATTTATTTTAATATATGCCTTATGGAAAAGGTAGAATTTCAACTAAGAGTTTAATATGCAAAACAGGGATCAAATTTTACGTTTGAAGCTTTTGCTCTTTTTTATATTGTGCAATGAATTTGTCCTGGAGCTTAGGCCAGTGTAAATACCGAAAGGAAGGGTAATTTGGACTTGGCAATGGCTTATTCCATTTTACTCTGTATTGAAACATCTACTCAGCTGCCTTGTGTGACCCAATTGATATGCTAGGAATTGGTGGCTGTCACAGCTGGCAGGCACATTTGCAGCTCTGAAATTAGGCATACTGATCAGGTAATATTTTCTAATGAAAGTGGACCTAGGTTAATTTTGTTCATTGCTTAATACTATTGTGAGACACATGGGTACATTTCCACAGCCATTCATAGGCTTCCAGCACACAGTGGATGTGCCAGAGGCTCGGCTTAGGATAGACGTATAATTTCTATTTTCATTTGGTGGTGTTGGGTGATGAATCAGAGATCCCTCACTCAGCACAGTGATCTTTGATGGGGTCCACCAGAGCTCAGGTCAGCCCTATCCTCCCAGATATCTACATATAAAACAATGAAATCTCCAAGCCTCAGGATGGACTGAAACAGCTGCAGCTTAAATTTGTTCCAAAGTCTACTAGAGCCCAGGGAAATCCTTCCAGTATATTTCAAGTTGCTTTGGAGCTGATCCAGCATAACTGATCATGCAATGGTTAGACCACCTTTAAGGAAGCACTCAGAAACCTCAAAAGCCCTTAACTTTTTTCCAAGAAATACCTTTCAAGTTGCAATTAATTACGTGAGTTAACAAATACTTATTTAGAGAAAGCAGTAAAAGAGATTTTGTTAAAGTTCATACCTAAAGAAATCACAGACTCAAGAGCCTGTATTACAACTTTAAAAGTAAACTTTTTTATTATAGTAATTTCACTTAAAAACTCAGCAAAGTGCTATTTTTGCATATACACCAACCTTACTCTACTGAATGGTTTTGGGCATTAAATAGGTAAGATCTCTGAAAAAAAATGTATGTGTATTTTAATCTCATCAATATTTCACCACAGCAAAGCCTCCAAATTTTGTTGAGACTCCAAACTCTGCCAGATCATAAGCAAATAGATGCCTCCAATGTCAAGGCACCACCTTGTGCCACCACAAAGAGAGTAGACAAATCACTTCCCTCTTTGGTTCTATTTATTTATGTATTTATCTAAACTAACTTTCATGTGAATGTGTAAGCTTTGACACTACTTCCAGTGTTTTATTTCCAGACTGATGGCCACATTGCTGAGTTTATGAAAAGCAAAATGCTTATATATAAAGGCAAGTTGCAGTAACATGCTGTTACCCAGCTCTCGGGATCCTCTCACCCAGCAGCCTTCATTGTTCTGCCCCCAGCAAGAGCTCGACAAAGTTGAAAACTCTAGTGTCGGCCATATCACAAGGTGAAAAATGGTAACTCAAACTCCAAGGGGATGTACCGCTTGCTTTTCTAAAAGCTATTGTATAAGTGCTGGGTCTCTCTCTGCAGCCCACAGGCCTAACGCTCTTGAAAACAGTAGGGCTATTCTTTTAGACAGTGATACTTGCTCGACGAAGGGTCACCAGATCTGAGCCTTTAAGAGTACAGGTAATGCTCAGCGTAGCCTGACAGCGGTTCTGATCTATAATTGCAGCTGAAATGGATGTGAGCTCTGTTTGCTACCTCCAGATGCCTCAAAGTGTAAATGAGAACGCAGATTCAAATGACTTAATTGCCCTCTTCCCAACAAAGGAAGAATTGGTCAATGTTTCTGAGCAACTGTTGAAGTGGTAGAATGAAAGCAGGAAAGGATCACAGATCTCAGCTTCTTTTTAAAAGAAACAGACACACTCGACAAGATGTAAATTACTCACAAGATAGAAGCATAAAATCAACTAATTATGGTTTCACACTGTTACTATCTACTAGCAATTAAGCAGCATGTATGCTATGCAATGGCCCTCCACATGGGAGATGAAGGAAATATGAACAAATATAGGTCAGTTTACAGATATTTGCAATTTAGACCTACTATCCAAATCTTTTAATAGTCACCTCTCCCTATGGATATATACACTAGGAGAAACTGTAACAATGCAAATAAAAGACATAAAATAACTACTAGCAATAACAATCACGTGGCAGGTGGGTAAGTAGACTATTTCTAGTTCTAGTATCAATAATTACAGCAGAAGGCATCAGTACACATTAATCCAAACTCTATATAACCACATGATTTATTAATATGATGGATCTCAGTGAATTATGGACAAAACCAAAGGAACTCTGCCTGTTATACTTCAAAAAAACAGACTGCAAGAATCCAGAGTAACCGTTTGGACTTAATTCTTCTAACTAAAGTAATAAAAATTCTACACAGTAGCAGAGACATTTTAAATGGAAACTGTCCCCTTGTTTGCAGGTTTGGTACTTGTGCTTGGAGAAACCAGGGAAAGATTGTTAGTGGTAATCCTTCCCTCCAGATTCAGTACAAATATGGAGGGAATGCAGAAGGAATAACTGAGACTATAACTTCTCCTTGAGGCTTTAGTACAACACTTTAGACAGACAAAAAGAACCATGTGAATATGATGAAGAAAACACCTTTAAAAGTCCTTCAGCTTCATTACTTTCATAGTGATGGACATTTAAAATTTGGGACAAAAACTCATTTTAAAAACTCAAAAACACTTTTACTTATTTTGATGGAGCTGCTCCATTTATTCACTACACAGACATTTGGTATCAAGGAATTGTAAAGGATTTTTTTTCTTTTCTAGCTTAGTTTCTATGTAAAAACCAAACAAAAGCCTAACATGAAACCATATTAAAGCAGTCCTTGATCTACTTCTGGAATATCAAATTCCTTCAGCTCTTCTTGACTACCATTTAGGCTGGGATTAAAGAAATTGTTCCTCTTAAACCATCGCACCTGCAGTACAAGGAGAATTAGATGCTGAATTCCTGTTATTGCTAATTTACTCCCAGTTGCCTTCTCATTCAGTAATATTTTTTCCCCTGCAGCTTCAGAATGTTTTGGTCTATGGCAGTCACAGGGTCCTTAACATCTACAATTGGCCAAAAAGCACATGCAGGAAACTCACAGGCTACAGATAAAAATTCCAAGATCCTTGGACAAGTTTTGCAACTAGCAAATAGCAGTATTTCCTCTCTTTCCACTCTACCTGTTCTTCTAGATATATCAAAGTTGTATTAAGAGACCGGGAGTGATGGGACCCCCAAAAGCTCAGAAAAAGTAAATGTTATACGATCCATTTCAGAAGCAGATAGAAAACCTGTAAAGCCACACTACAGAGCATCAGACAATCATCACCTGGAGTACCGTGTTCCATCTGACACACCACTGCTCTGGAAAGATCAGACTGAGACCGCTTCATAAATGGATTATTAGTAGCTTATTTCTGTGTAAAATATTTACAGAGAGGGTGACGCTTTGAAACTTCACCTCAACGAGAAAGAATTCAACTTGTGAGAAAGATTCCCAAAACTTAGGTGATGGAACTCAGCAATACTGGAATCGGCGGTCATTCTGAAACCTGAACTTTCATAAAGGAAAGCAATGCAGTATATTTTAATGCAGTTTCACAGTTTTTGGCAGTTACATCTACAGCTAAGATGTCTGTACATTATTTTATCAATTATTAACATGGAACATCAACAATCCTATTTGAGAGTGATTTCTGGGCTTTTATTTCAAATAGCCTGACTGATATCTTGGCACTTCGTTGCCTCAGGGCTCATAAAACCTCTCAACTTTTTCATCATCAACTTCTCACTGACTATAAATCTCTATTTCTGCGTACACTAAACTCAAGGTATACTACTCAAGTTTAAGAATGTTTCAGGGAATATTTGGGGACGGTTTTTATTGATGCGAGTCTGACTTTAGTTTCATCAACTTCATTGCAGAATTCCCTGTTTACCTCTTGGGGAATTAGATTACAACTTGGGAGCAATGTTTTATTCAGAAGAAAGTATCTGCAAAATAAGGCTTTATTTCACACGGGTAACATAGATATAGATGGCCTGCTCTCTTTTTTGTGTCATGCTTTAAAATGCAATGGGCGGGTATTACAAGTGAACGTAAACTGAACAAAAATTGCTTTATAATGCTTACAATTTACACACTACTTGGAAAATACCCTGATTTGCATGTCTGTAGCAAATTTAAGATAAGCATCATGCCTAGTTGCATTGTGATAGCAATGTAAAGGCAGGACCAGGAATAGAAGCACTTTATCGAAACATATTGTTAGGAAAAAGGATTTTCCTGGAAGCACTGGGCCTGGGGATTTTATTATTAAAAAGGTAGTTCTGAATTACTTGACTTTTTTTAAAGTTTCTGTTCTAAGTACATCAGTTCCAGGTACAATGCCAATACTGAAAATCACAAAACACTTTTCATACAACTACATAGAAGCCTCAATTACATGGCAAGGAGAGAGTTTTGTTTGATTTTTTCCCCATTACGTGTGCCACCACTACTTCAAATGCTCACGGCTTTGCACTCTGCATATCAGAAGGTTCTCTTACCATTCAATAATTACCTGATTTCTATTGCATCCCCATTCATATCTGTCTTCTCACTGCTTCTTGCTGTTGGAATCATTTCCTTCACACTCTGTATTTAATCACCCTCAATTTAACACTTCATTGACCTTGTGGAAAGTCAGTACATATTACTCTTGAAAAAGACAGAGAATGGCCATCCTAATTTACAGCACCTTTCTCTAAAATACATTTGATCAGATCTTCAACATATTACAACAGTTACAGCTTAGTGGAGCAATAGTCATTTACAACACTTGAGTAAGAGTTCTGTTCTTAGATCACGTGTGTTGTGAATAGATGTGTTTTTCCCCTAGGTAACATTTTGGAAAAAGTCCTACAAAAGCAGAAAGAAAAATAATACTTCCTCTCTTTTTCTTGTTTTTAGTCACTTCATTGAATTTGGCAGAGAAGGTACCACTTCTGTTTGCACATGCCACCATTTGCACTTCTTACCTGGGAGGTCCTGCCCCAAGTTTTATAGAAAAGCACAACGCAACACAAATATTTTTTTAATTCCACACTAACCATTATTGTATGAACTTGTTAGCACGTATAAAACATCTTGATATTTCTATCTCAGGAGAAGATATTCGTCTCTTTGGTAAAAGAGGCCTTATACCCAAAGTCACTTCACTATATTTCTCTGGATGTTGGAAGATGAGGGGAGACACTGCTGGAGAATCGCCATTTGGCAGAGACATACATACTTAAACATAAATTCATTAAAATTTTTAGGGAGACAAAAGAGAGGTATAAGAAGGATCGCCTATTCAGAACTATGCATCCTGGGAATGAGTCCTATGAGCACAACTCACAGAGGCACAAGATTTTAAAATCCCTGCTGTACATTTTAAAATGGATCAGTAAGATCCCTGGGGCATTTCAGACAAAATTTTGCATGCTTTCTCTGGAAGCAACACATCAGAGCAAAACACCCACCCTGACAGGGTAATGATTTAACATGATTTAACCTTCACCTTTAAATATCTCAATGAGATACACAAGCATTTAATTGGCATAATAGCAACTTATATGTTTGTTATTGATTAACACACTTAGTAAAGGTCAACTAGTATTTTAAGCACTTTGCAAATACAGTGTGTATTCTAATTATCCTGAAGGACTTGTAATTGTTTTGTTAAATGTCAATTAAATGCAAAAAAATTTCTTACCAGCCTGACACTGTATGTTACGAAGTGTTCAACTTTAAGTTTTATTGTTCATGTAATTTTCAGATAATTACTTGGCAATTAGATTGACCTCTCATCTAAAACTGCAATACACCATGTTCAATTACAGTTTAGCTTAAAACCAATAAACAACAGTCTATCAAACCTGTACTTCACATATGGGACCTCATGGGAGAGAACGGACATTTTCATAGTGCAAAAAGGTTTTTGGCAGTGGCTTGAACCAAGTAACGTAAAACCAATGCTACCTATTCTCACAAACCATTAGGTAGCCCTCCATTAGGTGCATACATCTGGAGTGTTCCTTTTGTAGTAAACTCCTTTAATGCACACTATCAGCCCAAGCTGGGTGAGCTCACTGCCACCAAACAAGCTGAATTGTCGAAGCTGGAATCCTAAACGTCAGCCACAGACCAGCATAAGAAGGGGCTGATGGCTAAAGACGTCACGGCATCTTTGTATCTTCAGTTTAAGTTTTCTGGTTGTCTTCTACAGTCTCCTTTACACTACACACTAAGGAGCAGTGTAGAGTCCCTTTTGCAAGCTCTACACTCATTAGAGAAACCTCTTGAGGTAGAAAGTTTTTTCCAGGTTTTTACCATCAAAACATCAACCTAAAGAAATCTAGACCAAAGTCATTGAGAATTTTGGGCCTGCAAAACACAAAATGCCCCAGACTTTCATTAAGCTCACATGAGCTAAGGCTCTAGATTTTTAATTCACATTCCCACCGTGTTATTCATCATACTTCTTTGAACACAATGTCACTATAATAACAGCTTGCATGATGCAGAAGTAGTTTTTACCATTTACCACAACAAGATTTTAACTTTAAAATATGAGATGTATTATGGGTGCAGTGTTCACATTCAGTCTCCCTGAATCAAGCCTGAATTTCAGAGGACAACTGCATCAACAGAGTCTGGAAATCCTGTTTTCCTCTAAGGCATCTGAAAATGAGTCAATAGAACTGAAAGTAACATTTACCACTCGCATCTGAATGGTCAAGGTGGGCAGCTGAGCCACGTCAGCGTTGCTTTCTGCCTCTACACTACCTTCAAGGCCTCAATGCGACTTAAGCTACAGATAAACTACAGATATTTGTACATCAGTAAAAGTCTAAACCCAACAGGGAAAGGAACTATGGAGCAATGATACGCCTTATTGATTGGTTCCTAATTGTCAGCTCCTTGAGACTTGACTGTAAACTTACCCAGTTAAAGGTCAAGCACAATTTCCTTCCAAATAGCAATAAAAACAGTAACAAAATTGGGGCAGTTTGCAGTATATTGTTTCATTATAACTCCCTTGGGATGAGAAATGTCAATGGTAAAAAGGGAAGTGTAGGGATGCTAATGAGAGGTTGAGCTTTGGTTAGTGTGCCAAGGGGATATTCTCTTGTAGTATCTGGGTTCTATGTTCAGCTTTTTTCCAAGGGGCTGTGCTCATCATTGTCACTCAACAGTTATCCGTCTCACAACTTACACCGGAAACACAACTGCCCTTCTGCTCTAAACTGCCACTGAACTGAGCTTAAATTTTGAAATTGTATTAATCTTGGATAAGATGAAAAAACTCAGCCTGTCTTCTTATCTAAGGGAGGTGAGCAGCTTTTCAGAAGGACCTTGGGTGCTGTTTGATTTTTTTAAAATGTTTTTGTTTTATACATGTCTAAATGCTTTTTATATCTGCTCTGTCCCATATAATCTTATAAATGATTAAAAAAAAAACCTTAATATTTTTTAAAGTCTTTGAAGATTAGGAAGTCTATATAAATCCTCAGATCTCCTCACTGACTCCTCTCTTCTTTGACATAGCAAGATCAAGCTTTTATTTCTGCTCACTTTCAAAATTTCTCCTCATAGCTGTATTTCTGCTCCAGTTTCTGTTTGCATCCAACACATGCCTCCTTCTGCTCTGCCTTATTCCCTCCTCCTAGCCCCGGCCCTTTGAGTCTCGCGTACTTTTCAGAGGGGCACTTAAGTAATAACTTTTGAAGTCAGTCTCAGGGACCAATCTGGGGAGATATGTAGTATCTCTTTGCATACCTTCTTTTGAGACTGAACAAGCAAAAGATTCTGGACATCTCTCATAAGTAGGTCCTCCGAGACTATTTCAGCAGGCACTGGTTAAACAGGAACGCTCCTGGGTTAACTTGGGCACAGCTCTAGGTTCAACCTCCAAAAAGGTTCTCATCCTAAACTTAGTCAGGTGTTGCCAAAGTGAGTATTCAAAATGTTTTAAGTCAGGTTTTTATCTAAAAGATATAATTTTATTTTTCATAATGCTGAAACGCATTATTTTAGTTTCTGAGCAGCACCATGAACTTATGATCTTATATTCTAGATTATGGCTTTCATGGTTACGGACACAATCATGCTTAAATGGAAGAAAGATAATTGGAGACACAGCTAGAAAAACAGAAACTCAAGGCTTTCATGTAATTACTTGACCTAGAGGGCAAAATCTGGCAACATTATTCGTGTTTTCCTTTTCCTCTCTCGCTCTCCTTCTCTCACCAAATAAATCATCTCCTATGGGCATTGGCCTTTGCAGACATGCTTCTGCTGCCTTCAAGAAGATGAAGATCCAGCACGTTGGTATCTTCCAAAGTGAAACATTCAGTTGAACCATGCAGTAAATTTGGAGTGGAAGTTAGTGCTACAGAGTTTGGAATAGCTTCTCTCCTCCTCTGTACCCTGAAATAATTCTGCAAAGTAAAATATGCCCTCAGACCCCCAACTTCTCCTCTCATGCCCCTAAATCAAAGCATTGCACACTTGCTCTCATTTCTTCTATGCTATAAACACACCCCCCGAGCTTTGCTGATACTGGATAGAATACAAGATGTGTTCTGTTCCCTAGGTAATGACTGAAACCCTGTTTTCATGGAAACGTGGGTATCAGAAAGTCTACCCCCTCCTGCCCAAAACAGAACAAAAAATTCACAAACTTATTCATAAACACCCAGAAAAATGATAGCTCAAAAAACATTTTACGTACTTCCAATAGATGTTGACATGAAATGTGTTTATTTTTTAAAGTTAACAGTTTGTGCAACAGACCTGCTGATTGCACCACCCTGGCAGTCTGCATCTAATAACCTGATACCTGTTGATTAAGTTAGTGGAAAGAATTGCTATTACATTTTAGCAAGCAGGGCTAAAGCGATGTGCATGTTATTTTCCACACCAGGCTTATATCAGAGCTATCCAAGTGTTGCAGAAAGCTAAATTAATGCTCACTGCAATGGCTGATGGATCTACGTCAGGCCTACATGCACATTCTTCATTCCCTCTAAATGTCAAAAGTAACTTCTTTTTACTTTTTTATTTCCACCATGGCAGGCCTCAATCTCAATATTATTTGAGCTAAGATCTATGACTAGGGCTTTGTTTTTACCACTGATAAACTGTTAACAAAGATTGATGCTTGTTACTGCTCATCCATTCATAAATGCTTCTCTGCTATGATTGGTTTCTGACCAAAATTAAGACTGAAAGAGTAATCTCCCATTCTTTCAAGCACTGTGTTGGCTGGTCACAGACAATAAAGCCAACAAACCATCAAAATGCATATATTTTCTGCCCTTGCTCTCACATTCCTGAGATTTCAGCACAGGTGCAGAACCGTAATAATTACTGTAATTGGCATTGTATTGCATGTAGCAAACTCCGCACTGCATTTCATCAGAACTGAAATGGTAAAACCACATTTGGGAATTGGAGTGCAAGCAAAGAAAATGCATAAAGATAGGGTGAAAAAGTCACTTGTTAGCTTTCTCCCCAGGTATGACAAAAGCTGAAACACACTTTATCTCAGCCCCAATGGTTTAAACAGTGGCAAGGCACCGGAGTGTGAAAAGCAATGGAAGATATGGCTCTCACAAAATAATTGACTTATTTTTTTGCTATTTCTGCTTCCAGATCCAAAACCTTCCAGAAAGTCTTGGAGTTGACTCAGTGTGGTGGTAAGCATGCATAGGTGAGTTACATTGCTTGATTTGCTCACGATATGTCTTTTTTCAGGAGTTCTATTATATGTCTGAAAGTATTTGCAGTTTGTACTGAGGCTAATTGACCTTGCACTGTGGTTATTGAACACCATGAATCATGTTGGTTTTGTTTGCTTGGAATTATATATATGTATTTTGTAAGTATTTGAGGCTGTACACTGAATCACATATTAGATGTTTTTTTTAAAAACTCCCTTGCTTCTACTAACCTCTATCCCCAATTCTTTTCAAGGAAGAAAATTAACAACTCCAGCCATCTACCCCCTCATACTATCATTCAGTGGTGTTACCTTACCTGTCAAAACTGTCCCTTCAAAGTGTTTATTCCCACTCCAGTAAGAAGAAATAAGCTACACAGAGAGCCAAAGCCTCAGAGACTTATTTCATTCCAGCTGAAACTGCTCCGACACAATGGAAAGACACGGTGCTTCTGACACCAGTGGGAATTCACAGAGACAGCAAGGTGATCTTACAGTCGCGACCAGCCTGTTACCGTTCTGCCTGTCATCTTAATCGGGTTGTACCTGGCTGTGCTCCACTGAAACCTTTGGTAGTACTCTCATTCACTAGATCCATAATCCAGCCAAATACTTAATAATTTGTGAGAGTGTAATCTAGAGGGAAGCCTCGGACATTTCAAATGAAATTATTTTTCTGTGCTTAAATGCAAGTCCATTCTTACCACCGGTATGGGAGAGGGATGCTTTTATGAACCTGGGCTTTGTTTAAAACTCACAGCAGTAAGTGGCAGACTTTTCATTGACATTGATGGGGCTCAGAAGGAGCAGGTAGAACGTGTCAGGAACACTTCTGTTAAGCAGAGCTAGATACCATTTAATTATTAGAGAGAAATACAGGAAAGCAAGGATACTCTTTACCTGGAGGAGAGTGTATTTTCCAGTGCTAGTTGCTAAAGTATAATCCCTCAGTAATAAAGATTTTACAACTGCTACATCAAAAAATGTTTAGTTGTGGAAATTTTAATACTGTAATTCTGAGAGGTCAAATTGGAAAACATCCACAGAATGAAAAATTTTAAAATGCAACCAAAAAGTTTTAAAAACCCTCCAACCAACCAAAAACCAAAAACCCCCAACCAACCTCCCTCAATACTGAAGTATTTGCAGCAGAAAAGAGAAATGCAAGTTATTGACTCCAACCTCCCATCCAAGGTCAGGGAGGAGGAAAAAAACATAAACAGAAAACTTTGTGTAAAATAGCCTGAAACTCTCTGCTTACACCGCAGACTTATCCTCAGGAGGAACTGGATTTCTACAACCAATGCAGGCCTCGTAGAAGAGCTCTTGCTCCTTTTACTACTTGAATACAGGCTACAGCCCCCCCAGCCCGAGTCTACTCCACCAAGTGCCTGCAAACTATCAAAAAGCAACTTGCTCATACAAGTTATTATTAGCTACCACCTACCAAAAGGTCGCTGAAGACTAATTTATTCCACAATTTAACTTCATTCTACTTCCTTCATGCAAATTGTTCTTAATAATAACAATATAAGGCTTGATATCTTCCTAAGACCATCCCATCATCTACCATAGGGCTGCAACCCTTCTTGTTTAATGGAAAGCCATTCAACTAGAATAAATATGTAGTTTCGTTGTTCTGTTTGCCTTTTTTTTTAACCCAGGGAGTGGACAAAAAAGAAAAGAAACGTTGATTTGAAGTTGAAAGAACCATCAGGAACCAACAGAACATACTTTCTCCCCAGCTGTGCTGCTGAAGACCACTTTCTAGCTTTGAACATACCATTTAATTTTGGTGCCTTCATCTGTAGAATGTCTTTATATTCAAGAAATGTGATCAGCAGAAACCTGTTGACACACGCCCCAAAATGCAACGCCCTCAGACAACGCCCATTCCAAACACTGTGCTACAGCATCAGGTAAAGCCTCTACCCTGCAGCATCATCGCACAACACTTCTACCTAACTCAGTCATTTTCCATCACCGCAGGCAAATGTTCTCCCACCTATTGGCTGTCACCACAACCAAGTAATTTCTCATGAATTTTCAGGCCTCTAAACGTGCACTTCTCTCTAACTGTTGGCATATTGCTTTACCTCTGCATTAAGCCATCTATTTAGACTGCAGTGGGGAAGGTGTGAGGAAGATGATGGCTAAATTCTTAAAATCATGTCATTTAAATTCTTGCACCATGCTCTTCTGATGGAATATTTATTAAGCAGATGGGACCTACAGTTTAGCCTTTTAATTGCTGGAAGTCATCAGGTTTATTGTAATTTAATTTCTTTCTTTGCCATGGTTTTTTAATTGGTTACTTTTTTTTTTAATTAAGCTTTCCATTATAAGCTATTCACAAGTATTTTAAAATTGCTTCCATTTAAACGTTGTACTTATTGGCCTCTATTAATTAAACTTTTTTTTCCTTGATGCACAACTGTTTTAATGTCCTTAATGAGAAGTAGTAAATACCATCATTAATTTTCTCCTTATTCAAATTTATTAGTTTTAGTTATTTTGTAGTAGTCAAGTGTATGGTCAGAAAGTGTTATCTTTATCACAACCAACTAAGTATATTAGACTCACAAAGCAGATAATACAGTTTGTTTGGAAGGTGAGAAACTAAAATTATTAACACAAGTCCTGAGTGAAGCAAAGAGGTTTTTCTGCTTTAAGAGGAAAGTTTTCTTTTCTGCAGTTTTCTTTTCTCTTAATTTACCTTATTTTGTGTGATTTAGACTTTTTGTGGTACTTTGCAGAAAAGATTAATTTCAACTTCAGCCTTCAGAGACAAACCTGATGCTTAAATTATTCATCTCCCTGAACTGGAACCCTGCCTAAGTTCATGATCTTGGGAAATTTTGATTTTAAACCCAAATCATAGACCTGCCCTGTTTGGAATGTAACCTGAATCAATGCAATACTGTTTCATAGTATTTTCTGGAGAGATGCATTCAAATTAAGTAAGTAAATAAAATAAATAGAAGTCTAAACCCCAAACCAAAACTACATAAGGAAATGAATCAACAAGTTAAAACCCCATCAGCAATGGCTTATCCCCTTTCTTCATTTCTCTGCTGCACAATTTATGGGATTTAAACTATCTGCTTAGACAGCTATTCTCAGGCATTTCACGTGCCTTTCTGAATTTCTCAGTCCAGCTCTTTAAGCTACATTTGCCTTGTGTCTAGATGCCTTCCTTGTTGATGTCTGCAACCTTGAAACAGAATCAGTAAGATCTCTACCTGAATAAGTGAGATAACTTCTCTTGTAAATCTTTCAAACAAGCTGATGGCAGAGTGTACCATTAAATCTTGGTTGACATATATTTCAGTTGGCGTGAAATACATTTTTTTTTAAAGGAAAGAACAAACAGGTACTTCTGTAATTCTTAATGACTGATGATTCTACTACTGCATGGAAAAAACAATGTCACTTTAGAAAATAACTGAGCACTTCTGCAGCAATATCTATTTGTTCTTCAAATTGTCTTCTTGATTTATATTGTTATTTTCCTCTGGTCTGTTTGGGTTTGTTAGGGTATTTTTTGGCAGGGGGTGTGGGGGGGGGTGGAGCAGGGAGAGAAATGGTGAAAAAACATTTTCCTGATCCAAATACAAGTTTTATTTTGTCAGTAAAAGACATCTAGAAATTCAAGCCCACAGACCATGGGCTCTTTATGCCATCTTCTCTTATGCAAGCAACATAAATTATTTAACCTCTAATAACATTAAGATTTCATGATGCTTGTGTAAGATGAAAAAGCGAAGACTTTTAGATACTAAATGCTTTATTACGATCTGTAATCTTGTAAGGATGACTGATTTATTTAATGTACAAATCTAGAGCGTGTGGAAATACAGAGACAATATATTTAGGGCTATATTCTGTCAAGTACCAAGCAGTGGTCTCAGTCTTGATAAAGCCTTATCTTTAAGCATGTGAGTAGTTGCACTGATTTTAATGGGACTTTTAATGTGCTTTTAAATGCCTTGACAAATAAGGATCTCAATTTTCTCTACCTTGCAAAACCAAGCTAAATAGCAGGTTTATTAATACTTAATACCTGCCTTCTAGATACACATCACAATGACAAGTGTGGATTACAGCAAAGCTATTAAGAAACAAGCCTAAATCTCTGAGCTTCAGTCAGAAGATAAAGAGCAGGGTTGCAGTGGGTGATATTCCCTATTCACATAAGGCAGGAACTACTTTCTCCAGCCATTACCACTTGTGACTCCAAAGGATGAGGCCACCAGTCATAAGGTGCCATTAACTTGCAATGGAAGGTGAAGTGCTTTAGTCAGCATGAGTCTTAACCAAACAGCAAGGAAGCTTCTTCTGGAGAGCACACAGTGTAGTACACACAGGGCTTTAACGGGTACCAAACTTCAGGAAGGAAAAAGTTCACATACCACACTGAGACCTCATTGACAAAACAGTTTAAACATATCACCCAAACCAGTAGGTTAAAAGAGTTTTTTTTTTACCCAATTTGGAGAATATCTGAGATTTTAAAAAAGACAGAATGAATTTACTTTTTGGAAGGTCTCAAAACTTTTGTATGGATATAATATCTGTAGGCCCCTAGAACGGTCAAGTTAAAGTATCCTGCTTTGCCGGTACTGAAGTATTTCATTTCAGTACTAGGTTTTGTCCTCCTTCTGTTGTAGAATTATAACAAGCTTCTGAACTCTTTCAATAACTCATCTGGAGATCTGGATGGAGAATTAGCTCTGCAGGATTTATGTCTAAAGTTTACCACGAGTTTAACTGGAAACAGAGGATGAATATCCTTGCATGGATTGCATGGTTGCCTATGAGCTTAATACCAACAAGGGATCCTGACAGGTAAGTTTTGAAAACACCTGTGGACACATTTGTTTTCCAACAAATTATAAACTCTATGTTAATAAAATTAAAAAACAAAAACAAACCCTCAAACAAACAAAAAAAAACCCCACCAAAAAAACCCAACAACCCAACCCAACAAGGGATAGCAACCCTGACTTGTTAGACAAAGCATTTCTAAAGCTACTTATAAAGACCAGTGTACAAGAAAAACCCTCACAAAGAGGTATTTTTTATTTTTGGCAATTCAAAATGAAGGAGCAAAAGTCCATAAGGTGAATTAAGAGATTAATGCACCCTACAAGTGAATTTTCAACTCCAACATAACTGCTGAAACTGTCATGCATGTCAATGAGAAATGTGCCACAATTTTATTTTATTATGCTGGTTTTATAATTGCCATTTAATGGTCTTTACAAGGATTCCAAGAAAACCTTTACTCCTTCATTTTTTAAAATTCAGTTATAATTCCCTAATTATTCTCCGAATTTGAGCAGAAAATTACATTCTCATTTCTAGTAGACAGTACAGCATGATAAGACTGGACCTAGGCTATTTAAAATGAAGGACAGCTGTGGCTTTACCATAAAAATAAATTAAATAAATAAATGCACACAAAATGCATAAATTTTAACTCCGGATCTAGATTTGAAATAAATAAATACTGCTTTTAGTATGGTAACATTCAAAATTTTAATAATTAGTAGATTTTTTTTCCCCTCTGGATCACCTCTGAAAAATAAAGGTGACTCCTTCCC
>JAOXNO010000003.1:32045383-32081161 GCA_028565335.1 Limnodromus scolopaceus | reverse complement strand
CCCACCCCCCCCCGCCCAGGTTTAGGGTAACAATGAGCACCCATGAATGTCTTTCCTCATTATTTTACGGATAAAGATACAAAGCCCTGAAAAAATAAACAACGTCTGCAAGTTGCTGAGAAAGTCTGCAGCTGAGCTAGAAATGAATGCCAGATTGCCACATGCCTTTGCACTGCTCTAATTAGGTTAGCCTTTTTATCTGTGTTATAGGGTATGCTATTATTTTTTAATCAGTTCTTCATGCCATTGAAACCCCTTCCTTTGAGGCTTAAAACTACATAATAGGACAACCTCAGTCATCAGAAAGCCAGATTCTCCGTGCTTGTAATACTAATTTTTCCAGTTGCAACCTTATTTCATTAATTCACACTTTTACGCAAGCTCTCAAATACTACGAGAAATATATTAGGAGAAATACAGTTTTTCAGGCACACATGCTTTCTTGAAACTTCTCGTTTGGGACCTACTTTACCAACTACAATATAATCTATTTTATTACAGAGATTATAGCAAGCAGATTGGAAAATGAAGGATTTCTAAACTAAAGCCAGAATTTTTGTGACAGCGAATAAAGAAGTGCAAGATTGAGTAAAAGGAGAAGGACTCTTAAAAATTCTGAACATACAGCCTGAGAACACAAGCCAGCAACGTGCCCTTGTGGCAAAGACGACCAACAGCATCCTCAAGTGCATTAGGAACAGCACTGCCAGCAGGTCGAGGGAGACGATTATTCCCCTCCCCTCAGCACTGGGAGAGCACACCTGGAGCACTGTGCCCAGAGCTGGACTTCCCAGGACAAGAAAGGCACAGCCAGACTAGAGTGAGTCCAGCAAAAAGCCATGGAGATGGTTGAGGGCATGGAGCATCTGACATGCAAGGAGAAGCTGAGATATGTTTAACCTGGAGAACAGAAGGCTCAGTGGGATCTTACGAATACGCATAAACACCAGATGTGAGACAGTAAAAAAGATGGAACCAGACTCTTCTCAGTGATATCCCATCAATGAATGGGAGGCAAAGGCTACAAACCATTATACAGGAAATTCTGCTTAAACATAACAAGTAACTTTTTTACAGTAGGAGTGGTCAAGCGCTGCAACAGGATGCTGAGGGAGGGTGTGAAGTCTCCATTCTTGGAAATCTGCAAAACTCAACTGAACATGATTCTGAACACCCTACTCCAGCTGACCCTACTCCAAGCAGGTGGTTCAACTATTTGATCTCCAGACTTCCCTCCATCCCCATTGATTCTATGGAGACATTTTTAGTAAAATTCTAAGATCTATGAGTTATGAAGGATGTCAGGGAAGGAAATAATATATTCTTCAATTCAGGTGGGACCCACGATCCAAATTAGTCCCAAGGTGCTTTATAAACAACACAAAATACGAAACACTTCATGAGCTACTGAAATGCAGCCAGTTCTGGGGTGAAATGTAGAACACTTTAATAGTTCCCAGCAAACAAAAAAAACCAATAGGAGCCAAAGAATGCCATATGCAACTGAAACTACAGGGGGAATTAGGTAGGAAGAATGTAATTATCCATGCTGGATTCTAGCCAGAGCTAAAAGTAATCAGAAAGTCAGTGAAAGACCAGAACAAATTGATCTCATTACTCTTGCATTACTCCAATCTACTTCTAAATGGAAAACTTTCCTGAGTCTACTGCACTGACACTTGTATGCACACACAGGTGTGCTTGGAAAGAATATCTCAATATGAGTTAAAAATATAGGAAGCTGATGACGTCCCTGTGCAGAGTGCCAGCCTGGATCTCACCTCTCATTCAAGACTCATTAAGATACACTGGGATTTAATTCTCTTTGTCCTGAGGTCAGCAGGATTTTGGCTTCAGTGAAGCCAGGTCTTCTGAGATTTGGCAACAAAATAAGATGAATTACATGCAAAAAAAGTTGCATCAGGTCAGCCAATTAATAAATATTATTCACAGCTTTCTACCTAACACCAGAATTTTTCATGCAATGAGCACATATGAGAACCAGAACAAAACCTGATCCTAAGAAGATAAAAATCTAATTTAGCTTAGTCCGTATGAAATACAAATGTGTTGGGCAAGTGTTGAGAGGGAGAAAGCAACCAAACTTAATTCTGATTAATGTTTACTCTCCAAAAGTAAGCAACAACTTGGAAACCAGCTCCAAAATCAAAAAGAAGAGAATGGCAAGTAGGCTGCTGAAAAAGTAAGAGCAAAATGGACGTGGGAAACGTGAGCAGAGGCCAGAATTCTAAACAAGGAGTTTTAATGGGAACAAGATTGGGGGAGAGGGGGAGGAAGAGAATGGCAGCTACATGTCACCTTTGGAAAATCTGCTTCGGATGTCAATATTGTACCAGAGCTTCATGTCCTCAAGAAAACACATATGCAGTATCCAAGGAATATTTTTCTTCAAATTAATTTTCTTCCCTTTCTCAAATATGACAAATCACATTATGTAACATAAAAAGCATTCATTACAGAACATCACTACTCTTCAAGGCCAAACCCACTTTCAGATAGGTCTGATCTTTTACCCATTATCAAGCTCCTAGTAATGAAAAGCATATTATTTTAGCTGTGAAGCCTTGTATCTGACAAGCAGCTACCATTGTGCTACAAGGAGAGATAATAAATGGAAAATGGAAAGGTTTGGGTAAGAAAAGGTGTACAATATAAATAGTGATTTGTTTCTTAAGTAAATACATTAAATGTGTTTGTTCTAAAGTAGCATTTGGAAGGTAGAAAACTTTCGGGACTAGATTTTTTTTTTTCTACTACTACTTTCATGTCATATTAGTGAGGAGTTTTTCAATAAACATAAAGATAAATCTCTGATGGCGAAAGCCAAGAGGAGCACACACCTCCTTGTCTCCCACAATGAAAGCTTTAACAAATAGCAGTGCTTTACAGATTCTGCACAAAAGTCTTGAGACTGGGGTTTTGAAGAATGAAAATTAAACTGCACAGCTCACTAGCACCAGCAGAGAACCTACCAGTTGTTTGTAAAAGAACAAAAGGGACAAAGGGCAGAATCTGGTCCATCTTCTGGCCTGACACAAGCCACTTACAACTACTTGTGCACCCCTGCACAAAGCTCTAAAGCCGACTGCTGAAGTGGAATATGGGCCTGATGTCCCATAGGTAATTGTGATTGCTCCTTTACTACAGAGGAGTTCTACCAGTGAGACATTCCTATATTTTAAGTGAGAACTACACGCCCTTCTTAAATAGCTACATGAAAAAAGAAGTTACTATTTGGATGAACTACGTCAATGATTAATTACTCTCATTGTTAAAAAGCTGGCCTTTTATTTCCAACTTGAATGCTTTTAACTCTCAGACACTGGATCACGTTATGCCATTGCTGGCTAAATTACAGAGTCTTTGAGTGGAATAAACATCATTAACCACCTCTTCCCAGGCGCCTAGGGGTATGTGTAGAGTCTTCAGTGCAGTATGCATAGGCACATCTGCACAGACTTCAAGTGAGCCAGTTCAGGAAATAATAGCAACTGAGACAAGGAGCTGAGCAGGAGCTGAATAAGCTCTCCAGGAATTCAGGATGCCGGCGGGGGCCAGCCCCCACGCTGAGTCTGTGCTGATACGCTTTCACTCTCACTCTCAGCCAGACGAAAGTCTATTTGGGCACTGTCACAGATGGCATCACATCTCCAAATTTCAGTTCAGTCTTACACCAAGAGGGATAGCCACCCACATTTCACTGATTTTCAGGTCATTTGAGAGACAAAGAACCACAGAAAATCAGCCTATTCAAAATTAATCAACAATAGCCTTGTTTATGTCATACCACAACCTGCACCGATTCAGTAACGTGACATTTCAGGGATGTAGAGACTACCTGGGAGTCATGAAAGAAAAAAGCTCTGGGCAATATCTTCAGAGAGGGAATAGCTTCTGTTTTGTGCTACTGCTCCAGAGCAACGGAGCAACTCCTGATTCTGTGTACAAAGGCTCTGTCCGCAAGGGATGCTTCCCTCCTCAATCCCAAGCCAATGTGACTGATAGATTTTGGCCAGCAGGTCCACGCTGCGACATAATAAGATCCAGACTCTGTCCCTGCACCATCCTGTGTGGTGGGAATGAGACACAACTTTCCCATACACCCGCCGTTTCAAGTTCCCAGTACAGCTGCTATGAAATGCTGGGGTCCCTGTTTTCACAGGGGCTCATCCACCAACACAAGACGACACCTGGGTCCTTCGCAAAACCAGCAGCATCCTGTGTTTTCTCTCTTTATTGTACTATATCTGTTTACTCCACTGAAAACATCAATTTGTCTGTGTGTGCGCACACCTGTAGCTACACACACATGCTCTGCAGGCCACACGTTCTGTCCCAGCAAATCTGTATTCCCTGATCATCCCCAAAAGCATGTTCCACAACATTATTAGAACCATAACTCCTAAATGGGTGTTGCAATCTCACTGCAGTTAATGGAGTTACCCACAAAGCACAGAGAAACCAGGCCTCTGCTGGGTGGTGGCAATCATTTCATTAAGTACAAGCTTTTAGCAACTCCAGATTTATGCAAAGAAAAAAAAAAAAACCACAAAACAACAAGCTCTCTCTAGAGTACTAAGCAGAAAGAAAAGTAGAAGACAAAGAATAAAATGAAAAGAACGTGACATTAAAAAAATAATAAAACAAAAATCAATCTTTCTCCTTTTTTGCCATTTCATTTATTGATTAGAGCTTCCCTGCTAAAATAACACAGCAATAGGATTGTTTAAAAAAAAATGAACCATAGGTGGGTTAAATAAAATTAGATTTTAAAAGATACAGGTGATAAAGCTGATTAGATAAACTAGACAGGTGAATCAGCAGATAGATGACTAAGATACCAAATCCACCTTGAAGAATTCTCGAAAGCTGCCATATCGGACAAAATTACGCTGTACTTGCTAGCACTGTTGGACCCCCAATCCAGATGCACCTACCTTTAATGGCTATTAATGGCTACCCTTTGAAAGGATTTACTCCAATACAGAAATCACGCTGACAAATACCACACCTCACTTTCATACCTACAGGCCAGAGTTAAGGTTCTGCGAGGAAATAAATATTCCTTTATGTTTGATCAGAAAAATACATTAGATTTCTTGCTCCTACTACAAGTCATTAAATTGGCTTTATTATCCCTTTCTATCAAACTTCCTGACTTGCTTATCATGAGGAGCTTATTCTCTTGTGAAACATTGCCCCTTTAGTCATGCTCTCCTCCCAGTCCCCAGCATCTGGCTCGTGAAAGTTGCTGTTTGACCAGAGTATGGTAGAATTCCTTATCTAGTAGAGTAGCCCCTGAGGCTACAAGCTGCAACGTAGGGGGCCTTGAACCTGCCCTAGGCTACTCCACGAGTAGAAGTGGTGACTTTTCCACACTGAGAGAATGTAAATCCACTTAAATTCTCCTTTTCTGGGTCACACAAAAAATGTGCTTTGGCCAGCTGCAAGGATTGGACTCAGGCCAACGTGCTTACTGTGTGGGCTGTGGTAAGATTTATGATGTCCCTTAACTAATCATTTTCTAGCTGTTAAGTTCTCGAGGTTTGTAAATAATGTGGCAGATAAGTACACTGCAATCACTTGGCAACTGAACTGATTTTTAAAACAAAGTTATCTGCATTTGGAAAAGAGGATGATGTCTGCACATACCTTCGTTGTAAAAAGAAGCACATATTCTGTGTCAGCAATAAAAACCAATACCTTTCAATAAAAGAGTGTTTTGGTAGATTGATTCATTTTCCAAACGCCCTCTATGAATCACTCATTAGACAACCCTGTCAATAGGAGGGCACCTGCAGCTCAAAAGGTTTCCCTTTTGTTATCCAGCTGCTGAAGAACACTACATGGAATGTCCACACTCTTGGAAAAGGTTTTCAAAGATGATACAGAATGACTGATGTTTGCTTTCCTATGAAAGCTATTTGCAATCACTGTGAAGAAACATAGTTGGATCATGTTCTGTACATCATTTTCAAGGGATAGCTTAATTTCTGTATTTTGGAATTGATTCACAGTCACTCAGGAGAACCTGCCCCGCTTAATCCTGGGACATCTCATCAAATCTTATGTTGTTTTCAGTTATGACTTTATGGTCTCTACAAATGCATAATGAACAGCATCATCAGTTTCTGCTGCATCCAAATAAAAACACCACTCTAAAATACATTATCACTAATGGAGTGTATTGCCCACCTTGTGTCCCACATCTACTTTTAAAAATGATTCATGAACAAAAATTGACACACGTAATTAACCTAATTTGAGTAGTTCATGGTAAATGTTATTATAGAACTCTGCTCTAAATTATACAAAATTAAATCCTGATAAAAATTTACTATCCTGCAGTCCCCAAATGAGTCTACGGTTTAACGGAAGATATATAAAAATGATTAGTTTAAAACTGAAGGAATCTCATTCTTGCACTGTTAATTTTAGTCCTCTAGTTTTGTACTTCAGGTTTTTGCAGATTATGCTTAATTAACTTTTTATAATGGTATTTAAATTAGCTGTTCTATATGTGATAAGAATACCTTGACAGATATGTTTCTAATTTGACCTGCAGGAGGTAATTTCGGAAAGTTGTACTTAGTCTGATGTCTGTTTGCATCTTTTCTTCCCGTCCTGGCTTCCTCTGAGCCAAACATTTTCCTCTCATGCCTTTGATATTCTAGGAAGGCAGATAACTACAAATCTTCAGCTCCAATCATGCCAACGCACATTTATTTGGATTTTAAGTGGCATTAGAAAAAATTTATTCTAAAGAAGCTTAGACAGAAACATAATTTTAAAAATTGCCATGTTAAATGTATGTCTACCTTTACCATAAAATCACCGTTTTGAACAGCAGTGCAGCTTAAGCACACTCATGGAGCCCAGCTTTGGTCATGAAGCATGTAGAGAGGAACAACACCCTTCAAAGAACGTGAAAGTAATGAAACAGAGCTTCTACATAGACATCTTGCTCACACTAGAGCAAGATTTTCCAAGACAGCTCAGCTACCTTTTACTTTTTCAACTAGAAGAACATTTTCAGCATCAAAAATTAAAAACGGGTCCAACTCTGGGTGACCAAATCGTTAGTGTTAATGACACTGCTACCCAAGAGGAATGCAAAAATTGTTTGGACAATCATAAATAAAGACCTGAATTTGCTTAGATAAAAACTATGCAGAAGCTGACTATGCCTTTGTACCCTCCATTTCTGTGCCATGAATCCCACGGGTGGACACTGCATCCTTTCATCAGCTGGACCAAAGGAACCTGCAATCCCGTTCTTACCTGAATTCCAATGAGAAAGGATGGAAGGAAAGCCAGCCATTTGTCTGGATACTTGCAAAGGAGTTTGGGTGCAATCTCAAGTCTGCAAAAGAAATAGGGTTAAAAAAAATAATCATCAATCACAGTCTGTAACAGAACAGATTTTCTAATCTTAAAATGGAAGAAGTACAGAGGGTCAGTCTGGTTTTGATTATTGTTAGTGAAGATTATAAAAACCTCGCAAAAACAATTTGAACAGATGCTCGTTTCCCCCAACAAGCCCCCCTATGCTAGACTCATACTTGTCTTGATTAATTTTTTCATGTTGATAGCAGTAACATTGAATAGTCTCAAATCTTAAGAATATTACAAAATACTGTCATAAGGGCTTATCAAAATAATCTGACTAGGAGGACTTGAAATAAGAACATCTATTAGTGAATTATAGCACAAGTTATCAGAAACGCCAACTCATCTTTTTCTGGATTGAAGCATTACCTGATCCTTAACATACCTGATTTGATTACTCACTAATTCTTTTACTTTTCACCTTATTATTTTTCTAAACCCAAACGGATGGTTTCCAGCCTATTACAACTGCCTGCTTTCTCCTGTTTCTGCTGAGAAGGCGAGCTGCTTTCAGGTTTGAAAAATTTTTGGTGAGAGGTATGTTCCTTGACATCTACTAAGTCCTAACCACAAAACTATTTCCCTTGGATGCTTGCAAAATAAGTCCAGCAGGTTATTCAGTGCTCTTATTGATACCGCATCAATCACAACGCCCCCTGTGCATTACAGCAGCTACTGAAAGAACAGAGTCCAAGGTCCCACAAATCTGTTGGTATTTCCATTAATGCAATGCATTATGTGCAGGTAACATATGAGGCATTAAGTTCACCTAGAAACTAACGGTCCATTTGTATCTTGCTATCAAATCAAAGAAAAAGAATTCAAATAATATTTAGTATATTGAAGACGACCTTCCTGACCTCATTTAAAAGACATCATGAAGGATATTACCATTTTCTCTGATCAGAAACGCTGCTATCATGTCATCAAGTAATCATACGACATACACATTCACTAAGCAAATACTTTCGATAATTGGATACTACTCTAAAAAGACCAAGAGACATGTAGAAAACACCAACAAAAAATAATTGCTATTGTCTTTAAGAAATATTCAGTCAAACTCTATTCTCAGTTGCACTGGTGTAAATTTATCACAGGTCCATTCACTTCAGCAGTCTCACGATTCTGTCAGCTCAAAGTTTAGAGTGTAGCAGAGGCACTGCAAAGCCAGTTATTTGCAGTTTCAGATTTATAGTGATGAAACATAGCTGTGCTCAGTCTATCAATCATCATTCTTTTGAGACGCAGGAGGTAAACTGAATCATGTCCTCTGTCCTACACATTACCACATTTTTTGGTGATCTATGCCATCTTGTCCCTCCTCCACGAACTTTAAAAGCAGATGCAAAAGAAGAAAAAATGCAAAAGTTTTTTTTTTTAATTTTTTTTTATTCCCTCCTCAAGACTACTAAAAGTTTCTACATTGTTCAATTGATCTAATTCGTAAAATGAGTTATCCCACACAGAAAATTCCTATTTTGATTTTTCTGGCTGAAAAAAAATAATCTTAGAAACCTTCTCCAGACTCAAATATTTTGGATTAAACACCTGCAGCAGTCTGTGCTTATCTCAAGTTTTAAACTTCTGGAAGTTAACTCAGAATAATAATCAGAGGTAAACTAAGGTTATCACAACTTAAAAAGACCTCTAGTGCTAAAGCACAATGATACATCAGAGAGGCGGGTGAAAAAAAGTATCTATCTGTAGTGTTCAAATGAAACAGAAAAAAAACCAGCATACAGGGTAATTTTTTTTCCTCTGTTTCCAGATTACAGATGGGAAGAGAAAATGACATCAATTTATGGACATTCTCAGGATATTTCAACTAGATGAACAGCATTTAAAGTATGTGTATGAAATATCAGATGGATGAAGTCTTGAATCTGAGAAGTCATTAAGGCCTTATTTGGCTTAACTTAGAGAGACTGCTCAATAATTAGTAGAATTTTTTATATTCAAGAGGCAAGGAGAAAGACATTGATGATATAAAAATGACCACAGAGAGAAGACTATAAAATAACCAAGGCAAAAGAATCTATGCAGATTTTATGTGAGAGGTAATATTTCATTTATAGATTTACATCATGTCACATTTATGATTCCTAAAACGTTCAAGAGCAAATGGGCAATATCCACAGTGATTTCAAAATGCTCAGATTAATAGTTGTAAAAGTAGATGAGTTTATTAGTACAAAAGTTATAAAATGTGCAGATGGCAGAACTGCAAAAATAATGATCAAAAAAGAAAAACGGCGTTAAAGTCCCAAAGCACATACTGTCGAGATGCAGCCAAAGCTGACTTTGCAAGAGAATCTTCCAGGAGCTCCTGAGGACTCTGGAATTGTGCTCATGAGAGTACCGGGGCAGAAGTTTTCTCCTGCAAAAAGAAATCACCCACTCCTACAGCAGGCTGGGCTCAAAACCAAGGCATCCTGCTTCAGAACAGCATCTAAGCTTGAGAAAAACCTCTAAATATTTCAGGGTAGGTGTGACATTTGATAATGCAACAATAAAGAACATTTGATCTTTTTTTTAGAACATACTAATGTAACTGTCTGGAATCCTTCATTAAGTCTCCTCCTATTCTGAAGTTCAGCCTGGGTCAGCCCTCCTCTTCCTTGGGTTAGTTCATCCCCTGCTGGTAATTCAAGAAACATCTGGATTTTCCCTTTCTTTCAGTCATATAATTAATACATTTTTTTATTCATCAGCTGAACTAGCGGTGAATCCACACAAGATATAGCTTTTCACATTCACACAAGGGTAGCTTTCGTATGTACAAAAAAGGAATAAATGGGACCACCCAGAGCAAGGGGCCAGTCAACCAGCCTGCAGGTTTTTGTTCCACCTTACAAAAAAGCACAACCTGGGAGGAAAGGTCACAGAGACAGGCTCGTGTCAGTCACACAGCACAGCCTGTGAGGAACATAACGCATTAGAAACTCGAAGAGTGTTAACATGAAATAAAAAAAAAATAGGTGGGGGGGTAGGGGGGAACAGCTCATAGACACCTGGAAGCTAAAAAAATATCATGTGAAAATTAGATTCCTAAAAAGATAACAAATGGCAGATGGACATGACACGCCTGTTCACTGATAATTTCTGACCAGCACAGCAAAGACAAAACTCTTCCTTTTTCCTCTCCCCCACCTCTGTTTTTCTTCCCTTTTTATCTCCGTTTCCTCTGGAGGCCAGTTGTGCAGCTAATCTACCAGTTAAAGAAATTACCTCCCCTCTGCCTCACTTTGCCACCACAGGAACTCCACACACAGCCTTCAAGCTTTTCCTATTAAAGGGAGCAAACACTCCACCTATAAAACCATCATTTATCAAACAAGACAACACTGGCTTTGCTTATTTGTGTTAATTACCAGAGCTTCTGACAAAGGAATATTTCTTCCCTCTTAAAAGTGTTTGCTTTCATGTTTGAAGAAAGAAAATAAAAAGAAAAATTACAAGCACACATTAATATGTAAAGGTAATTGCTTCATACAGCGCAGGGTGAATAGACAACACTCAGACCTTTCATTGAAGCTGCAGTCACTGGCAAATGGTAATACATGCTCAAAGCAAATAGATGAAAAACATTTGTATAGAATGCCACAAGAGATTATAGCACTTCTACAGACAGGTTTTTTCCACCTTATAGTAAAAAGAAATAATAAAAATTACCAACCTATCAGCATAGTTTTATCTAAAGTCCAATCCAAAACATTAGCTAGAAATTGTTTATTATAAGTTTGGAGAATTCACTTTGGCACATGACAGCTTCTTAATTCCATGACATCCCCCCTGGAAAATAGTGATATCCAGTAGTAGAAACATCTCAAGGCCTCCAATATTTAGATGTATAACCTTGTAACTTACTCATCTCTTTGTTATGAATAGATAGAATTTTAACCATGTACCTATTTTATACATTTTTTATAAATATATAAGGAGGATTGTGCATACTTCTATGCACATATATCTGTTTAAGAACATACACGTGGACATCCTATTTATTCAAAGGCGCAAAGCTAAAATACCTTGACAGTCTTAAGGAAGAGGAGAGTGAAATGACAAGATCATGGAGTAAAACACATGCCAAACTACCATCATGGGAATATTACAAAAGCCTGCCCTTATTTTCCTATATCAACAAAGACAACTGATGGATATCACATGTTCCAAGAGTCATCTCATGTTTCCCAAGATCTTGGAAATGCATTTGCTATTGTGTCTAGACCACAAAATGACTGAAAGTCCTGGGGTTAATAATGAGACACTTAAACACAAGGGAAAAAAAATAAACACATTTTCAGTAACACCAATATTTCCCATTTCACTGGCACAAAAGAAATAAATTAAGAATGAAAAAAAATATATATCTTTCTCCCAGCTAGAAAATATGCCTACAATATACCTCTACAAACATATCTTCTTAAAGTGTTTTAGAACTTTTATGTAAACTTCACAAAAATCAAAACTGTTTGGAAAAAAAAAAGGCACATTAAAATGACCTTGCTTGGGTTGAAACACAATTCAACAATTCTCCTGGGAGGTTGGGGCTGTGGGAGACATGAAAAAACAGACAGACAGACTTAAAGTTTATGCTTTAAACTTTTTTTATTTATTTATGCTTTATGCTTAAGTAGTAAATAAAATACAACAGAAGTAAACCAAATACAACAGTGAACTGTCATTCGTGACAGAGCTAGAGCTGGTGCCCTGTACTAATTTCAGAGTTTCTAGAAGAATCAACTTGACAGCAAGAGGACAGATTTTGCTCACAGTCATTATTATTTAGATAACATCAAAGACACGATAGGCATTTTGAAACCAAATGATTTGTTACTTTGACAACATAGGTCTTACCAGACCTAAACTCCAGCAAGTCAGAGTTAGGGAGAAAATGGTTACTCAACAGCCTGAACTAAAGTCAACATTAGAAATAAATTTTCCTGTCCTTTACATAACTTTTTTCACAAAAGCTCTTCTCTAAGATCTAGGGGGAAAATTCTTGAATCCAGATGAATATCAAGAATTAATCTCCATTTCAAGAAATGTTTGTTCTTTCAAGAATATTTCCCAGAGTAAGGTTTTCAGAGCAAAGGAGGATCTAATCTGAAACATCAACTGGTTTTGTTTCTCATCTCCAGACCTCAGCCCACATGTACCAGTTCTGACAAGAACATACTAGTTCCCATCGGGATTTCTCTTCAGAAATGAGTCCTTATGATTCTCATTTTTGAGCTCCCTCCAGAATATATCTAGACAAGTCAAAATCCCAGAATTGTCAAATCTGTCAAATTGATGATGCTTTGAGACCATTAAGAAAGTTCCTACAGTTAACTTAATCACAGTGTACTTGCTTTCAGTTTGTTTGTGACCACAGATTGTTTGCAGTGCCAAACGGAATCCTCAAGTCAAAATTAAAATTGATCAAAGCAGAGCAATATGCTGCATTGTTTCCTTTATTTCCCCTAACTAAGCATGCTGGTAATACAATTTAAATACAAAGTAAGTTCATGCAAGTAGCACCCAAGAGAAGATCTCTGCAGAGGTATATGATACTAGTAGAAAATCCTGCCATGCTCTGAAACACAGTAATGATTATCTTGCTGCCATAAAGCAAAAGTTTCTAGCCCAACTAGTCTGCTACTAAGTGGTTTTTCTATTACATACCACAATTACTGTAATCCTTGGCAGCAGATGCTGCCTGACACCTTCGCTATGGAAACTCCTTCTGAATAGAACATTGCAGAAAGGATCCTCTCAGCCAAAGACCAGAAGAAGGTCACGACTATTCCTTGCAAAGCAGTCAAATAAATGTGCAAGGGAACGAGTGAATGAATGAGCAAAGGAACGACAGCATTCTGTTAAAGACAAGCCATGATTAAATACTTTCAAATTACGGGGTTTTGTTTCCAAATACTTCACTTTGTCCATAATTTCTGAAAGGCTTATTTTCTGATGCCACGGAAGCCAGTTTTCTTCATCAGGACCCACGTTAACATTGTCCTGGTCAGGCAAACCAGGTGTGACAGTGCTGGTCACGTTCAGCAGCTCTGACACTGTGTCTGCAAACACATGATGTCTCTATACCAAAACGCTTTCTACTTTAACTTAGCTGGCTCAAGGAGATTAACATACCATACAAAAAGCTGATACGGTTTAATCACTGCTTCCTTTGAAAACAACTTGTGAGTAAGCCTAAGGGCCTCCTCTGGACACATTTTTTAAAAAAATCAAAATCTGCATCTAAAACTCAGGTTCTCACTGTTTCTGCTAAGCCCTTTCAATGGTAAATAACATGTTCATTCAGGATATACTGCCATAAGGGCAAACTAGAACTGCTTCATCCAGAGGAACAACTTCTGTCAGAACAACTGGCACAGCAGGACTTTCAGCAATAACCAGCATTCACACTTTGTCCACCTCTGTCTTATTGCAGCCGTTCAGTCTCAGTACGTTCTGTAGCAAACATTAACCAGCCCACATAAATTCCTGGTTTGATCTCTCCACTGTTCCTAGCCACAGTGAATAAACAGTTCCTGCAACACCGAAGTCACGTCATACTGTATTTGATGCAGACGTTTCAAACACACTGTCTGAAAACTGGGAAAGCCAAGCCAGCCTCACCTCTATCACAGAGCTTTTTAATTCCTGAGCTGGAAAGGGGCTATTTTCTGCATATCTGTGTCTGCCACAGTAGGAAGTCAATGGTACTACTGGAGATTGAAACTTGTGGCAAAAACGCATGCTGTGCTTTTTTATATAAAAGTCACCCTTTAACTGAGGTTGCAAATCTGTTTAGAAATAGCCAGAGACATCACTGGCTTAAATAAGAAAGAAAAAAAAAAAAAAGAAAAAAGGACTCTTGATAGCTGAACTAAAGCGGGTGATGATAATATGAAGCAAACTGTGCATGAAAGCCTGTTTACTAAATAATATATTGCTATAGCATTGCTGTAATGGTCTAGGAAAATCTTATGATTTTCTGCAGTGAGCTTTCATAAGGAGCACTACAAAATTTATCAGCTGTTGAGAAGCAGTGACTCTAAGCTGCATTTTCAGCAGAGGCCCCCTGTATCAGCCATCCATGCTCACGTTAAGCTCCCCTGGCTGATGTACCGGGTTAAACAATTGCCAAAAACCACCGAGCATTTGGAAAGCCCTTTCCTCAGCAGGCGGCAGTAGGAAAGGGCTGTGAGAGGAGAAACTTTTGTTTGAATTGGGAAAGATCCTCCACAGTCGAAGCTCAGATTTTTAGGCATTCTATGACACTCTCATCCTTCTGTACAGGAGAAATGAGCTGCAGAGGACTGTCACTATGAGGGCAGCATAGCCTTTAGAAAGGTCAAGAGGAGAGACTGCAGAAACTATATCTTCAGAGGTTTTGAAGACTTGGAAATGGCAAGACTAACCTGATCAGCATGACCAGTAAATTCACTTCAATTAGGAGACTGGGCTAGAACCCTCTAGAAACACCTTCCAATCAACGTTTCTATGATTAAAAGATGCTTCATTTTATTATCAGATGAGCTAACGAAGCTGACAGAAGGCCACGTTTTCTCTCTGCTGTTTTCAGTGCACACATCACTGTTTGCAAACCTCATGATAATGTCCCAAAAGATGCAGAATCAGAGTTTTTCCCATTTCTGACACCAATAGGTTCTTCAAAAAGTTGGTACGTCAGAGCCTACTGTACATAAAAATGGACTAAGAGCAGTCACAAATGCAGTTTGTAAATCCACAGACCTTCAAACAGCTTGCAAATGTCCACGTACCTCCACCACAGTGGTAGCAAGAAAGCTCCGGTCCCAGAAGTGTTGTGCAGCAGGGCAGGCGGCCTGCCAGAGCCGGCACAAACTCTGCTGTGTTTTACGCAGTCACGTGAGCAGAGAAGCCTCTGAAGAATCCACATAAGCCATACGTGACAACCAGCATACAAAAATAAAAATCAGTAAATTGAAAAGTTTTCAATTCTTGAAGCTTCCACTTAACTATCAAAGAGTAGATTTACTCTTGTAATATTCTGTATGAATGAACTAGACAAAAACCTAGTGGCATTTCTTGTATTTTGCTTTAAAAAAGTACCGACATTCTTAAAGAGCTATCTCTATCAAATGTGCGTGACATTTTCTAACGGGTGAAGGTGCTTATATACACCAATACAATTTCCCACAGCTCAAAAGATTTTTCTGCTGAAAATTACATTGGTGATTGAGGAGCATCGAACAATAAAACCGAAACCTATTGTGTTGCCTTCCATTAGCGGTTCTGTCCTTTGAGCCATTTAATTTGACAAAACAAACAGTGGCATTGGCAAACCACAGAAAAGAAAGAATGAGAACATGAGAGGACAGATATGAAAACCACCTTTTTTCCCTAAGATATTCATGGACTATTCATATACAGGAGCACATACGCATCAAAACCAGCACATACTGTGGGAGAAACCAAACTGGCTCAACATAACTGAAGCTCAAAGTGCTGCCTTATCACATACACTCGCTGCATCCTGGGGCTGCAGAATTCCCTCTGTTGACACACACAGCACAAGTCCAGCCTCTAGTATGAAAATGCTTCCAAGCATCACAAACATTCCGCAGTACAAGGACTGTTAATGGTTATTACCGTCAACCAGCTAAACAGTAACATAGGAGTATTTTTCAAGACAGATGTCCTTTCCTAACTAATGCTGCTGTTGATATTGTTACAAAATGATAATCAAGCATCACTGAATGAGACCAACTTTGGGATTATATATTCTCCAACCAATGTTCCTTTCTTCTGAAACCTCCTTGGAGTGCTTACTCAACTAAAGCCGCCTTGTGAGCGGAGAATAAGTTACACTGAACTTAAATACCAATTTGTTTTGCCCTTTTGTGAAAATTCCTGTTAAATTAATAACTGGATCCTCTTGGCATCCTAAAAAGTTCCTAAAAAACCTGGAGAGTCCTAGTATACCCAACACTTTATGAATTTATTTCATAAAGGAATAATTCTTTTCCAAATTTCAACCAGCTTTCATGGTTGATTCAGCCCTTGGACAAAAATCTTAGCACACTAGGACAAGGTTCTCAGCTTGCCTAACTCACCACAGCCAGCTGCAGTTAGATCTCACTGCTGGGGAAAAAGTAATATTAATCTCCCTATCAAAGCATTATCATTGCCTTATTATGGTAGACAATTGGGATTAATTAAAAAAAAAAAAAAAGCAAGATAAGTCAAAGCTGCCTCAACTGTTCATCCCACTGACAGAGGGATGAGTTCTGAAGTAATGGAAATTTTGTCTTTTCTTTGGTGAAGCCAGTACTTCCCTCTTATTATTTTAATGAGTGAATTCAGCAGCTGTACAGCAATGTCCACCTACAGACACCCACACAGACATATAACCACTGCCTGTAAGTGCCAGAGCTTCAAGGAATAAGGAATATATTTATATTTCAATGCTAGTTCAGTATTAGGAAAAAAGCCCATAATAATAACTTAAGCAGGTGGTAGAGGTGGGAATTTGTTTCAGCCAACTGGCATTTTGAAGCAAAAAGAAAACTACTTCTATAAACAGATCATTTACTGTGCAATGATCTATTTTTATGGATATCACCATCATATGGAAACAACTCTGATATCTTTTTTACGTGGCCTTTCATTTTTAATGGCATAGATTACAGATATATTTATTCATTTACATCATAGATGTAGGTATATATCAGCACGTGCAAGAGGTTCTGCTAATATATTGTGTGGCTGCAGTGAGCACTAGAGAAGCTATCCAACAAATATGCCTGAAATGCACATTTGCAGTTTTGCAGAGAAGAAAAAAACAGCCTGTCTTAGTAACAGGAGCTTTGATGCTGGTTCCCCACTCTTATTGCCAGAGCAACTGTTTCTGTTCCGGAAAACTGAAAGTATTTTCTCTTATGAAATACACATTAAAAAGAGAAAATGAATTAAATATATGCAAATGGAAGGCTGATATAAATCAGAGAAGATCACAAGAAGGAACCAGAGGCAGGGAATGTGAGCTCTGCAGGCAGACATATAATGCAAACCCTGCAGCTGGCGTTCCAGAGCCCCAGGTGGAGCTGAGGTTTAGGACGACACCTGAACTGGGAATCCCTGCTGAGATTTTCAGACTTGTTTATACCCAGTGTTGTTCCAGCACTAACCTGGAGCCAGCTGCCTGTCAGGATGGGGAGGAGAGATGTACTGAACCTCTGGTGCTGAGTGGAGGCTCTGTGCCTCTAATGAGAACAGAGAGAGGTGCACAGGGCTGAAATGCTACCCCAAAGAGAAAGATTTATCTTCCTGACAAACAGCAAAAAAAAAAGTAATGGATTTTTCTCCCCAGCATCCTTCTCCTTCTCTACTGTCTTGTTTTGACTCAGCATTAACTCCATTCTTCCGATTTGAGGGTTTTTTTTTTTTTTTTGGTTCCATTTAGCCTACCCTTGCTTCCTATAGATTTGGGGTTTCTTTGGATTTGGGGGGCCAGTTGTTTGTTTTCAAATGTGAGCTCTCAATAGCATTGTTGTTGGTTATAATAAAAATTTAAGAAAATGAAATAACATGCAGTTTAATGGCCAGATTTCTGCTGATGTAAAGAGTGAGCACTACTGAAAGTAATGAATTATCCTACATGAGAATCTAGTTCTGAACCTTCCAGCTACTTTAAATTTGCCAGTATCATAAAATGTCACAAATTTCCCTTGTCCTTCAGTTTTCCTTGACAGTATTCTGAAATGGTATTTCTGTGGAACATTTGAACTTTGATTGCTATCTCCTCCACTTATAAATATGCACAGTATCACCGTTAGCCAAACGTGTGCGTACTAGGGCTCTTTCTTTCTGAGGTTTGACAGTACAAGATGTGCAAATGAATTTTCGAACTCCAAACTTTCTTTATCCTAAATTCCTGGTAGCCTTCCTTCCTAGAAAAATGTGTGAACTGTCATCATTTTCAAGCCTCTTGAAGAAGTTTTTTGCCTTAGTCGTATTTCAGCTGATGACATCCAGCTGCTCATTCAATCTCACCACAGCCGTATCTGACAGTTTCTTGTCAGCAGTCATTGCAAAAGTCCACCACACAAGACAAAAGGGTTCCTTCTCCAAAGGACAAATCGAATTGGCACAGGACTGTAAAGCTTTTAACATGCTCACCTCTCTTTCCTATGCAATGTTTACTTAGGCACATACCTGGAAACACTACTTTCAGGCCTCTGAATGCATTTGAACTGAGTCATTTACTGATCGAGAGCAGCGATGACATACACAAACATTGTACTCTTGGTTTATTTTGTTTTGTTTTTTAAGGATGCTCTCATCTTTGGAATCAACAGAGGTTGAAAACACATCGGTTCAGGCTTTCTAGCTGTGCACGGCAGATAAACAATACAGAGACATTTGATTTTCTGACACCTCAGGCAGCAATTTGGCCACAAACATAGAACACTAAAAACAACAATTCCAGAAAAGGAAGCATGCAAAGAGAGCTCCTTTGCTTGCACCGAACAACATGGGACCTTCAGCAGGAAATAATTTGTCAATCACCTGGAATACTGGGGCTCCTCTGTGGCATGCAGGCACATAGCTGGCAGGGCCATTATTCTGTAAGCTATCCAGTAAAAACATTAAAGAAAGCTGTAAATTAGTGATTTATAAAACAATAGTTAGGTTGAGGAAGCAAATAAGCAAACCTCACAAAGTCAAATTGACATACCTGTCTTTAATAGCTGGAATATATGATCAGCTTTTACTGGCAATGGGATGCCATGACATTTTTCAACTTTGGTGATACCGCAATTTTTGGGGTAGGTAGCCACATGTAAACATTTGGGTTTTTTTTTTTGTCTTACTTAATACTACAGAAACATGCCACGAGGAGGTTTCTTGAAGAAATTCATGATGAATTTGCATCAAATGGTCAAAAGATCAAATGGTCAAAACAAGTACACAGTTCAGTTTTTACTCAGGTTGGCAAGATACTTGTTGAGTTTAGGTAAAAATACCATCAAGAATTTGCAATATATTTTTATTCCATCTCTCTTCCTTTGCTGCATCATAACTATCTTTTACAAGAGAGAAAAAAAGATCAAGACAGCAAGAAAAAAGGAGCCTCTAAAGGTGAGTGACCACAGCGCAATCTCTTATCTCCTGCAGCAAAACAATTCATGTGTAAAATTCTCAGCCTAAGTAACATGATGTAGAATTCTCCACGTTTTAGTAATTTTCTGTGTATTGAAATGGCCACTGAGAACTATTTCTGGACCTCAGGTGAAGCAGGTTAAAAAGATTTTATTTTTGTTTGGTTTTTCTTAAAGCAAATCAGGCCATCAGCATCATGGTAAGTAACAGCATTTCTCTTGTAACAGGTGAGAAAAAATGAGCTGGAAGTGTCTGTAAGGGTTATTGAATTCATCCCTCCTGTCCTAGACAGGATCAACTGTCAAACTGACCTGTTGTGGCAGGTTTCAGACCATTCATTAATTATGGTTGCTAAAGGCAGCTGTGTCACACATCTGGACACTCCCAGACACACCAAGAGACATGGCACCAGCACGTGTGCAACTGAATTGCTCTGCCCATGTAAAAAAATACAAGAAATACATTGTGAATAAGCCTGTGTCTGTATGGAAAGCATGTAAGAAGCTAGGGGAGTACTTTACTCCCGAACAATTTCCTTTAAATGTAATGGGAAGATTTTTTATAAATAACTGGTATCCTTAAAGCCTTGATATTAACACACATGGAGTCACTGTGCCAACTTTATTTTGCCAAAAAGCGCCTATTCCTTTAGCTATGCATTTTCCACACACAACACATCAGTGTATCAGCTTCTTAAGGAAAAACAAGTACTGTGACTCTTTAAAACTTTTTAACCTTTTAATTATAACAACATGGGCTTTTGGAGCAAGCTAGCTCTCAGTTCACTAAGTCCCTCCCTGTTCTCCACTGATGTGTATACTGATGATTCTGCTATATTCCATGAAAGATAAAATGCAGAGAAATCCAATATGCTGCTTCTCCTTTAGGAATTCATGTGCTGATAAATAGTTATTCTATCAAGAATTATAATAGTGTGGGGAAACATCAAAAGAATTTGTCCAACTTCTTTCTTTTACAAAGCACACATCTGCAGTGGCTATGCTGTGCAAGCTGTTTAAGAAAATAAAATATAAATCCTCAAATTCAGGGCAAGCATTGTATGAGGTATATACTGCCAGACCCAGGCTGTAAGGTGAATTCACTCTCTCTTTGAAAGGCTATAAAATAAGTTTTAAATGTACTACACTTCCAACAAGAAGTGTGTCAAAATATAGACAACACACTCCAATTCAAATGAGCAGTGCATGTATACCTTAGTTCTGCTAATCCTTCTAAAGGAGGCTCATCCTTTTTTTTACTATAACATTTCATATTGGGTTTGCAAACAAATAATTTTGAGTTTCATGAATAACCAAAATGTTCTTGGAAAGCACCTTCTTTCCTTACTCTTCTTACTCCCCATCATTTCTATTAACAGTGAAAAACATGGTAGAACAAAGAGAGAGAGAGAAAGACAATAACATTTCAGGACAGGCAATTGCCAACTAAAGCTTTTCTACAAAAGCTGATTCGTAAATGTTGAATAGCTCCTTTTTCAATGCAGCAAGACACACAAGGATATATCATATCATATTAATGAGAAAACACACCGGAATACAGTTAGTCCTACTTTTATTCTTTGGTTAACCTACAAACGTGTTTATTTACCTTATTTAACTAGGTTTTTTTCTCTGAAACACTTCACTCATCAGTAGATATAAACTCTTATGATATAAATAATCTGTTAATCTATTCCCTGTCAAAGCTAAGATCTAATTTCTTAGTAATTTATGGCATATGCAAAGTAATACTGAAATACATTATAGAATGCAGACCTTGAATCTTGTGAAGTAATGATGAATATGGGGAAAATATGTTAACATGTTAGTTTGAAAATCAAAGACTAGGTTTTTGGTTTCAAATTGGTAACAGTACAATAAGACATACTGCCTTTTGAAACATGTCTATTCCACAGCTGATAACATACTATGGATTACAACCATGTATTTCTGAAAAGACAGTGATTGTAACATAACATGATCGCAACTTGGAAAGGATGCAAAACTAATCTCAGGGGAACTACGGAGAAAGTGCTTTGAAATGGTTGCCGTTATGGAAAATAAAATCACAAATTACTGCAGTAAAAATTAATAGATACAGCAGACCTGTCCTCTCCCTGTATAGCCAGAATACAGAATGCACACTGGTATGTAGATGCTCTATCTTCAAATCCAAACATCCGGGGACATGGCTGTGCAAGACTGCAGTGATCGTGGTGTCGGGATGCTCCATGTTGGTGTTTGTTTCCACCTGCCATCTGTCTTGCCTTGTGTTTGGGGAGCAATGAAACCTTGTATATTAGCCAGAAAGAGAGATCAAACTGGCTGTGAGGGGACATTTAGCTCATTTCTGACTGCAAGATGAATTACCCTTTATTTCCCATGTTAGTTCATATGTTCTAAACTCCTAAGGTTATACTTATTAAAACTATGATGCAAGTCTTCAGGCTAAGAGCCAAAGGCCTCATAATTGAACCAAAAATGGAAGAAGTCTTGCAGCAACGATAATACTCTGTGAGAATGCCAAAACAGTGGGAACACGTGATGTAACTGCCTTGCCCAGGAACCGCACATCTACACATTGGGCCACTGCAGTTTCAAGAGGCAGATCTGACACGTTAGAGGAAACATGGAAGCAGGCACTATAGCTACATCGGTTCTGCTCCTCTTTCACCTATTTCACTGAACTTCTGCATGATTCAAGCACGGGAGAGCTGGCAGGAAGAAACCTCTCATTGTGGAATACCTTATATACAATACAAACCACTGTATGCACCTACAGGAGTAATTTGTCCATGATTTCTAAAAGCCAATCTGCCGGCACAATGGGATCTGTTAACACATCACTCAGCTTTGCAGGTTGGCAGATTACTGCCAGGAACTGCACGTTACTGTCCAGATGAGTTGAGCAGACAGATATTCCAGCCTGTGAGACAGGGCATTAGCCTGTCTGCAACCTGAGCTCAAAGCACAAATCCCAGCTGATCAGCAGTATTTAACCCAAGTCCCTTTACAGCACAACCACCACCTTCTCTTACTACTTGCTAATTCTTCTTTCCCCTGCCATTTGTCCCAAGCTGATAACACCAATACAAATCCACCTGCATTAATGCAATATGAATTTTCAAATTTCAAACAGGGTGCAGACGGTATTCAGTCAGTTCATGAGGATCTCGGAGCCTCTCCACAGCCAGCGTGCAGCTCACTGGCCATCGGCTCCCCCATGGCTGGGGAACAGAGCCCTCAGGTTCAGTGGCTTCACTGCCACAGCCTGCACTGCCTGCTGTTGCCTGGCTACATTCACACCAAAAAGCCAATTCCCTTCCCCATCTCCCCCTCTTGTAGGATTGTGTAGCATTGTTGCTTTTTTCATCCTAATGACTCAAAGGTGATGCCACATATGACTAAAAAGTACCTTCTTATGACACCGCTTGTGTTAGCCACCATTTTCCCTACCATGTCCATGTTCTGGAGGCTGCCCTAAGGACCCAAAATCATACTGAGCTGCTCGTTTTCTCTTATCCTTCTTGTATGCATCCCCAAGCCCTCAGTGACTCTGGTATCAGCTCCTGCCAGCACAGACTACTCTTTTTTTTTTTTTCCTCATTTCTCTGTCAAACAAAATGTCAGTAGGTAACTGTCCTTGCTTCTCTGATGTCATTCTGAAATGGAACCGTGCTAAATATAGGCTGATTTAAATGCAGTCCTTTTAGCTGCTATTTCAATATTTTGATTATTTTTTTTTAACGGACCTTTTGTAATTACATAAATGGGCCAGCAGCAAGATGCCCAAGAATACATTTTATTGAAAGTAGCTTAAAATCCTACCTCCATTGTTGTAAATTAATGACTAAAGTATATACACTGTGTGCAGCAAAAATAGATTTGACACACACCATCACCTGTTCAGTTGTAGTATCTTGTGATAAGGCTATTTCAGAAATAAGGATAATACTTAGATAAACTCTCTTTAAAAAAAAAAATCATGGCAATGACATCAAAAAAAAGGCTTGATTAAATATGTATCTCCTCATTTCTTTCAACGTCCTAAGAAAACTTAATGCCTTTCCCTTACTTACAGTGGCAGCTATCTCAGGAACACCCAGACCCCAATCTGTACGCCTCGCTGGGCTAACATAACTGGGAGAGGTTGTTTTTGACACACAGATTTACATTTTTTTTATTGGGACCTCAGCAGCATTCTCTTTCCAAAGCTGCTCTGAGCCTCTTTAGCATTAATTACACACCTGTACACTTTCATCAGCTCCTAGAATCCTATTTAAAAACCTTGTCTGAACGGTTTGTGTTTACACAGGATGAAGCGCTCTTCTTTTGAACACATGTCCACGAGTTTCCTCTGCACCAAAATGCAGAGGTGGTCACTTCAGATTGGAAACCAACAGTTTTAGTTTCCTTTTTGCCTCTCAAAAGAATGCGCTGAATTATTTTTTTCTCAAGATAAGTAAATCATCAGATAATGCATCACCTCACCCAGAAGTTATCTTCACTGAAAGCACCACTACTGACAGCTTTAATTCTCCGTAGCCAATAGTTATGTTAAGTCAGAAAGTAGGGGAAAGTAATTGTCACGTCTGTGACCGTTTCCAATGTTTTATTCTCTTTAGATGCAACTGAAATGGCAATATTTTTGCTGAATGTATATCAATGTTACACTTATGCATAAAAGATAAAGTATTTTCAGATTGGAGTGCACTTCAAATTCAGCTTCTCAATATACAAGCTTTTATGCTCCTCTTGAGGACAAGTGAATTAAACTGAAGCTTCAGTGTGCTGGTACTATACACGTAGCCAATATAAAACAGGCAAGGCAAAAAGAATTCTGTACTAAAACCACGGAAAAAGCATGTGACTAATTTCAATTGCTTCTGGATGTGTTAAATCCAAGTTCCTGTGACCGAGAAGTGTAGTCTCTACCACTCTAAAAGCACCTTGTACCACAGCACAATCCCAGGAGGAGGGATATTTGAGTTTGGAGTTGTCTTTTCCTAGTCCTGGGATGATTACAGACTGGCAGTACATACTCCACAGCAGAGCTGGCACACACAAATACAATCCTAATGCACTACCAGCCTCTGAGAAAGCTGTAGGTGCTCTGGTACTTGGAGAGGAAATGACCCTACACAGTCCATGACATAAAGCAGGTCAGTTTTGAATACCACGGTGCCACAAGTGCCACATAATTATTTTCTGGAGCCCAATCCCTGTCATACTCAGCATGTGACCATGTAAATATAGAGCTGCATAGGCCTCCCAGAAGTCATCTTGGTAATCGTTTCTTCCACAAAACAAGGTCAACTATACCCTTTCCTCAAATATTTGTCTAACCTCTTTTTTAAAACTCCAGTACAAGAGCCGTAACAAGCTCTCTGCGTTATTTGTGCAAGTCCTCACGTATCCTTAGAGATGGAGTTTTTTCCTACTATCTAAGCTAAATCTCCCACTGTTATTATCTGAATAGCAATTCTAATGGCAATTTGGATCAAAGGAATATGCTTCTTGCCGTGGTGTGAAGAACAGTGAGATGACATTAGTCACTTTTCTTTCCAGTGACTGCCAACTTTTTATGATTAGTAGGGCAGTAAATGAAAATAAGACTCCTGTGGAATCACAAGGAGTCCCATAAAGCTTCTGTCCATGATTCAAAGAAGCCATTTAGCACAGCTAAGTGCAGCTTCTCTATGCAAACAAATATTTGTTTTCCTAGAGGACAAAAATAAAGGCACATTTAACACAGCTGAATTTTCATCAGATTAAATTCAGAGGTGGAAAAAACAATTCAGGTGAATTAATAAATTACCTAAGCTTCTCAAATGAGCTTTGAGATTTAGATGTGACTGAATATAGCCTTTCTGGATACAATTAGAGGAACATCTGGAGATTCGGCTAGATCATTTGAAAAACATTTGCAATTTCAATGGATTATTCAACTGAAGAATGGACAAGTTGTGACTTCTCCTGTAAACACAGATAGAACTTCCAAAGCCTTTCAGACTTCTGTTTACACAGAATAACAGCAAGACTGAAAAAGAGTAAAATGCTGGCTAGCATAAGATACTGAAAAGCTAAATAAATGCAGTTAAACATGGCAAATGCATTTAAAAATAAAACTCATTGCCAGCAATACTCCACTGAATTTCATTACTGAGGAGCATATTGTGTAGATATCTTCTCCCCTAACTGTGTATTGCCCCTTGAATTGTTTATGTTCTTAAAATGTAATTAGACAAAGGCTGTAAATGCAGTACTGGAAGCCAGAATCAGACCCAGAGTAATTCAACAAGGGTTTAGACAGCTTTGAAACAAATAAGCCATTCATTACTTTTATTTTAGAAGCTATTTAAATCTCACAATGCAAGGAAGTGACACTTTAGTCCAACTAAGGGCAAACCTCAACTGATCTGAACTTATGTCTCCTGAGTCTAAATCAAAAAGACAAAACAAAAATAACAAAGCAGGCTCTCTTCCCCCTCTGAAGATGAGCCAGACCTTCAAACCAGGAAAAATAAACCATCAAGAATTTGCCAGTCCCTTGTGAACAGAAGCTGTGCTCTGACATATAAATATGATCTGGGAAAGAGAAAAGGAAGATCTCTGATTTTGGAGCAGGACCATCGTTTTGAACATTCACTCCACACCTGGGCTGTCATGACCCATTGTCCTAAACGAACAATGACTTTGTTCTGTGTAATGTTTTTTTAATACAAGTTTTGTTTGGTGAAGTTTGAGTATAGGAGGAATGGAAAAAGCAACAGACTTCAGAAATACTGATTTCCCTAAATAAAACCTATCCTGCCAGCTACCATGACTGACATTTCTATTAGCTCCGTAAGTGGCAGTGCCAGCAAGATGCAATTTGTGAACATCTGGACTTCTTTGTAGTCATTTCTATCGTCAGTCTACCTATTCAGAATTTTCTTATGAGGTTTCTGAACGATCACAGATAACCTGTACTAGAAGACAGAAATGCCTAGCAATCGAAAGAAGGCCACAGCAGTTTCATATATTTGCATACAATAAACTAATCTTGAGCTTCATGACTTTACTGCCTGTGTTTGTGCATGTCTGACCACTAGAGCATTTCTTGGTGCAGTACACCTGAACCAGCCTTTTTCTTAACTGGAAGGCAAAGCCATTTAAAAAAAAAAAAAAAATTCAATCAGGAAGGAAGGAAAAGCATGGCACTAAACAAATTTGAGTTTTGCAAATGTTATTGCTGTTTGGCAAGAGCTACAAAGAAAAAGAAACACACATTCACCCCTGCCTGCACGTGTTGCAATTTGGGCAAAACTATCTTCTGGTACATAGATACAGCTCTTTGATTAAATCCCATCCTAAGCATGTGTTACCATTAATGCCCTAATTTTCCAAACTCTCAGCACATACATAAGCACAGTAAATCAACAGGATTATTCATAGTTAAGTACCAGCACAGCATGTGAAGTTAAGCCTTTTTAAGATCAAGGCCTACAAAGATGAAAACAGACTCGGGGGGACACGTGGTTTCATTCAGAATTTCTGCACTGAATCAAATCACTCTGATAAAATACCTTCAAAATGTAACTTCTTTTTTGTTTGTTTAGATATAATTAATATATTCTGGAGAAGATATAAACAAAAAAAAATCAAAACCAAGCAAACAACCCAAAAACATTTAACATTTACTGAAGGTGATTGTGATTTTTTCCCCCAACTCTGGTGGGATTTTTCGCTCTGGTCTTCCCTATACATTGGACTTTGAACGTGCAGCACATGAACAATAGAGGCATGAATGAGAGAACAAGGAAAAAAGTAACAGCATGGATGCAGCATAGCAGAATTTAAAAAGCATATACTAGAATTTCACACCTCCTCTGGAATTTTGTTCTATTTTTAAGCCATACATAGCGCACACTTCCGAAGAACACAAGAAAAGCAATATGGGATATCCTGTTTGAAATTAATTTGCTGAAAAAGGCTATACTGTCAAGAATTATAACACTATAAGGAGATCAAAAACAGTTGTTTACTTCTTTTTCTACAGAGGAGGATTTCAGCTTCAAGCTTTGCTTTGAGATGGGTTTTCCAATACTACAGCACCAGATATAAGCAGGACAGCTTATAAACATATACAATCTTTCATTTTGCAGTACACTGATATTTAGTGATGTGCAACCATTGTGGAGCAGCTCAGCAGCTGGAAGTTCCTCAGCATAGAAAGTTTAAATTAGACATGAAAGGCAACCTAATCTACTTTATGATTAACAGAACTTTAAACATATGGACATCTCAGGCATGTTTGAACTTGAGCTATTCCTGAATAGTATGGAGTTCTCCCTTCATGTCTACATTTTCAAAAAGGATTTTGCTGGCACTGAAGTTAGGCCTAAGTTTTTTACTGAAAAAAAGAAGGCATTTGTTTGACATCTTCATTGAGATCATGAACTAACCCTCGTGGCTACTAGGGGTTTTACTGAGAATTATACCAATTAGCACAATAAAAAAATACTTAATGTCAGCTAGTGAAAGTTGAACAACAGTGAAAGTTGAAATCAGAAGATTTTTAAATGGACAGTGGGTTGCAGTACCCAGCTTCCCAGAGATTATGGACCCTGGTAAGATACAACTGATATATCATATACTTCTCATTCAGATACCTAAGCAAGACACAGAGAGTCTGCAAAGCTCCTAATTACTCACTGATAGAAGCTATGATTTTTTTCCTGTGCATTTTTATTCTTGGCAGTATTTCCTCTCCCTCAGGAGATAGTCCAATATCAGCTATATTATACCACATGAATCTCCATTAAAATTAAGGACAGAGTTTCCACCCATCCCCATGTGTATTGTTTCGCATTTAAACTGTACTTGCACTACAGAGAAATAGGATTCATCCTGTGGTTAAAGTGCTTCAGTGGGTCTCAGGGGACTTGGGCTTAAGTATTGTTTGTGTCAGAGAGTGAACATAACATTGGGGAAAAAACCCATTTAAAATTTGTTCCCACATAAATAGCAAAATTCCATTTGCCTCATGGCCCTGATCCTATAGATAGGTATAGTGAAAAGAAAGTTAGGTATGCTCATTCCCATCAAAGTTAGCGGGTCAGCTCCTATCACTCCAGGGAGACCATCACAAAGTGGGGAAAGCGGGGTCCTATTTCACAGACTGGTACTGGGTTTCTCTCTCCAGGCTACTGAGATTCAGTTATTTTGAAAAAAGGATTAAGAGAGAAATTCATTTTTAAAAAAATAAAAAAAAAACCACCAAAACCCAACCCCAAACAACCCCAACAGGCTCCACGTAGGGTTACTCAGGCCAGGATTCCGGTTGCTAGCCCTTGACTTCACACAGCCTGTTCCCCACCGTGAGCCATCACCCACAGGCAGCCCCTGAGGCTGAAGAACCATGACAGACTCCATCACCTCCAGAAGTCAGCTGTCATCTGGAAAGGTTCTGCTGAATACCAACAACTGCTCCCATTTATCACAGTCCTCTCCCTTGTTTTAACTGCTTCTTCCTTTATACTCACGGCAGCTAAGCACAGGCTAGTGCTACAACACTTACACTGTTTTAAACACTCTGCACATCACAGAATACTTTCACATCATGTTTAATTCCCTCCTGTTGCACTTCTGTCTTATATATCTGAAGTTCACGGAGGGATTTCAGACTTTGGCTCTTTGGACTGGCATCCATAGAGTTAATTTTAAAGCGTAAAGAAGTAAAATCACCTCCAGGCAAACCCCTTATGAGCAGTAAGCATTGCCATTCATTTCTAATCCCTGCTTCTCTACACCCACAGGAAATAACCATGAGAAATATGGGTACTATGAATCATTTATGGTGTTTCCCTTGCATGAAAAATTGCTTTCCTTACCTATATGATCAGGGTGTCCATTTCAGTTTGTCATGCCTTTCAGACAGCAGCAGCAGGTCAAAATAGAGGCAGTTTTCTACCCACGCCCTCACAAGGGCAGATAGCCAGAGTAGTTTCACCTGAAACACTGTTGTTGCCCCTCTTCTAATTGCCACATTGCCCACTTCTGAGCTGAATCCTGAGGCAGACACCTCCAGCCCATCACTTTGAGGAAGCATCATCTCAGGAAAGATAGTTCCTGATACAGTACTACAGAATAATGCAGTAGCTTGTGCAATAATGAATTGAGAATCTGTGCAGAAAGTTAAATAGTCATTTTAATATAATTCTGGAAACATCATGTTTACATTAATTTTATTTCCATTCAGTTGAGTACTGCGAGTGTCTGCATCTGTTAACTGATAACTGGTTTTCCAATTATGGTGTTCATAGCAGTAATCACTTTAAAACTAACACAATCTTCCTTCCCTTCCTATAAACAGAGAGCTTGGAAATCATTCCAAGGAGACATGAGAAGCTGTGGTGGGAGCAGGGAAAGGACGGTACCGCTTGGGACACTGCTACTTCCCTCCACTTCCTCACATACAGCCCACCTCTGCTATGCAACAGCGCTGCCAGCTCCCCGGCTCCTTGACAAGCAGGGAGGGAGTGTTGGGCAGGTGAGAAACACTTGCTGCACCACCTAAATCCCTTGGATTATCAGCTGTCTTTAGAACACAAAAATCAACCACCCATTGCCTGACAATATCCTGTGGGTATGTGAAGGCAGGATGTCCAACTGCAGCAAGCTGCAACTCCTCACTGCAGATTTTGCCTTCATAAGCTCAGTATAAAAATCTACATTAAAATTTCAATAGTGTGTCCCTCATCCCATGTGCTGCAGAATCATGCAGTCCTAGAGAATAAGAAAAAAACTCCAACACCTGATGCAATAGTCTCTCAGTTCCGGAAGTAATGCCATTACGGTTAGCGCAATCCGATGTTAGTTAATAAATCTGGGCATGCTATAGATTTCAGGCATAGACACACCCCAGCGCTGGAATTCTTTAATGCCACTGTTTCCTTTAGTGGCCAGCTCCATATTCCAATAAACTGCGAAATTGAAAGTTTTCAGGTCCGTATTGTCTTGTCTCAAACCTCTTCCACAATTTTGATATATAGATTATAATATTTTATTAAGTTATATCCACAGCTTTTACTATTTGTCCTTTTCTTTTTTTTTTTTGCTGTTTTTATAGTTTAGCAGCTAACTCCCATCTGAGGTAGAAACACCAGTGTATTACATGCAGTATCACCAGTAAATGAAACATGCTGATGGTTGTTCCACATTTTCTATTTTCCCTTGAAATAGATAGGCTGAAATAGCTCATAGATTCTGCTTTTATTGCAGACAATTACTGTCTTTTGTGTCGAAACACAAAGAACCAGGTCCCTACGGAACTTAAATCTAAAGCTGAAGTTACTAGCAAACTTGGGGCATCTTTATCCACTGCAAATGAGCTTTGCAGGTGGTGGAAACTGCTCTGCTCTCCCTTTGGCAACCTCTATCAAATTAAATGGAAAGACACCTGCCTACTACAAGGAGCTCTGAATCCAGCATTTATTCAAAGATGTCAAATCTCGCACACTGAGACAAGTCCTTCTAGCATTTCCAGGCATTATTTATCCCAAGTTTGTGATATTTTTGAGTTCTTTGTCTGAAACTCCTAGTTTTTAATCACAGGAACTTCCTTAAGCCAATCAAAGTCAAATTCAGATCTCTAGTTGGTTTCAGACCTAGAGTCATTGACATTTTTTCATAGGAAGATAATAAAACCTTGCTGTTACAGCAGAAGCCACCCTCAGAAGGGCAGTACATTAGTACTGGGATAACCATAATACTCAGCAGTTTACTACAGTGCTGGTTTTTAATATTTTCTACTGTAGCAAAGATTGCCGAAAGAACTTTAGGCTTCTGCTGGCGAGTTACTGGTAATATTCTGGACTCAGCGCCATGTATAAACTGGACTTCCCTAAAATTGCTAAGCTTGAATAATATTTCATACCCACTGAGCATAACTGCAAGTGAAGAATGGGAAAAAGCATAGAGAAAATGATGCTTGAGAAGTAAATATGTATACTTAGAAACTACGCTTTTCAAATCCAGTCAGAGAAATTACACTGCTTCTCGTAATTACAGTGGGAACATCAACTCCACAGTGGCCACTCTGACAAGTTCAGCCATAATTTTGCTGTTAATGCTCTCCAGTTGATGCTTCAAAACTATGCCACCTATCAGCACTTTAAAAACATTGTTCTCCAACGCATGGTGACTCACATCTCACTGCAGGCATTGGTGGACTTATTAGCCTCCTCCAGAACTTTTATTGTCTGATTGACTTAATGAAATGCGGGCCTCATTATTCTAATATCTATGGCAATTCTGTACTTAACTGAGAGTTACCTGCATTTTTTATATTTATAAATAGCAATTATTTGTGTGTATATTTCACACTGTATTTGCAAATCTCAAAGCACCTTGCACAGAATATTTTCCCCACTTGCTTTGCAAAAGAGGAAGAATGAACAATCCCCTTTACTCATTTGCTAAAATGCAACAATTTTTACCCCATCACAATCGTTTGATGTACTCTCTTTCATCAGGTAGTATTGTTATCCTAACAATACTAAAGATGGTAATAAAACAGGCAATAACAGCAACCATTTTACACGACGAAGCAGCAGGAAAAGGGACACCAACTTGCACTCTAAAGATGTTACAAAATCAACAGACTCATCGTGCAGAGAAGAAGATCCAGAGCCACTTCGAACTGAAGCAATAAAGCATGCGAACAGATTACAAGCTCTGAAGTTAATCTAGTGCTTTACATCATAGTCTTTTATAGCAGAATGCATTAATACCATGCTCCAATAAGTGTGGCAATAGATGGAAAGATGTAATAGCATGTCTGGATTCTAAATAATACAGAGGGGCCTTCACATATGGAGGAGATGTTTTCTATTGCTGTGGATCTGTTACCTTTCAGAAGTGCTAAAAATTATTTCTGCCTTAAAGGAAGAATAAACCAGGCTAAAATACAGCACATTTACATTCAATATCCTGGCTCCAATAAAGCTTGGTGTCTTTCAGAAGGTGTGGAATGAGTTTAATTTCAGCATCATTTGACTAAATCTTACCCCTAGGTTTGCTTAATTATAGAGACACTGGAAGAGAGATGAGATAATAAATCTCATAGTGTTGGGAAGCTACGCTAGTTAAAATTCAGCTAATAGAAAAGAGGTGCCTCCTGTGAGATTGAGCATGGATACACCATAGAAACTATGGCAAAAAAGCACAACTGTATTAATTATGTGCAATACTTATCAGCTTGTCTTTTTCAATATATTTACTGTGCCACACTCTGAACATTTGTAAGTGCTTTATTACTCATTTCTCAAAAACCCAGCACACAGTGCCTCCCTGTTTCTCTTTTCACCTAACTCCTACTGGCATCAGTAACGAGATACAGAGAGAGGAGAAAAGAGCATTCTCGTCCTTACAGAGTCACAGCCCAGAGGAATCGAATAGTTTCTTCAGCACCTCACTGGAAATTTGTGAGGGATGCAATGCAAACTCCTGTCATTCCAGCTCACTACCAGTACTTTTTTTTTTTTTATAACTGACTCAGATAAAAATAAATTCCTTTTAATTAAATGGCCTTGGATTTCAAATAAAGACAAAAAAGTTCACAGGTTTTCTTGAAGCATGTCCCTGTTCATACCAACATAGCTGAGAACTGCAAGTTCCTCAACAGACCAACCACAAAACCAACAAACGGCAGAGGCAGCACACGGGCAATCAAATTAATATCCACTGGATCTTAAAACTTCCCCTGCAATTCTGACTGTCTATTTAGTCTTCTGCTTTTTATATTTTTAAAAGACAATGTGACAGGGAGAAACGGTACAAAATATTCTCCACAGATGGTTTAGAAAAATTGTAAACGCAACTCCAGAATGAGGCTTTTATGTCTGGGCTACTCTGATAAATCAGAGTACTGCCAGTCCCTGGTAATGTAAATCACATAGTGCAGTTTTGATGTGACAAACGCATTGATCCTTGCTGATAGTTGTTTTGCATCATTTATTTGAAGCATGCACCAAGCCAGCCTTATAGGAAAATTCTTTTAACCTGAGATAAACTTCTCAATTGACTTGAGTCAAGTTTTGTTGCAAAAATTCAAATCCTGAAACTTTCTTCCAGATTGCTTTTTAATTAACACCTTGTTCAGAGCTAATTCACAGTCTTTAAAATGAGCCAGTGAGACACTTTGATCTCTTTCCTGCTAAACCATACTTTTAGGCTGATGGGGAAAGCTTCCTCTGGTCTTCCTGTTTAAATACTTCTGGTACATGCTAAACAATAGCCTGGCTAGATCTTTCCCTCATTATCTGGGGTGCAACACAGCATCTCACCTTTTCCAGTACAGCGTATAATTTGTTCCAAATAGCAACTGCTCTGACTACACTCCAGTCCTATTCAAGTGACATGTCTGCTCTGTTCAAATGAGTTAAGTCTTGCATCACTCTGACATATCTGCTAACAAGGACTTGGAGTGTTTATTCATGTAATCATGCATTTATTGTTATGCTCCAGTCTTTTTTCAGTGCTACCATTAGTTGCTCACACCTAGTCCTGGATATACTCCCACTGATCAAAAAGCCAGCATGGCAATCTAACTGAAAGCAATCAGCTTTGCAGACCCTTTGTTGCTAGAACAGTAACGGCTTGAGGAACATGAGAAGAAGCTATGCAGAAACCTATCTTTGGACAGTCTTCTGAAAGGCCAGGAATTGCTTTGTAGGACATGCAACATGGCACATAGAGGAAAAGAGTGTGCATTTCCAGTATTACTCTCTATATTGTGATCAATGGTAGAAACTAATTCCAGGGTTCAGTCTGAACCTTCTGCACAGCTTCTGGTAGTGACTGCGTGAAGTTGCAACCTAGTGACTTCTCATTGAACTTGCCTGGAGTTAGCTCTTGCACACATTATACAAATGCTACAAATGGAGCTTGTGCCTTTGAGAGTTATACTGAATAGAAGATTATCCTTCAAACAGTTTTGTATCTAAGATAGATATCTTGGCACCTACAGCTCCCTCAAGGAAGGAGAGAAAAGAAGGCTGCTGCAGAATCCCCTGACTTACTACACATAATGCATACTGGTTAGGATCTCTCCATGCAGGGCTGATGAATCCATAAAGCTCAGATCTGTAGCACATTTTAATTTTGAGGTTTTACATATTATATTATATATATGTATTGCATGCAGATATAATCCTGAGAATTGTCTCTGTTCCATTATGGTGTTACAGAGAAAAGACCAAAAATCATGGCAGCGAGCAGTTTCACCTCACGTCTAACCTGTTCTGTTCATACTTTTCATATAAACTTCTCAATAGAGCTCCATTTGTCTTTCTCATTTTTATTCATCTATGAAACACTTTCCAGACTGCTATTCGTAAGGGAGAGTGAGCAATTAGCTTTAACCAAATGTCCTCTCTTCTATTCTTGCAAATTATTGCTATGGAGAACACGTCTTATGCAAATTCTTACATGTGCTGAGCTTAACAGACAATACCTGTAATGGTACTGTACCAAATCAAAACTTTACAATCCGTTCAAAACAGCACTTTTATCTGGCAGTTTGGTTTTTGCGCTTTTATTCTTTGGAGTACGATACACCTGATATTATGTATGGATAATAAGTTATAAAAATAAACTTTCAAATAAACCAAACTAAAAAACAAAATTTTGTTTCCAGTAATTTTTTTTGTTTATTATAGAAATGATATGTTAGAAGTACGGCTAAGTAGCCTAAAATCTTGATTGTGTTCTTTGAGACACAAGACAGCAGAACAATTGACATTTTCTACTGATTATACACAGTGTAATCCACAGAGAGAAAAATAAGAGTAAAGAGATGGAAAACTGAACTGAGTGTTTCACTAGTGCTGCTGTTGTCTGAATGTTAATCAATAAAGCAATAAATAAGCTGCCAAGTTAGGCATATCTTAGCTGTGGAATTTGGCCATAATTCTCTAGAGCACGTTTAGGGAGAGAAAGAGGTTGATTTCTATTGAATTTGTATTCAAATTTGAGCTTTAGAAATAAAATACAGATCTTCAGTTAACAATGAAGGAGTCCTCTCTTTCCACTTCAAGAAAAGAATAAAAATGTCTTTCTGCTACAACGTTCAGAAATCTAAACTTCTCTAAGAGCTTATCATAGAATCATTAGAGTTGGAAGGGACCTTAAAGATCATCAAGTTCCAACCCCCCTGCCATGGGCAGGGACACCTCCCACTAGAGCA
>JAOXNO010000003.1:32028419-32045283 GCA_028565335.1 Limnodromus scolopaceus | reverse complement strand
CGGGACAGTGTCAAATGCTTTGCATAAGTCCAGGTAGATGACATCAGTTGCTCTGCCCTTGTCTACCAAGTCTGTGGAAGTATTGTAAAAGGCCACCAGATTTGTTAGGCACAACTTGCCCTTGGTGAAGCCATGTTATATGCATTATATGCAATGAGTCTTTCAATTTTTTCCTGTGAATGACTCTGAACAAAATGCATGTTAAAAAAAAAAAAGCATCAACAATTACAAATTTTATACTTCAAAAAGAACTGGACTGGTAAAAATATGAAATAAGATAAACCTTAAGACATCTATGATATAAGTCTTCCAGCCTAGCAGGTTTTCAAGACTTTGGTAGACAAAACCACGGCTGACCTGGTAGTCCTTCTCTGAGTAGGTTAGATCAGAGACACTCCTGATTCTGGGTGTGTTTCTATTTCATCATTGGTTAAGAAAATAAGAAAGAAAAAAAGCTTAGCTTTACTAGAAGGACCACTCATGGAAACAATCAATTGAGAAATAATGGACCGTCAGAAGACTTATCCAGGTAGAAAATCAATAATAATAATTAAAAAATAATAATCATCATGTGAAACTTGTTCCAATCAAAATGTTTAAAAAAGCACTGAAAACTAAAAAGGCATTGAAGACACTAAAATAAATAAGCTAAACCTTACATACTGGAAGAAAAATTAAGGGCCATCTGTACTATAATAGGAGTACAGCACACCCTCTTCAGAAATACAGCTCTGCATTCGAGCAGAAAATGAAGTGTGATAATCCACAAGTCAATTAATTAATTTGAATTAAAATTAGAGGAGAATTCTTTAGGAATTAGAGCAACCTGCTTCAGTGGTTTTGTCCTGAACTGATTTACTAATAGATATCAGCTATTCTTCTATACTGTTAAAACAGAGGCCCATTGACCATGCTGCGAGATTATCTAAAGTTCTTCCATGATCTTCCAACATTAATCTTTAAACTTAAAATTTCTTCAGAGAGCAGACCTTTCCAAATGCTTTCTGAAACATGCCCTCCAGATGGGTGCTTGGCTCTCCAAGCTGTGTCCACACCTCCAGTTTATCTCTGTAGAAAGAGTGTTTTGCAAGAGAAGTCATAAACATTACACTATCTTTTTTTACAGGAAGCAGAAGAGGCAGGATACAAACTGAATAGGAGTGTCTTAGTTTTCCCAAGGGAGGGAATACTGAATTGGCATTTTTTGCAAGGGAGGTGTCAAACCAGGACAGGAGGGAACCTCATGAGAGAAAATAAAACAGAACTCACCTTTTAGGGAAAACAGGCTACCCCTCAATTTAAAAAAATGTTTTCCGCTGGTAATAACTCCTGAAGGTTGCAGTTACTGGTGTGCTTTATTTCTCATTGTTGATAATGTCTATGACCTTTGCAAAAATAACTTTCCCCATATAAGCCCAAACTCAACTTTCTGTATATATACACATCTTGTATGGACTATCTTCATGTGACACATAGTCACAGCCTCAGACTCTGGTATGCTGAACCTCAACATCAGGCCATCAACAGCTTTCCTGATGTTTGGCAGAACCATTGCTCTTCCGAACACAATATGTGGTTAAAGATCATTTCAGGCTGCTGCCAGCACATAAACATGCTACAAGTCAGCTAGTTTCCATGGAAACCACACTCAGTACGACAGACACAGTAAGTCACTGCTTCAACAAAAGCTAAACAAACCAGGAATAGCTAATGTGTGAAACCTCAAATTATTTTTCCCTTTAAACAAGAGTGCTGTTTGCCCTCAGCGATAACTCTGGTTAAGAGGTAGCACATGCAGAAAGCGTAGACTGAACACTCCAATAGTTTTTACTAATTTGGGAAGCCCATTTTCAGCATTTTAAAGAGACTTCATTTTGTAAGATGGTGAGCATGATTCCTTTGAAGGTCTCTAGTCTGATTGCTTAAAATGGTGAGATATTCAAAATAATCAGTTATCTTTAAAGTCAAAATCTTCATTTGAGGACTGTCCCTATTCAACCATTATAGTTCAATCATTACCCATTTTAATGCATGAGATGACAATCAATGGCATCATAAAAACAAAGGCTGGATTGTCAAAGAAACTTAGAAGGTACTTGGATGTCCAAATCTCTTAGGAGCAGGTGCATGTTTCATTCTTAAGCTTTTAAAAGAGGCAAAATCCTGAAATTATTGCAGTACTTCCTTTAGTCATACAGATTCAAAAAACAAAGACAAAACAAAAAAACCCCAACCCAAAGCATTTCTACCTCCTGATCTGAAACAACTAGAAAATCAAATCCAAACTAAAATTGATAACAGCAGTTTCTCTGCAGAACATCCTCACCAGCAAATATTCTAAGTATTTACCATGAATATTCATCCCAGTAAAAAAGGAAGAGCCCAAAATAAATCAAAATGGTCACAAAAGGGTTACAGAAGACAATTGCACAGATTATTTTTACATTCAAATAGTCATGTTTTTCTACTATTCCTGAAGTTTTATAAATAACGTAAGAGCTTACTGGCGTAGCAAGAGACCTAATTATAAACAAGTTATAATTAAGTACTATCTCTAAATTATATAACATAATATCAATATAAATGCATTCATTATGTAAATGGTTATTTTATTGTTCATTTAAAATACATAATGAAAATGCAGATAGTAGGTGGACAGCATGCTAAATAAGAGCACAAATGAAGGAAACGTATCTTGGCTGAGACAGAAGATGTAGGTGTGAAAGAACAAGAGCAACACTCAGTTTTCTCTTTGATAGCAGACAAGAATATATGCTCATGAGCTGTTCTCATGCATCATATCCAAGTTTTAAGATTTCAGCATTAGACACATGCATGATATTTACTTTGAATTTCAGGAGCCTCTCTCTTCTCCCTCTCAAGAGGGCATGAGAGGAAGAGACATCCAAATGCATCCAAACTCCCGCTATTTTTTCTACCAGAATCTCGGTCCAAAACATATGGACTTCCCCTGTATATGAACCAGCACTAAGGGTTGAACTAGATACTTGAAGTGCTTAAAAAAAAAACAATTTTCAATTACTTGAACTCCTAAGAGGGTAAGGGGACAGCCAGAGACTAAATAACTCATGTTTTCTGTGGACCAGACCAGGAGGAACATCACAGGCACATGCTACACAGGTAAATTTCTGAACTAGGATGAAATAACTGTTCATCACCCCAGACCAGAACTGGGAATCTAGATACTCCAGGTGAACTATATTTGTAATTATTTCATAGAGCCCAGCATATATCTTTATTAAACCATATTTACAGGTCCTAAGCGTACAGCTCAGCTGGAGCTGCTAACAAACACCATGTCAGTTCAGATAAATCTCCCTGAAAAGCAGTAACTATTTTATGTGGCACCTAGTGAGTGCTCATACTCAATTTTGACAAGAACTATATATATTTTGCCAGAATGTGAAGGAACATGATTTGGCATTTCCCAAAGTAGCCTTTCTTCCTCCTTCTCTGCATTTAATGTCTTGATTATGTTACACCCCTTCGTTCCAGCTACTGAAGTTGTCAGCTTGCAGACGCTTAATGACAACATTAAGCTTCTAGAGATTTTTACATAAGAAAAACATGGGTCAGTGATTTTACAAATAGTTCCTTATTTTGAACATCTTTCTTGTGAAAATGCAAGTGTAAAGATTAGTAGTTCTCAGCATGCAAACTAAATATTTAAATATCCTTTAAACAAAAATCTTATGCCAAACATTTACGCAAACCTACTCGGAGTCCTACAAAAAGCTCCAAGACAATTCCCAGCTCACTCCCTTCCTTCAGCCTCTCTCCAAGCAGCTTATTTTCCCTAGAGGCTCAGCATACTCTTTGCTTCCTTTTACCTTAGGCATCTCCTGTTTAATTTCTTAATTGTAAGAATGATAATGCTCATCATTTAGCAGGATTTGTAAATCATAATTAATATCATTGCAGTACTGGTACACTCCCGCTGCTATCTTACTCACCTCAAGATTTACAGGTTGCTAGTCATTCAGCATACTTGCTTCTGTAGGAAGAGAGAAATCCCCTTACCATGTTTCAGTTCACCAAACTCCCACCTGTTACCTCCACACCATTTATACTAAGTAATTCTTCGAAAACAGACTCACCAGGGGAAATCCTGGCCTGCAGATATCAGCTGGACTTGGCTGGAGCAACAGGTGGGGAATGTTCTTTCATTAATTAGGCCTCCCAGCTGGTTGGCACATCATCCCATTAGAATTACTAACACTTGGTTTAAACCAAAACCCCCAGAAACTGCACAGCCTCATTGTGTTCACAGTAAAAACCTAAGCAAAACACCACCACTCCCAAGACACCAGGTATCAAGAACCAAAAAATCTTTTAGACTAAATTTACATGTGTTTCAGAAGAATTAAAGGCAAATTTCCAGGCCTACTTTTTTCAGGCTGTGCCAGGAAATGCTAATACTTAAAATTTCCACACTTTTATTTACCTCATTACCACCTTTGGCCATTCTGAAATTCAGAAAAACATAGATTCGCTAGTGACTAATTTGTTCTAATGAACTAAAGCTTTGTCAAGTTAGGGAGAGAAAAATACTCAGCTTGCAAGCATTTAAGCATGCAGAGCTGTTCCTTCATTTATGGCCTGCTTTTGCAGATGCTTCACTATGTGCTTGAATATGCATTATGAGTAGTCCCAATACCTTAAATGGGATTGATTTCAGCTTATAAAACGGGGCCAGAATGTAAAGCTGTGCTGCAGCTGGATATTAAGTAGTCTTATTTACTTTAATGAGTAAGATGTACATATCCTTAAGGGTTTTTTTCCCCTCTTTCTAGACAGGAATGAGGTTGGTCTCTTCAGGCATCACATTTGTAGACTGAAAGCCTTGATCTTATTTTCCCGGCAATTCTTCCTTCTGTAGAGTTTTATCCTGAAATATGTTTATACTTTGTATTTTACAAGAAGCCAACTCAGTTTTGTCATTTTGAGATGTTAACTTGTTTTTGTTCAAATGACTGCCACTTTCTGCTCCAAGTCAGGATGCGAGTAAGTTAATAATCCTCTTTTATCCTGTCACCTCTCTAACCCAGAACCAAGGAACTCCAATGATGCCTTCCTCAGAAATACCAGAATAAGCACTCCAATGCTATAGAGGCAGTGTAGAAAACACAGAGATACTATTTTATGGAGCTGTTACTCTGAGCTTCACAAATGATTGCTCTAATAATTTCATCCGGGCTTTAGCCTGTTCAGTCACCCCGTGGAGCAGAAGCCAGGATGTAAACTTTGTCTCTGTCCCAGCAGAGGCTGTATCTGTGGTCAGGTCAACCAGCTCCATCCTGCACCCGCGTTGGTGTAGCAGGACAGGAGCAGACCAGCTGGAACAAGCCCAGTTCTGTAAATCTTATACCTGATGCATGACATCCATCAGGTCTGTGTCTGGATAAAGAAGGTAACTAATCTTTTGTTGAAAGCTATTTAGTTTTGCTGCCTTGGAGCATACAATATGTGATATCTATTCACAGAAATTTGAGCTCTCTTTTCCAAGGCAGAATCTGGAATCTACTGTTAAATGAATAAAATTACTCACTGTCCTTTATAGGCACGAGCTTCTGTTAAAATGCCATGATTGGCTCAAAGAATAATTAAAAAATACTTAAGAATAGGCTTCTGGATTCTAATTAGCCATACACAGCATGCTGAATATCTGAGACCATGTTTGTCCAATTGTCAAAATTCCATTATAACTGGCCTTTTATTTACATTAATGCAAACTGTGTTTTTATCAAGCCTTCCTAGCAACTCTACCACAAAATTTAAAAATAATTGCCCTTCATTAGCAATTACTAAGTGTCAGTACACAGTCTTTCCATAGGTATTTGTGCCGCAGAGGTCTGGCCAAAAGGATTAGAGCTATTGACTAAAACGAGGGGAAAAAACTGCAGCAACTTGCATCATGCATTATACATAGCATGAGAAATCCCAGTGGCACCCAGACATTGGAGGCAGAATTTCCTCCTCAGATCCTCATGGTAATAGCTGAGTTGGGTATTCTGCACACGCAGAGAGAGCAGATTCCCCCAAAGTCAGGCTGACATCAAGGTACAGTAACTGAATATCACCATTCGGTATAATCCCAGGAGGAGGTATTTGCACTGAGTTTCTAACACTTTAATGCACATGTGTGAATTTAAAGGGAATGTGATGGAAAAGCAAGAGTAATATGTGATTCTAGAATTTTAAGGGTAGAAATAAACCTCTGTGTGAGGGTCTAGAGGTGACATTTCAGCCAAAGAAAGAAAATTCAGCCCCCAGTTATTAAGTTAAAGGTGCCAGTTTCAAGGCTGTGGAGTCAAATTATTTTATACCTCAATATAAACAACTGTCATACAAGCACGAGCAGCATTATGTCATCTTTAACCTCCATCATCTAAAGTGATATTAACATGCTAAAGACAACTGCAAATAGCGAGGGAAAAAATTAATGTATCACAGAAGTGGTATTTAATCAGTGAATATAAAAACATCTCCGCCATCACACAGTGCGGAAACACTGCTAACGAAAGTTGCTGTGTCTGATTCTTTTTTTACACCACTTACCATACTGACTTTATTAAGTGTGAACTGGGAAATCCTCCCAACTCATGCAGAAGGACATTTCCTGGTTTACTGGGTGAATTCTAAACTGATGATGTTTCAGGGAAGAAGCAGAAATTCAAAAAACTCAACAGCTTACAGAGCAAGCAGGCAAAAATATTCACCCCACTGTAGTTGCTTAGAGCTTAAAGTGATTCCTTGAAGCAGTATGATCTGAAGATTTGGTCCTGTACTTATCCAAAAGGTTCAGGTTTATTTTCCTTTCCATTTGGCTAGGAAAACTCTGACAGAATCAGTCTTCTTCACAGCACTTCTCATTAGTGAGAAGAAAAGGAAGAAAACAAAGAAACTGATTTATCTGGGCATTTCCCCATATAGCCATAAAAAATACAGTAGAATCAGCCATGTCATGCACTCCTTGGTAAAATTACATTATTTACAGACTTCGTAAAAGGGCTCCATTACTAATCTGAAATGAGGTTGCAGAAACATTATTAAACAGGTTAAAATTGGTCCTTGCAGTCAGAGTCCACTTACGTCTCTATCTCTCGGCAACTCCCCACTGGACAAGTCGGGACACTGGCTCTGACAAGACCTTTTCTCAGGAGCTGCCAAGGGCAGTTGCTGAGGGATCATTTTTTCCCCAGGCATTCAGATCTGCTATTCTGCGGGACTTTCTTTATAGAAAGGATAGAAAGGAGAAGGGAAGGAGTTTCCCCAGGGACTCTTTCCCCTTCTGGAATTATAAATTCTTCCTTTTAGCCCTAAGGTGTACCTGTGACCATGCCTAAGGAGACCTACGGGGAAGGCAGCTCACAAAAAACAGGGAAAAGCAGGCTGCCTTATTGCCCTTCTTGAAGTCAGGATGCTATTTAAAGAGGAAGAAGGAAAAATCAGTGAAGGAAGGAACGGAGGAGGTAGGGAACTCCACATCATGCTGGGAAAAGAGTGAGGGAACACTCTAGACTGGGAATTCGATGGGAATTGCAGGGATCCAAGCATCACACGCAAACACAGACTAGGTTGTAACAATGCTGGGATTTCACATAAGTTGTAGGTGCTTCAGAGGAGAAACTGGACCCAAACTTAATATTACTCCACAACAACATATGAACAAAAATATCTTAATAATAGGTAACTTTCGTATTTCCACAAGCTGGGATAAGGGAATCCACACTGGGTATAAGGGATTCTGTGTATCCTTGGGCATGCTCAACTCCTCGCATTCTCCGAACTTTAAAAAAGTCCCTTTACCTCTCTTTAGGTGGCTCTATATCCTACCCTCAACAGTTATTTGTAAGGCTCTAAAATTGTTCATCTCTTGAGGCTATGTATGTAAAACACTTTAGGTGTACTTCAGTAATTCATTAAATTTAATCAGTCTAGTACCACCATAATTAACAAGGTAATATATGCATAAACAAAAAGGTAATCAACATTGAATATTTAGAAAAAAATTATTATTAAGACAAATTCCAATAGGTACCAGTTTTTAAAATACTAAACATATATTTACTTTGCATTATTAATAAAAACCTCTGAATCCATTAAGTAAGTGGAATATGGGAAAACCTGTGTGCCAAACCAACACAACCTTCTCCAACTTGCAGTCTACGGCAGAATTATGGCCTAAATATCTTTGTAATCCAGGTTTTTGAAATAAAGCTGCAGTTATAATACATTTCAGCTAGTTCTGGTAGCACATCGAAAAAAACCCAAACTTTACAGCTTTTATAAAGTAGGTTGCCTAATATTTACATAGCTAATGGCACCAGTGAAGCGATATTAATTAATGCCATCTCAAAATTCAATTCAGTTATCTCAGTACTGAGAATTTGCCTTAAATATTTACAGTGTTGGTGACTCTTATGCCAAAACCAAACACCAAAAGCACCTCTTCGACGTAGAATTTAGGAACTCAAAAACAGTTCCTTGATCTGCTCTTTCCTAGACTGGATAAATTAAATATTTTTTATTAAATAATAATTTTTCTCTTTATAATTTTCCATCTATAAAAAGGAAACAATGCATTCTTCAAAATTCACAACATTGTCAGAAGACTGCGTTAACACATTCACGCCATTAGCTGTAAACAAGTGAGAGACAACTCTTTTCTAGAACATAAGGATTCTCTCTTTTTATTTTTTTTTAATAGATGCTACACGACTTTTTCAGGTTTACTTTCCCCATATTCATTTTGAGCTGCTTCATGATCTTTAACCAATGAGAGAAAGCTGTTTCTACAGATCCATTATTTTGCCCATTCACATAACAAATGTTAGACAGTCCTCCTTTTTTTTCACCTTGGTATTTTTAGATAAGGTATTTCTAATGCCTGATGAATTCAAAGGAAGGAGGACTGGCTCTTGCTGATTTGGGTTTTCCAAGCAGTGATGGTAAACTGCACTCCAGCGCCACAGTTTTGCAGGACTAGGTCATGCCCAGTTTAACATCAGACAGATAAGTGTTATTAAATGAGCCCCTAAATGTAATAGAATTATAGTGGGAAAATGTAGTAGCAAAGTAAATTATCTATATATGATCACATAATGTGGAAATAGGCTTTCTCCACTTTATAATGCCTTCAGACACACCGTTTATCTCCAGAATTTTAAAAGAAGGCTTGCTGAATGATGCTGTACATTTTGCAGCTAAACTAATTTAATTGTTTTAATATATTTTTACTACTTACAAACATGGAAAGATTAACCTTGTTTGCCTACCAAAACTAGTCAACAATTTGTGCTAATTCATTTTATTTGTAGTTTTTCTCTTGGAAACAGCATTGGGCTACACCTAATTAGCTTTTTGATTTGGACAGCAACAAGCTGATGAAATCAAGTAAAAACCATTTTAAGCAAAATACTAATAAACCACATTTATGGCTGAACAATTATTCTCATATTTTTATCAAGTCAAACATTCATAAGGAGACAAATACTTTTTACCAATGCTTAAAAGAAATAAATTATGTAATCTAGAAGATGATGCAACACCACAGATATTTCAGGGTTGATTGTTTTTTACGCCTTTGGTGAAGAGCACGGTATTATGTCCCAGCCACACTTGGTTCTGCCCAGGGAGAGTTTAGAAATTACACCTATGCCTTCAAACACCAGTCACTGACTTTAGATTAATAAAAATATATTGTTAAACTTCAGAATAATAAAAACAGGCCATTACACTCCATTTTCCCCTTGCTCCCCAGGTTGCGTCTAAACATATATTGAGAAATGTAATATATTACATCCTGTACATAATTGTTGTGATCTTTTTCTTAAGAAACACTGCAGTGTAAAGAAATTCAGCAATGGCTTAAAATAGTTACATTAACACATACCCTTAAATGCCACTTGTACTTTAAACCCTCCTTTATTCAAAAATCTTAATTTCCACAGAAGAAAAATCTGATAAACAATTTGTTTTTAAAAAAGAGCACTTGAAAAGCAGTTACATTTTAGTGAGATACATCAATCAAATTATGCTTTTGCATTCCTTAAAATTTTTAGAAAAACAACAAATTTGATCTTCTCCAGCCTTATTACCTCAGAAGAACTTGATGTACAAAAGCACATTACTAAATTTTATTTACACTTCCCCTTTTTCCTAGACTGCAATAGCAGCAACCTGCTATTTTTCACACAAAAAAAGGAAAAAACAAAGCCCTGCCGAGAGAATATACAATTAATACTCTGGATAACCAGTGACAGTATTACTTAACTTATCCCATAAGTTTAAAAGAAGAAAAAGACTGCTAAAAGCATTTATGGTGCTTCCTCAATTGGAAATTGCTTCCTTAGTAAATGTGTTAAAGCAAAAAGTACTTTTCTTTTATAACTCTGTATCAGGCAAAAATCACTTCATGACACAAAATATTTCAAGGAGGAAAGATCATCACAAAACACTGTAAATAACAATCTTTCTTAACTCTAAATTAGACTTTTACTAGTATTTATTGCACACGCTTATCATCGTACGTTACATTAGAAAATGTAAGAGAGAGGGCTGCAAAATGGAGATAATACTGCAGATAGTAATTGGAAAAGAAACACAGTCACACAAAAATATGAACGTGTATTTCTGTAGCTATATTTAGGCCCACATAGGTCTTTAGGACACAGGTAACCAAAGCTGTGCCACTGTAATATGTAACAGGAGAGAAAGAAGAGTATGACCTTCAGTTTATCTTTTACCTACTGGTTATAGAAAACTAATGGGCTGAACGCTTGCCAGAATATTAACAAATGCAGTGTATCATAGGATGAGATGGGGAAAAGAACTGCCTTATTAACAGCTAGTGAATCTTAGGTGTTTGGACATGAACTGTAGCAGCATAGTTTTGTTGTAAATTCAGAGTATTAATCCGGGCTCCAACATTGACTTGGCACGTGGAGATTTTATTCTCTACCCTTTTTATTTGTAGGATTCTAGTGCTCACCTTCGGTCAGTCCTTCTTTGCCTCCTGCTGCATAGCATCCTGCCTGTTTTCCCATTCTTCCTGGAAGAAGGAGAATGGATTGCATTTCTCCCTGAAATAAACATCTTTCAGTGTATTTGTTAGCTGCTTTTCTAATGCTGATATACTCTTCATTTTTCTCTACTCTTTATCTTATCTCCACTACAGCAGAACGTCAGTTAATCAGGATGACTTTTGTTTGAATTTAGCAATTCCCTAAATGGGGTATAGTTATTAGCTGAGATTAGATCTACACAAATACCGAGGTATTTGAACTGTTCTGTCATTTACAACTTCAATCCCTGGTGTCTTGCTAGGATATTCCAATTTCAGTTTGAAAGTACAAGTCATACTAAATCTCACTCCTACCATTTATACATACATCCTCCCAATCTAACAAAAAATTCTTACTGTTATTTTAGGATTTAATTCCTTTACTACTAATCCAGAAATCTGCTAATTTAGCACTAAGCAACTCATGCTATTGTTTCCTTTGTTCACTTGGTTTTCTTTGTATTAATTTTTTCATTATTCTATTATTATTTTCAGATATTACATACTACCTATATAGCTTTTATTGCACCACCAATAATACCCATATGCTCTAACACCCACCTATTTCTGTTTGAAAGACCATCAAATGCAATCCTTATTTTTTCAATTCCCTCTCCTTTAACAGAGGTCTATATTCTGACCCTGTCGTAAAACATGATGGTTTTTGGCCTTTGATAAGGGCTAAAATAAAGTGATAGGATAACACAGTGTTGCAGGATCAAATCCCCAGTGAGGCTACTGACTCTCCTGCTGCTGAATTACCCTAGAACGGAGCCTCATGAGCAGATCAGGCCAGGAGGACATCTAAAGAGATGCAGTTGTATCCCACTCGTTTAGACATCACTTGTTCCTTCAAGAGAAATGATTCCTGTTTAGCCCAGAGACGACGTGGGTGCAGAGCCTGGACAATGTACATCAGGCCACCCTGATGCACAAGGATAGTGATAATTACTGGCTTTTTTTTTCCCCCTGTAACTCTGGGATCATGGCTCTGCATCTAGCCTAATTATGTTCGTATAAACTACAATTAGTTTTTCCTGTTTACCAATTAGCCTGGAGGATTTGCTGAATATATTTTGATGCTCGGCCACCAGGTACTTGCAGAAAATGCAAATTAAGAGCTATGAATTCCTTTTTAATACAGTGGAATATAAATAAGGAATGAATACTTAGCCATTTATTCATGTGATAACATCAACTACACAAAGAAATTCTTGTAAAAATCAATGGAGTCTTATTTCCTGGCAGTGACATGTGGATTAAAAAAACCCGAACAAACATACAGAGTACATTTATAAGTAATCTAATTCATTTTTTTCCTCTTCTTAATTCATAAAATTCATATTATCTCATCTAAATTGTTTTGTCTGATATTCCTTGTCCCAAATTTCATTAGTACTATAAATAGTTACTTTAGTATTTTTTCAACTGGTTCCATTGTTTATTATATATATATGTAAAGAACAGGAGTATAATGAAAAAACCTTCCCATAAGCTCCCTGAGGAGCTTAAATACTTTTTATGTAGTGCTACTTCTTAAAATTACAGCACAAAATTGTCACGAGCAGTCAACATTGCCCATGGTCTTCTTCCTTAGTTAAAACAAAAGAAGATATAAAGATACATGATACTGTACCTGATTTATGAATGATTTGGTTTATTGCATCACATTTAAGGAATAATTTCTTGATTTTGTAGTATACAGCAATTGACAGCCGGTGAGTTTGATTAAATATTGAAGCTGAGGCATTTAATCAATCCTGATAGCCATTTATGGGAGGCACGTTGAAGCTCAGGCATTTAATCAATCCTGATAGCCATTTATGGCAAGCATTATATACCACAAAGCAATGAAGATTATGGCTATTATACAAAAACTATACCACAAAAAAAGAGAAAAGGAAAAAGTATCTCCCACTATCTCAGAAGATGGGCCCTGTTAATATTCTTCGGATTCTCCAAAGAGATGATCAGTATATGGCACACTATAACAGGAAGGAAAGTCTGTCCTTGACATCAGTGCACTTTGGATGTAGATAGTATGATGGTGGGAATAATCTTCACAACAGCCAATTTAGCCATTTTGGAAGTAACACACGATAGAGAGATCGGCACTACTGGGGAGAACAGTGAGAGGATGGAAAGTTATCTCCTTCCAAAGAACTAACAAGATCCTTGGAGATCCTAAGGCTGGCAGAGCCATCCATTCAGGTATTCCTGCACCACTCTCTGACCCTCCATCAGGAACTGCATTCCCAAAGGGCCTGACTCTTCACTGCCTTCCAGCCCGGCAGAGATTTACATCTGACAGTATGTGACTGGAAAGAAAGATTAAAAGTTTGTGTGTCTGCCACATAGCTTTTCTACACCTGCTTCACATCCCCATTCAAAAAAAAACCTCAAAAAACCCAGAAAAAAACTATTCTTCTTCCCTCCCCAAATCACTTCTTGAGACAACCAATATTTACTACATTTTGGAATTTTAATCCTATTGAGAGTATATATGAGGTTTCACCAAGTGTTTCATTACAAGTAAAAGCTTTCCAGCTGCTTCTGCAGAGCAAAAAAATGCAGTTAATAAGTTTTACAAAATTTTTGGCGCGTAAAGCAAAATCAAAAAGTTATTCAAATGAAATAAACATAATCAGACCTCAATTCTGTGTGCAGCTCTGTCTTCCAAAATATTGAGCCTCTTCATTTTTTGTAGTGTGTATTTTGGAATAAAACCTCCATTTGATGAAGACATATCTTTCCACAGCATTTTGGTCAAGGGTGGACAGATCTTCAGGGGCAGAATTATCATTGATAAACCACTGAGAATACTACTTATATGCTTCTGGGTCACAGAGTCTTATTTAGGAACCAGATATAGGCAAATGTTTTCTCAAAGAAATGGCCAGGTCACATACTTAATTAAATCAGGTTTAAGAGATTGTCCTTAGATAATTATTCATTACAAGGATTCCTACTCTTGCTAAAGGATTAGTCCTACTCATTGTTAGGTTAACTAACTGCTTACCTGCCTTGCTTGTTAACTTTGGAGCCTGAGAATATGTCATGCCTCCATCTAAGTGTACTTGCATTAATGAGAAACGCATCTAATCAATGCCCAGCACACATCTTCCCTTCCCCTGCCCGGGCATCCTCTCCCAGACAACCTCACTGCTGATGACAGCTTTCATGGAAAAGCGTTCAAACAAAATGCAAAGCAGTGGTAGCAACTGATTCACAGCTTTCTAACACCATGATTATCATAATTACATTGTTTAACCACTGTTATTTTGCCTGTTAAACACACAAGAATTCATTTTTCTACTATGAATGTTCTTCACGTGTAATTTCGGCACTGTATGTGCAACAAGAATGCAATAAAATTAAGTCACGAATGAGTGAGTTCTACAAGGTACGGTTCCAAGAGCTGTTAATTTAAAGCCATTCACAGTATATTTAAATTTTACAGGCAATGTTATCAATTGTGTCACTATAACACATTTATATTGCTTTTCTATTACTTTTGAATTTTGCATTCTCTTATACAAGGCAGGGGGAACTCCATTAATTTACCAGAAGGCACTGTTAAGTGCTTCACCCTCTCACAATGTGGTAGTTACCACGCTCATCACCTCCTCACAATTCTCTGTTTGGGTAGTTCAGTAACCCCAGTAAATAATGCTAGTAATTGGGGCCTTGAATTTAACATCAGAGAATTTGCATACACTTCCCTTCAATATTCCCTCTCCCTGGAAAGCAGAAATCATTTTTTAAGAAATGTTAAGAACTGGAAGGCAATATAGTTGTTGGTTTTGGTTGGGTGTTGTTTTTTGGGTTCTTTTTTACTGATCAGTAAATCTAAAGTATAACGATCTTTTTAGTATATATACATATAAATATAAAAGTATCAAAAGCAAGGCTACAGCCCAACAATTGTAACCTACTGGACCCACCAGTCATTGAGCCCTATGGAAGTCCTTCAAAATTAATTTAGATTTCATTCAGAGTGCTGCTGACGCTGCAGTGAATTTGGCCAGGTCAATAGGACTCTTCAGTGCATAACTGCATGAGCCTGCAAAACTACCTGAGGTTTCCCAGGTATCATGGACATTAATGCAAGTTGTGGGGGAAGAGCATTTCTCTCTCAACACACAGCATGATGAAGATGACCTTGATTTTCTGTTTTTTCTATAGATCTGACAACAAACACTTCTCAAACCAGCAATCAAAAAGAAGTAAGTCGTTAAATTATTAAGGGACAAGTTTGCAACCTGAATAGCTATGTGCTGTTTGTATCATCTGAAACTAACATCCACATATTTTATCTTCTATTAGAAGTCATTTTTCTGTTCACTGAAATATACCAGTCTTGCATTACAGCGTTGCTGAAGGGTCCTTGGGATGCACAGAAACTCCTGAATTTTACATGTTTCCAACACAGGATTACTCAGTTGCAAGGTATATGCAGTTGTAACAAAACGCATTTTCATCATGGAGGAAGTAAATTATGTTTGAACAGAGATACTGAGTAAGAAAAATTGGATTGTTTACATTATAGGTCAAATACTGTCCCTTTATACAATGCCTTGTGTAGCCCTAATAATGTTCATCCTTCAACAGCCTGATCCAGCATTGAATATATCCAACACTCAGCCTGACGACCATCTCACTGCTCCAGCAGTATGAATCCAGTCCACAGCCCAAAAGGGACAATCTTGTCCACTTTAAGACTAATCTGGGAACGTCCAATATGTCACTCTGTTATGATTCACACTTGCGTTATAATTTCTGTTGTTAAATAACAGATTAATAATATATTTCTGTTGGTTCTTTTTGCATTGTTAAATTTAGCATCTCTACAGATTAACGTATTTCTTCTAGCTGCTTTAGAGTGTTTAATAGCACTCGCTTCTCCTGCTGTGTTCTCAATTGTACTATTTTCACTCAACGCACCTGAAGTTAATTGGGAAGATGGACTAACATAAGGCTGGACTTCAGATTTGTAACTTCACATGAGGTGGATTACAACATTTTCTGCAATTCTTCGCTTCAGTGCTGTAGTGGTTTATCAAAGAACAATTAGCATTCAGGTAAGATGTTCCTATGTGTGCAGCTGGTGTTGAGGTTCAGCCAGTTTCCATTTTACACACAGGACACTGCTATATGATAGGTTTTTCAGGCTGGGGTGGGTGGGTGGAGTGTATCAAAATTTCTGATTGCAAAACTAGTCTTTCTTAGTACATTTTATTCAAAAGGCTTTTATGTCTGCAGTAGAATCACTAGTTAAGTAAAAGGATAATCATTACGTGAGAAGCAGGGTGTTCTGGAACGTGGGAAGCCTCAGCACTTCCAGAAGAGAAATGGGTAGGAAATGCCATAGAACCAGATTACTCCATGTACCAGAGCTCTTCTTCCCCACATAAACTCATAGTCTTACTGAGACAGAGGTTGATTTGAAAGCTCTGTTTTCAAGATAAATGGTCCAAAATGGACTATAGGATATTCTAGCATGGAGTACGGTGTTCCAAACAATGTCATTTTCCTTCTCAAACAGAATAAAAATGTCAAGGCCCTCACAATTGAGGGGAAAAACAGCCACTGTAAAGCATTCAAAAACCCCTTACCATACTAGTTACCTTGAAAGAAAATTAATACAGAATGCACTAAAATGGATTGAGAACTGGCTGTGTGACAGGACCCAAAGGGTAATGATTAATGGAGCAGGTTCAAGCTGGAGGCCTATAACCAGTGGTGTCCCCCAGGGGTCAATACTTGGTCCAGTCCTGT